>CM061132.1:64122867-64495367 GCA_030789695.1 Scilla litardierei
GCTTTTGTTGGCCTTGTTCTGGGCCGTTAGACTCTTTCTTTTAGCCTGGTGGCTTTTCTGGATGTTGAACTTAATTATCATGTTGGACAAACTTTGAGATATGAGATCTTATTTCAGTCTCCCCTTGTGTTATTATTGTTGTTCTGATTGTGGTTACAGGGACCTGCTTATGTTTTATTGTTGCTTATTGGGTTTGGGGCTTCACAGCTCCACTCTCGTGCGGACCTTTTCACGTCTCGCCTCCATTTTAGGGAAGAGGGGCGTGACAATAGCACAATTCATTATAGAGAAGAAACAATTCATAAAAATACGAGTTTTAGCAAGATAGAACAAACCAAAATTGTCGCCTATGATCTCCAGCAGAGATTTACAAAAGGAATAGCCGTTAAAAAATAATAGAAGTCTCCTAAAACTAGGGATAAAACTAGGTTTAAATACAAGCCAAATTCGTCCAAAAAATCATGACAAATTTGCCCCTGCGCAGCCCAGAAATCCCAATTTGCATAGCGGTCGGACCGCGTCACTCGGCCGAGTACATATGTCACTCGGCCGAGGGACAGACCCAATAAAAGACAGAAAGTCTCGGGGTTTCGGGGGTCTGTCGCTCTGACTGACTCGGGTGAGTAGGCTTCTTTACTCAGCCGAGGAAGCAATCTTGCTCGGCCGAGTAAGCTTCTCAAAATTTCCAGTAACTTGGCCGCTTCTCGGAAGAAAATACCTGCTCCACTCGGACGAGTGAGCTTTCTCACTCGGCCGAGTAGACTTTCTTGCTCGGTCAAGTGAACTTTGAAAATTCAGCAGTACGTATCCGTTTCACTCGGTCGAACGAAGCGCGTTGCTCGACCGAGTGAACTCTCTATTCGGTCGAGTAAGTTGCTTCTGGGCTCTTTTCTTCTCCTCCTCGCCTCCTCGTCGATTCTATTGAATTTCTTCCTCTTCCTCTCATCCTCTAGCGCTGCTAACTCCTCAAATAAGTTGTGGGCGATGCTCCGGTGTGCGCAAAAGTCCTTTGATCTCAATTTTGCTTCAGATCGCTCCATATATCCTAAAATACGGCAAAAATAAGAAATAGTGAAAAGCAACGCGATATCGTCGAATAATCGTGGAAAATGCAATATGGGCGATCGAAATGACATGAAAACATGCAGAAAAAAGGTAAGGAGTGATCAGCTGCATCCTCTATGTAGTCGGTCATCTTGATAACATGATCTTGCATAGGGCTCGTCGTCATCTTGGCTCTCCAAAGGTTGCAGGTGGCCTCAAACCTGGCAGCTCTAGAACGCTTGCCATACAATTCCTCTGCGTTCATAAGCATGCTACGATCATCCATGTGTTCGTGCTTCCTTTTTAGGTCGTTGGTCATCAAGGCCAGAGTAAGGCACCTGGCCTTCTCTACATCCCTTTGGTACTGCTTGTAGGCATCCCTCTCCTTGTTGGTGGAATCCTCGTCAGGCCTTTCCAGAGCGTTCTCCGGCAGTATGTAGCCAATCCCGGCTAGCGAGAGGACCATCTTTATGTTCCTCAGCCAATCATTGTAGTTCGTCCCATCTAGCACGTTCTTCTCGATTATGAATTTTAAACCTCAATCCATACTGCATTAATTAATGGACATTGAATTAGTATATGTTCTTGTATAGTTTAAGAGGTTTTTATTAAACTATATTCTCCCACTATTTTTAAAGAATGTTTAAGCCATAATAATAAACAATTTATTATAATTAAAATTTTGTGGGAGAGGGATCCAACCACCCCGAATCTAACAACCTTGAGTGTGCTCAACAAGCTGTTCGACTTTGTAGTCGGTAGACGAACTCTTCATCAATCATATTAAATATGACTCTCTATATGATTTTACCCCTAGCCACTTATGATCATGAGTGTGCTCATCCAAATCATAATGGCTAGCCTACTCGGACCCTTGTTTTTGTGTCTAGCTTAACTTACATCGGCACTCGGTGTATTCACGACACGACGGTTTGGGTCAAGACAAGACTGCATCATATATATTAAGAAGCTGGTTTTATAAGGTTGCCCTGTCACAGCTTGAGTGTGCTCAACAACTGTAACATGGATTCTATGGTTGCCAAGCTCTAAAACAAGGAGGGCTACGTTTTATCTTGAAAAAGAGTATTGACGTATTAGACTTAGGTATAGTTCAGGGTGTCATATAATCACGATTCGTGTCATTGCGGTCCATTGGACACGGCCAGGGAATTGACTTAGCCAAGATCACTAACCTCCAGTCTAGCTAGGGTGACCCAACAAACTTAGGCAAGCACATTGACCGGTATCATGGTCCATTGAATGAGACTTATCAATTGTATATGTGTGCCATAAACTAAAAAGATTTTATTAAAACTAGTTAATCATATCAACTAGTGGGATCCTTAAAATTCAAAATTTATTAGGATTCGTTAATAACTTTTATTAAGTCCTTATCAACTATAACGTTTCATTTGTTTTAACATGCTACCATAATCGTCATTAGGATTTTAATAAATGCAAATTACAACACTTTTAAAGTGTGGTCATTTAAAGAAAATTATTATTATAACGATTAAAATAATAATCGTCGTTAAATGGACTACCTTAATCGGGAATTAGGTTATGAAAAGGTTGTAATGATTTATTAAAACATAGCATGACATTTAAAATTCATCTTATAAAGTTTAAAGTGGTATTAATGGCTAACCTAAAAGGTTTCTTGAATGATCATAATCAAGCAATAATTTAGAATGGCCATTAAACATAAACTACTCTAATCATTATCGCATAAAATTAGGTATCCAACTATTTTACAATTAAAGAGAACAACGTATTAAAATTTATCTAATAAATAATTAACATGTATTCTAAAATTTAACACTTTAAATTTAAAACATGATTTTAAAACTTAAAATTTTTATCTAATAAAAATAACAGTTTCATAAAAAATTATCACATAATTTTTTATTCCAAAACTTTGTTTTAAAATCATCATAAAAAATTCCATGTTTCTAAAAACAATTTTATCACATAAAACAATTTTTTAAACATTTCAAATAAAAGGGATTTTTATTTTAACAATATCGCATAAAGTTAAAATCTATTATATGCATTTTAAAAAAGCATTCATTTAATTATAAACATTGCAGTCCTTAGATCAACATGCAGACCAATGCTTTGATACAACTGAAGAGTTTTGATGAACCCTTAGTGCACAGTACCATGTCCGTCCTATGTTGGACGGACTATAGAAGCAGAAAAATAGCAGCGGAAATAAATAAATCGTTAAACTATTTAACGAACACCATAAGACTTCAAGACCATAAGCTAGGATCTCTGCTTGCTTGGGGAGGATCTGACTACCTCAAGAAAGATCTAATGCTACTGCGACATAATAGTTAATGAAAGCTAATTAACCACATACCAGGAACCTTGCTTACACCGACAAGGTGTATCGAACTGCCTTCTGCTCCCGAAGCTTGCCGCCTCTGCGCTCTCGAACTGATCCACCCGTAGCGAGCCGACACCGCGCCTCTGGGCCAACCACTTGTCGAAGAAGATTTCACTTGAGCTCGAGCCGATGTCTTAGACTACAAATCAAAATCCAAACCTTCTCGTCGTTTTGCTAGAATGAACGCGAAGGAAACAATAGAAAATGGGAGAGAATAATTTTCCGTCTCGAATTTTGAGCATGCTCAATACTTTTGGGAGCTTCTCAATTTTCAGAGACTTGGTGCAAATTTTTAAGGAGAGTGTTGGCGCCTATTTATATAGGCGGCCGGCCGTCCCCTTCTCATCATATCCGATGTAGGACTAAATTAAAATTGGAGAATTAATTAAGTTAGTTTGCCTTTCATAAAGGCTAAACTTTAACGAATTAATTCTTCATCACCGTTGAGCTTCAGAAATGATACAACCTATCAATTCGAAGAGCTATGAACGGTGAACGCATAGGAACAAACGACGACAAATTCCGAATTCGTTTGACCCCTCAAGCAATTGCTCAAAGTTGAGCAAAAAGTCACAATTCGGCTAATTTTGTAGTCGTCGCAACCCTCCTAGGGGTTCTGGACATTGGCCCCGCAGGTAGGGCCCATGGGCGAGCTGGGCATGCCCAGCCCAATCTGGGTGCCAGCCCTCGCGGGCTGACCCGCCCGCTACAGTGTGGTTGGGGCTTGCCAGCCCGCCTGCCCGCGAGGCAGGCGGGCTCGCCTGCATTACGGGCGGGCCCAGCCCGCCAACTGGGCAGGCTCATGCCAGAGCCCGCCAAGCGAGCTCTGCCCTGAGCCTGCCTATTAGGCGGGCCGGGCTTGCCCTGTCCAATTAGGTGGGCTTGCCCTGCCCAGTTGGATGGGCTTGTCCAGTCCAACTAGGTCAGGTCAGACTAGAACTGGGCAAATGCCCAGTTCTAGCGTTTTGAGCCTTAATGTGAGTTCTACAACTCTGATTGGGCCGATTCCAGATTCGTTGGAAAGCATAGTTCGAATGGGACCATCCCAAAGAGCCATCTGTCCCTTTCTATGCGTTTATATGTTTTAAAATATCATTATAAACTATTTATAATACATTTAACCATGTTTGCATCATATGCAATAATTCCATTCAGCATTCTACAAATGCTGAAGTCGCAAACATTTTGCGACAATATTAAATCGCATTTACTTGTCGAAAACTTATGCGACCTTATTATATCCTATTTAATATAGGTCGACTTAATTGTCACTAACTCTTTTAGCGACTTTAATTATTCTCATGCACCTGAGCGCACTCCTTCGAAATTCTTCCTATTACTAAGACGCAAATCGAACTCGCAATGAGACCCTACAGCTTGACCCTTACTACAGGTTGGGGCTCGAAACCCCGAGACGACAGTAACCACAAGCAGCCGGTGTCGTCCTTGTTTCAGAATCATACTTACATGATTGACCCATAGACAAAAGTGTCATCGAGATCACTTTGACTGTGTTAGTGATTAATACCATAGTTTTAGTCTCTTCGTCATAACTATGTTACTGCATGGCCTAGGGTATGGTAAACTGTCAACCCTACTAGCCAGCATCGATCAGTATACATCGGTCTTTGTTATATACACGATGTACATTCTACAACGTACCCCGGTCGAGGTTTAGCACAAAGAACCGTACTGAGCCTGTGACACTAAGTTCTCTTTAACGGAAGAGACGAATCCCATCTAAGTCATATACTTACCTCGTATGCTTCAGGTATCACCCAACCTAAAACCTTTCTGCAGGCCTGGCCTCTGTAGGAGAATAATGCCCTCAATGCTATTTATCTCTATGTGAATAACACAAACGTCTTGTTCGAAATAACAGTAAGCTGTTTGGTAATAATTTATCTAAGTTATATTGTAATGTAGTTAACATTAGATATTAACTTAGGTAAAGTCCTGAGACTTTATGCGAGGTCAAACAGGTATCGAGATGAGTATCTCGATCATGGAGAAATGTTTGACCGTCTGTAGCATAAGTCTAAAAGGGTTCGTGGTCGTAGATGTTTCGAGACAAGGATATCGAAACATCGGATAGACCATTGTGTCTTAGTCTTCACCGTTAAGCGGTGACGATCATCTCATGATCGTTCGACTTGGCGAAGTCAGAGACGAGACACAGGGGCTCATTAGAGAATGAGTTCACTGAACGATCCACAAGAGTTATCATATGGTCACATTGACCAATATGTCAATGATAACTCTTTGTGATGATAGGCTGGTTGGTCTTTTGACTTGAGGTCATTTTACGAACCTGTGCGTGAACGGTGCCACTTAGATCACTGACCTAACTTCGAGGCTAGGCCTGTTGAAAGGTCTTTGATCGGGTGTCACTCGAAGCGTACGAGGAGAGTAGTGGCCAAGAGAGGATTCGTCTCTCCCGGTCAGTGGGAGTTAGTGTCGTAGAGTTAGTTCGATCTTTAGTAAAAACTCTGCGCAGAGTATGTTGGAAGAAGTCCAACATTAGTTGACTAAAGATCGATAGAAACTAACCGGAGTCAAGTTGTTGGACTTGACAGTTTTGATCGTACCCTAGACTTGATCTACACGACATAGTTAAGACGAAAAGACTATAACTGCGGAATTCACCACGGACACAGTCAGAGTGGTCCCGATAATACTCATGTCAATGAGTCAACCACATAATGATGATTCCTGAAGCAGGGACGGCAACCACTCCTAGTGTTCACTGCCGTATAGGGCTTTGAGCCCAACCTGTTGTTAGGGTCAGGCTGTAGGGTCTCACACAGAGTGTGACCTTCGTCTAGTAATAGGTAGAAATTAGTTAGGGAGAATATTTTGCATTTTGATGCAATGGATGGAATAATTGCATTTGATGCAATATGATAATTTAAGCTTAGATATGGACTAATTTGCATTTGATGCAAAAGAGATTAAATGTGTTTTAAATTATTTAAGACAATATTTAATAATATAAACGCAAGAAAAAGCTCGCGGGTAAGACGGGAATGTACCGGTCTACGTCCAGGTTCGAACGACGTCCAAATCGGACGCCAGATTCTCAAGATATGCCCAAAACAGCCCAAAGGGTCAGATCAGGCCAGACCAGGCAGACCAGCCCAGTCTGAACCTGGTCTGGCCTGCTGGCCAGACCCAGTAAGGCCTAGGCCAGCCTGGGCCTGGGCACCCAGACCCGCCTGGGCCTGGGCGCCCGGCCCAGGCACAGGCCCAGGCGGCCCAGGCGCCCTGGGCGCCTGGGTGCCTGGCCCAGGTGCCCAGGGCGCCCAGGCCAGGTGCCTGGGCTGTACCCAGGTCCAGGTCTGGGCTGCGCCCAGGTCTGGCCTGGTGGGTCCCACAAATTGCAGATTTTCTGCACTAGGGCAGAACAGTTTTGACGGCTGATTTTAGTCGAAAATCAAGTATTGGGCTGATCTTTGGACGTTTAATTGAGGGGTCAAATGAACTCCAATTGACGAACGGTTTTTTCCTATGCGTTCACCGTTGAACACCCTTCGAATTGATAGGTTGTATCTATCCTGAAGTTCAACGGTGAGTGAGTTAAAATTCACGGAAGTTTGCACTTTGTGAAGTGCAAACTAACTTGATTTAAATTAACTCAAGATTAATAGTCCCACATCGGATTTTGAGAAAAGGGGAGAGTCCGCCGCCTATATAAATAGGGGTCTGCTCTCCTCCTCAAAACTCGTCCCAAGCTCTAGATCTGAGCGGCTCTCGTAAATGTTGGAGCACGCCCGAATCTAGGCTTAAATTAATATTCTTCTATCTCCCTATATTTCTGCCTTACTCTTGAGGGCTCTGGCAAAGCCGCAAAGGAGTTCGGATTCGGATCCGAAATCTAGGCGGAGGTTTCACTCGCGTGAAACTTTCTTTGGCGGTTGGTTGGCTCGGCGACACGGGATTGATCGCCTCGGGATGCGGAGCGGTTCGAGAAGCGGTTCGAGGAGCGGTTCGGGGAGCGGTTCGGGGAGCGGTTCGGGAAACGATTCGAGGAGCGGCTCGGTGTGGGATGGGAGCGGTGCGAAAGACGGTGCGGAACATCTCGCCTGCCCCAGGGCTGAGATTTCGGGTATGTGTTTAATTAAGCATTAGTTTAATTTAATCGCAGTAGGTTAGATCCTTCTTGGGATGGTCAGATCCATCCTAAGTTGGCATAGATCTTGGCTAAGGGTCTTGGACTTTAGGGCTAAGTTAAAATTGTTTTAACTGCATGTTAATTAGATTAACAAGTTTTTTCTTCCGCTGCAATTGATTTTTCTGTCTATGTTCCGTCCGACTTAGGACGGGACTAGAGTTTTTGTGCCCTAAGGGTACCGAAAAACCCCTACAGCCTCGAAGCTAGATCATAGATCTAAATGACACTATTCACACACATGTTTGTACAAATGACTTCAGGTCTTAAGGACCAACTTGCCTATCATCACTATAGAGTTATTAATGACAGTTCAGTTAAAGTTTAACCATTTAATAACTTTTAATTGGGTCATTCAGTGAACTCATTCTCTAATGAGCAACTGTGCCTTGGCTCCGACTTTGCCAGGTCGAATGACTATGAGATCATCATTACCATACATGGTAAGACAAAGATACAATGGTCTGTCCGATGTGCCGATATCCTTTTCTCGACACATCTATGACCATGAACATTTTAAGACTTAAGTTCTTATTGATCATTCACTTCTCACAATTGAGATCTACATCTAGATACGTAATGACCTCACTTTTAGTCTAAGGAAATTATCCAAGTATTTGATTCATAGAATTTATACTAGGACAATTATTACCTTTTGTATTTACGAACAAGATGTTATATTAGGATAAATTGCCTCAAGGGCACATATCTTCCTACAGAATGAAGAAGACGCCACAAGAGCTTGATGATTTCTGCCATGCCAACAACACAAAGATTACGGAGGCCAATCCCCCCTTCCCCCTTCGACTTACACATATCCTTCTACCTCCAGAGATGAACCTTCGACCCCCAGATGAAATCTCTGCATCGACGGTCAATCTCAGCTAGGGCAGAGGTCGAAACACATAATGACTGGATCCGATAAGCAACCATACCATGTATGACAGAACGAACGAGCTCAATATGGCCAGCGATAGAGAGAAGTCTAGAAGACCAACCGTATCCTCGCACTTATTTAAAAGAGCCGAGTACATATTGGCAAAGGGGTAGGTAGCCGAGTGAGGAAGCCCCACTATTTGACGGGGGAGATCAATGGGGATGCCCATAATATCAGCAAGCTCGCGCTGCAAAATGCAGCCCTTACTAAGAAGGATTCTACTCTTGCCCCTGTTCACCTCGAGCCCCGTGAACTAATGGAAATTGGCAAGGAGGATGTTGAGAGTAGTGAAGGAGGCCGGGTCCGCCTTACAAAAAACTGGCACATCATTGGCAAAAAGTATATGTGAGGGGATGCCCTCCACCCCCCGCTTGGGCGGCCGAATGGACTGTGAGAGGCAGGCAAAGTTCAAGAGTGAAGTGAAAAACTCCATGACGATGACGAAGATGAATGCAATAAGTATAGAGACAATCAAGATTTTAATTTCATAAGATTTTAAACATCACTCATTTATTTCCATAAATTATATAAATCATTCAACTAGATAAAATCAAGCAATATGGCATGCTAACAAATTTCACTAGATTATTCATAATTCAAGGATGGGGAATGTCCATTCGAATAAGACAACATTGTCAAGATCATTTTTAATATTTCTAGGATGTCTTGCATAGTTCATATCAAATGCTAAGCAATATTCAAGAATATTAGTGATGATGATTCATGCACATACAATATATGAACTAGCTTATAATGACATAAAGCATAATCAATGTGTAGAGGCTAAATACAATGTTTAAGCATGGGTATGTTCAAGGATAATCGTATTAGTGCTCAATTAGTGACATAATCGCCAACTTCCTTCGAATAAAGCAAAATTGATTTTGATTTAAGGGTTTGGTGAAGATGTCCCCTAATTGGTTTTTGGTATCAACATAGTCTATAGAGATATCTTTCTTGTCTATATGATCAAAAAGAAAATGGTGACGAATATCGATATGCTTAGTCCTAGAGTGTATGATGGATTTTTAGATAGGTCTATGGTGCTCTTATCACCAAATGGTTGTTGGTTGGAAAGTAAGACCGTAATCTTTGAGGGTTTGTCTCATACATAGAATTTGAGCACAACAACACCTCGCCAAAACATATTTAGCTTTGGTTGTAATCAATGATGTGGAGTTTGGGTTCTTGGAGAACCAAGAGTCTAGAGACATACCTAGTAGTTGGCAAGTGCCCGAAGTACTCTTACGATCAGTCCTACTTCCCGAAAAATCTACATCATAATACCAAGCTCAAAAGATATGGAACAAGGGTACTATAGCCCCCAAACACAATATCATCAACATAAATTTGCACTAGTAGTAGATCTTTATTTTTATGTTTAACAAATAGAGTTTTATCTGCCTTTTCCATGGAAAATTTATTTTCAAGCAAAAACTTAGTTAATCACTCATACCAAGCTCTAGGAGCTTGTTTGAGCCTATATAAAGTTCATTTAAGCTTGAAACCATGATCTGGGTAGTTGGAGTCTTCAAACCCAGGAGGCTGTTTGATATAGACTTCCTCAGATAAAACTCCATTCAAGAAATCACTCTTGATGCCCATTTGGAAGAGTTTGAATATCATAAAACTAGCGAATGCTAAAAGCATCAGAATTGCTTCCAATCTTGTGACGGGAGCAAAGGTTTCATCAAAGTCAATACCGTCCTCTTGGTTGCATCATTGGGCTACTAATCTAGCTTTTTTTCGAACAGCATTGCCCAATTCGTCAAGTTTATTTCTATGTAGCCATTTAGTACCTATGATTGTTTGGTGTTTGGGTTTGGGAACAAGTTTCCAAATTTGATTCTTCTCAAATTGTGACAATTCCTCCTGTAATGCTATAATTCAATAAGAATCTTCCAAAGTACTATCTACATGCTTAGGTTCTAAAATGGATATAAAAGCAAAGTTGTAACGGCCAGTTTCATCGTTGCGTTATATCTGTACTTCTTTTGGATATTATTTTTTCTGTATCCGTAGTTAGACATTTCTGTCACCGTACCCGTACCCGTACCTACTTCTTTTCTTTTTCATACTTATTATTATTATTATTATTATTATTATCCCTTTAAAAAAATTATTTTAAAAAATGTTTTCTCTTAAAATAATGTTTTAAATTTTTGATTCAAATTTCAATCATGTCAAATCTTTTTAAAAGTCAATTGCAACTTACTATTTTTAAACCTATTTAACCTAATTGATTAGACCTAAATTCCCTTGATTACACCTATTAAATCATATTAATAATTTTCTTAAATTACTTCCTAGTTAAACCCTTTTAATTACCAATATTTTCAAATCCTTCCCTAAAATCACTCTAGCTCATTCTTGGACCTATAGACCGTACCCTACCCATGGGGATCATTACACACGCACACAGCCATAATAAAATATATATATATAAGAAAAGAGAGCTAAAACTTTTGAACTTAAACCTTAGACCTAACCCTAAGACACTAGCCTTCACATGCTGTTGCCTTTCAAAACCCCAGCACACACAGTGAGAACCCTAGGCTATTGCAAACCTATGTATACCCTTATATATCTAACCCCAGAGAATCCTAAGGGCTAGCTCACGTGATGGCTTTGTTCAAACCCTCAACAACCCTGATGTCTTTCTATTTATAAATAACCCTAAGCCTACACACACAGCAACCCTACCTTATAAATAAAACCTAGGATTAAAACTCCCAAGCCGCCGCCCCAACATGCCTCTTCTTCTTCTTTCCACGCATCGCGCAAACGCCAGCCAGCCTCCGACTTCCTACGCCCGATGCCCAGCAACCCACACGAACGACTTCCTCTCCTTCTTCTTCAACATGAGCCGGGTCGTTCTCTTCTTCCCCACGCCAACTCGACGACAACCATCCTCGCGAGCAGTTTGCGGCGTCTCCGCTGTCCATCATCCACGAGCGCCGCCCGGATCTCCACGTCTCCGACGTGTCCTCAGGCCAACGCCGTCCAAACCCCAGCCTTCTCCTCTCCACGCCGAACTGCAGCCCGCGGCCTTCTTCACGCGTACAGACCGTCGGGAACATCGCAACAGCTTCATCCGCAACCTCCCCTTCCGCCAACGTGCCCAGCTGCACCCCATGGCCACCCACCAGAGCCGTGAACACCTCCCCCCACACCTGCAAATCCGACGCTAGGCCGCGCCTCCACTTTCTCCACGCACGGCAGCCTCCGACAACCCGTACACGAGTCCAACCGTTCAGATCCGACGTTGACAGCCCAGGGATTCGTTGTGATCCTCGCTACTACCTGCAGATCAACCAGAACAGCCGCTGCCGACTCCCGCGCTTCAACGGCGGACCCCCGACGCTCAACGTTGCTGTTTAGAGCCATACGCGTCGCCGCTACCCATCGTTACGTCCCGATCCTTCGCTGTACTTCCGGTTAGTAGATCTACCCCCTAACACACTATAACCCACACCGTAATTTAGTGAACTTCATAAAACCGATAGATTAGACGTCGTTGGAGTTTGTTGTAAATCTGTCCTGATCGAAAAACGTCTATTCTGATTTCCTGTTTTGTCAAACCAGCGAACCGTCTCCTCCGTAGCGTAGTATTCGTCAAGACGTTTCCAAAGACACCAAGAACGTCAAAAACATGCAAGTATATGATTTGATATGGTTTTTAGAAGTTTCGGCGCTTTTACGCTGTAACGACCACTTTTCGTAGTGCGTTGTTCGTGCACGTGCTATTGACCGTGCACGTGTTTGTTTTAGACTTTGTTTGTTTGTGAACACTTTCGTGTGATATGCCGTTGCGAACGTCTCTGAGAGTATTAAATAGTGGCACTATCTTGGAACTACACTTCTCGAGTCGTTTTTCCACAATTTAAACTTATTCGATGAGACGTAGCGATTTTCACTTTTGACGGGAGACGTTTCTATTTTTAGTTTCATCGTCCGACGTCGAATTTGAGATCCGTCTTCTTAGTTAGCTCACATTCGTTGCCACGATCACCACGATATTTATTTTATAATTTTTGGAGTTTATTTGACCACTTTTATATTTTTAACAAGTTTTATATTATTTTTAATAATTAATTTATAAATTATTTTCGGCCAAATAAAATTTATTTGAGTTTTAAACGTTTTAAATAATGTTTGAGCCAATTTCCAGCTCATTTGGACAAAGTCAAACCCTTGGGTGAGTTGGAGTAGTTGGAATTCAAATTTTAAATTATTTTAATATTCTAATCCTATTAGATTTAGCCCTAGACCAAGTCAACCCATCTATACTATATAAGCAACCCCTAGGAAGACATATTTTCGCAAGAAATTAGCCCTAGCCTCTTCCAAACTTGAAATTGGACGTTGCGACGATTCGTCGCAACGTTGCGACGTTCAGCTGCCGCACGACCGAAGGAAACAGCGCAGTTTCCCCGCCCCGACCGAAGGCCAACCCGCATCCTAGCCACTCCGCACCGCTGCAGCAAGCGCCGCTCCGTTCCATCGACCTGACCGAAGCGCTCCCCCGCATCCGCCTTGTCGCCCCGCTCCGCACAGCGCTCCGCTTGTCGCCCCGCTCCGCACCCCGCACGACCGACAGATCCCCTCGCTCCGGGCCGCTGTGACCGAGCGCCCAAGCTTTGCAACGTCGCAGCCTCGCATCCCAAGCGCACGACCGACGCCCTCGACCAGTCTGACCGAAGGATCTCCCCGCACCCGCGCTGCTGCACGCCCCCAATCATCGCACAGCACCGTTCCTAGTGTCTGACCGAGCCAAGTCCCCGCACCGAGGCTGTACGACCGAGAGCCACTCGTCGCAACCCCGCATCCGTCGCACCACTTGCCTCCGTGGGCCCCCAAGTTCTCCAGAGGTATTGTGGGTCCCCCAAAGGTCCCTAGGACTACTGTGGGCCCCACCTTGGTGCTTGCTCTTCGAGGATTCGTCGCGTACGACGTCGTCGCACGTCGTAGCCCGTCGTCGCACGTGCGAGCTTTGGAATCTGGAATCGTCGCCCGGATTGATTGCTCTGAAATTTCCAGCGAGGAATCTAATTGGAATCTGGACTTGGAGCGCGATCTTTTATTCCAACCCCCGGCGTCGCTACCCGACGCCGGTGTAGCTTTCGCGTCGTGTTGAGGTAACGTTTTGCACCCCTAGGACCCCCAACCCAATTGCATGCTAACCAAGACTAAAAATCAGTATTTTAAAGTATTTTAAATGTTTTAGCAATCACTAATCAAGATTAATAAAACGGATGTAGGCCGGTGGACTTGTGCACGTAGGAATCGTGACTTTGGACTCGTTGGACGGTGTTTTCTTGACGTGATAGTTGCAGGCAAGTGAAACTTGCCAAATCTTGCTTAGGGCCATGTTTTTAGGCCACTTCCTTGTTTTCAGTGTAAAAGAGACTAGTCAGTGAAATGATAGCTGGCTAGACGCCTACTTGATCTAGTTTGACAACGAAACTAGATCCGTCACCTAATTGATCTAGCTTGACAACGAAGCTAGATCCAACCATTTAAACTTGTTGTTCATGCATACTAAACTGTCACGTTTACTTTCCTTAACTGTACGCACTTTTAACTGCCATGCATTGCATCTTACATGTCATCCAAATTGATTGTTGCATCGTAGCACACGCTACAAAATACTTGTACAAATCCGTGTTTCCGTGTTCCTGGCTAGGTGCACCCCTAGGCCATACTTGTTTAAAACACTTCTTGGCTCGTGGTCCAGAAGCGGGCCTCATGTGTTGGCTAGAAACCAATGCCCGATACACGTGGAGGGGTAGGGATAAACGGTTACTTGAGCTTAGGAGTTGGCCCGCGCAGCCACTCTAGCCAAAAGACGGAATCTCTGTGCACGAGGTGCTTACTTTACTTTTCGTGTACTTGTCTTGTGAATGTCATGCCATGCTCGTACTTTACTTTACTTTACTTTACCTGTTGCACTCATTACTTTAACTGCAATGTCATCGCATCATGCTAGAACTGCTAGGTTGCTTTACTTTTCCCACTTCCAGTTTCCTTGCACAAGTCTTCCAGACTTGCTGACATGTGCCCCTTGCTCTTTTGGGTGTCACATGTTAGACCCTGAGCCGGAGACAGTTGCTGAGGACGAGGTGTTTGCTGACACTGAGCCCGAGCCTACGTTCGTTGAGGAGTTCGAGGACACCGGAGACAAGTTTTAGAGACTGTTGGCGTTGCTTTTGCTTTAGGTTGCTGTTAGATGGCGGTGCTTGCACCATTACTTTGTTTCTGTACTTTGTACTTTTGTTGGCCATGCTGGGCCTCTTTTAGACTCTTTTATTTTAGCCTGGTGGCTTTCCTGCGATGTTGAGATTTATTATTATGGATATTCTGAGATGTTCTTTTTATCTCTTTCGTTATTATTATCTTTGTTTCGTTTCGCGTTGCAAGGACCTGCAGTTTAAAGTGATTGACGCTTATCGGACTTGCGGCTTTGTAGCTTCAAGTCTGAGCGGACCTTCTCACGCTTCGCCTCCACGTTTTTGGGAAGCGGGGCATGACAGGTTTTGTTGGTGGCCCATGCAGGTCCAGTCTTGCAATTGCGAATTAACGAAGCAACGATAATAACGGAATGTCGATTAAATAAATTGCAACATCCGAGTCAGAAGCCCTGAGTCAAGTTGTTTTCTTAGGACCCTAGGTGATAAGAAGGCTTAGTTAGACGACTGTGCTTGCTAGTTAGAGGCCTCTGTTTGTTAGTTAGACTCCCTGTCAGCAATTGATTCAATTGTCGTAGGAGTTACCTTAGTGGTCCTTGTCTACCCCTGACCATATTAGACTTCTAGAATTTCCTTTTGTCGTTCGCTTGGGTTCATCGATTTCGGACCAAGCTGAACGCTTTCCTTTACCGTCTAACCTTTAGAGGTCTTAGCGCCTAGTTCCTAATCTTTAGTTGGTCGACCGTAGGAGTTTCCGTAGACTTTCCTGATTCATATCCTAGGCGTATGTATGCTCTGATCACCTGACCAATTTCCTTGCCTCGATTCCCGATATCGCCTCATGACAATCGTCGTCGATTTTCAAATCCCTCCATTACAAATCTTGAATCGTTTGAAAGTATTTCTTTTGACTTCCTCTTTCCCTAAGTTTAAATTTGTTCAAAATTTTTATATAAATATACTTAACTTGTACTCCTCGTTGATTTAAATTTTTAAAACTTCTGTCGAAATTTTTGAATAATAGTTTATAATGTTTTTCAGCCTACACTTTTGTACCTATGAGAATACATATTTCCTTTCATATATTAATTTCATTCTGAGCCATACTTTTGCCTTGCCCAATTCGATTTATAATTTTCCTTCTTATTTGTGTTATTCGAATGATACGGCGTGTTTACTTTAATATACCTTCAAGTCACATAGAATTTCAGCTTTCAGCAAGTTGGTTTTTGCTCGTCGATTTCGCTACTTCAGATTTCTGCAAAATTACTATTTTCATAACCTCTTCCTGCTTCAGACCCTCCCTGATTTGATTTTAAAGACTTGCTATTCGATTTCGATAAATCTACTACTAAGTTAATATTATTTTTCCGTGCACCATGCATACTTTCAATTATTTTTATATCCGTACCAGACTTGTTGTGCTCGTATATTAAGAACCTTATGTAAATTAGTTTTCATTTTTGGCAAATCCTGATTTCTCTAAAAGAAGTTTCAATATTGATTTTCCATAGCCTAAAAGTTTTGAAAGCATTTAACATGAGTTTAAATTTTTCCGTTACTTGATTTCATTCTTCGACTTTCCAAAACTTTTTGACAAAATTATATTAAATTACTGACGTATGAATTTTCTAAACCACGTCCTTAATATTCGTGTAAATGATTTTACTTCCTTTTATAATGATCTTTAAAACTGATAGACCATTTTCTCTTATTACGAATATTTGACTCAAACTTATTTTGAACAACCCGCTTCATCGATCTTCAAATATTTTATACAGATGGGGATTCCAACTTTTGAGGTACAACGGTTTTCAGATTTCACGTATTTCAGCTTGTGCTACTTACCCTATCTTCTTTTCTATATCCTATATATGTATCACTACATCTCCCTTTTCCCTCAACCTAAACATCACCATTGCGTCAATGTTTCGTCTAACCAAGCCGTCTCCTTGTATTCGTCCTATCTGAACTCGTGCTTATCGATCCTTCCCTCGTCACGCTCTCGACCTCTCTTTATTGCTTAGGCCTTAGGGTCCTTCAATGTCTGTGTCAACTCTTAGTTGTTAGTAGACCCTTGGACCCTTGTGAGGTTGTCGTGGTGCACGTACCTAAGTTGTGTACGTGGGCTTGAATGAGAATTCCCATAGTATATTGATGTTTGCCTATTGAGTGATATATATATATATATATATATATATATATATATATATATATATATATATATATATATATATATATATATATATACTCGGAGTTATTCGTGATAGTATGAAGTTGTTGTGTGTTAGTAGTTATAGATTTTTGTGTGGATAGCTATACTATACTAGGGATGCCTGTGTATATAAGAGTTAGCGTTGAAATATCTAAGTTGTGTATGTAGTAAGAGATACTTATAATGGTTGAAATAAATGATTGGTAAAACTATGTGTATGTTAGTAGTGATAACAATAAGAGTACGTATGGTTAAGAGGGTAGGCCTATTATGTGATCTATATGTTAGCACGAGTGAGTATGTGCTCGTAGGTAGATATATATGGTGCTTATATGTAAGTAGTTATGTTTGGTTGCCTGAGTATATATGTGATATACATATGGTAGTAGAATTATAATCTTGATTGATGTTGCTTGCTCTTTGGGATGTTGCATGCGTGCATACCGTGAGGTATACACGACTATTGCACATCTTAATTATATATGTGTGGATGTGTTAGTATACTAATTATAGGTAGTAGGCTATGGTGTGAATATATATATACATATGTTACATGTGTGTGTGACTATACGATGAATACGTATGCATGTATTAGGGAGTGTATTATAATTATACGTGTGCTGATGTCTGTATTACTATTATTATGGTATATAAATTGATTTAACCATGTGAGTATTATCTGACTATATATTAAGTGTGATTGACTTATGGTATGCATATGGTTGTATTGGTAGACATATATATACATGTAAATATTGGAATGGTATTGGTATAGGTATGAATGCAGTGTTACGTATATAGAATATTCTAATATGTGTATTGAGTCTCACTCAAGCTTGAGTGGGTATACTCTAAGTATATTGAATGTATGTTTGTAGTTTGAATATAGCAATGCTTGATGTATGTATAGTGATAGAAGTGTGTGTGCCTGGTTGAGTTACGCACATGATTGTGGGTCGCTACGCCAGTATATAGTTATAGGTGTTGGTCTTGTGGTATGGTTATTTACTAAGGACTTGCTTGTGTGCTAGCTAAACTAGGTGCATAGATGTGCTAGTAATATAAGGATATGATTGGTATGCGTAAATGAAATGTTAGCGTGTATGGGTGTGCACCATGCACGGGTAAGTATGTGCTTAGCTAATAGGAATTGATGACTATGGTATATGTGGCGTGTCGTAAATGCAGTTATAGGACCGTACATAATGTGAATGTATGGTGAAATATTTGAATGCAGTGAATGGTTATATATCGTGAAATTATAGTAGTGGTGAATGTATATTAGATATAGTGAATTTGATTTAATAATGGTATGGTGTGACTATATGTGCTGAGATGTTTGGTATTGGATGAATATTAGAAGGTAGTATACCCTTGATGTTTGTGCATAGGTAGCTACCTATAGGTAGAGCAATGATTGTATTGGCTAAGTGTGAGACTATCCTTATATAAGTATCTGAACTATTGTTTTGTGAGTAGTAGTTATATAAGGGATGCATGCTTATATATATGATTGAAATACGTGTATGAGTCTGACTGACTATAATAGGTATAAGTATATGACATACTTGAATGTATATATATACGTGTTGGTAGTATTAATGTTTGACTACCAAGTGCATATATAAGCACTTGTAATGACTATACCTGGTTGAATTATAATATGACTTGATTGGGGTAGTTACTAGAGCGCCTAGATATATTAGAAAGTCCGAGGACGGACTTTATTCTAAGGTGGGGAGGATGTAACGACCACTTTTCGTAGTGCGTTGTTCGTGCACGTGCTGTTGACCGTGCACGTGTTTGTTTTAGACTTTGTTTGTTTGTGAACACTTTCGTGTGATATGCCGTTGTGAATGTCTCTGAGAGTATTAAATAGTGGCACTATCTTGGAACGACACTTCTCGAGTCGTTTTTCCACAATTTAAACTTATTCGATGAGACGTGGCGATTTTCACTTTTGACGGGAGACGTTTCTATTTTTAGTTTCATCGTCCGACGTCGAATTTGAGATCCGTCTTCTTAGTTAGCTCACATTCGTCGCCACGATCACCACGATATTTATTTTATAATTTTTGGAGTTTATTTGACCACTTTTATATTTTTAACAAGTGTTATATTATTTTTAATAATTAATTTATAAATTATTTTCGGCCAAATATAATTTATTTGAGTTTTAAACGTTTTAAATAATTTTTGAGCCAATTTCCAGCTCATTTGGACCAAGTCAAACCCTTGGGTGAGTTGGAGTAGTTGGAATTCAAATTTTAAATTATTTTAATATTCTAATCCTATTAGATTTAGCCCTAGACCAAGTCAACCCATCTATACTATATAAGCAACCCCTAGGAAGATCTATTTTCACAAGAAATTAGCCCTAGCCTCTTCCAAACTTGAAATTGGACGTTGCGACGATTCGTCGCAACGTTGCGACGTTCAACTGCCGCACGACCGAAGGAAACAGCGCCGTTTCCCCGCCCCGACCGAAGGCCAACCCCGCATCCTAGCCGCTCCGCACCGCTGCAGCAAGCGCCGCTCCGTTCCATCGACCTGACCGAAGCGCTCCCCCGCATCCGCCTTGTCGCCCCGCTCCGCACAGCGCTCCGCTTGTCGCCCCGCTCCGCACCCCGCACGACCGACAGATCCCCTCGCTCCGGGCCGCTGTGACCGAGCGCCCAAGCTTTGCAACGTCGCAGCCTCGCATCCCAAGCGCACGACCGACGCCCCCGACCGGTCTGACCGAAGGATCTCCCCGCACCCGCGCTGCTGCACGCCCCCAATCGTCGCACAGTGCCGTTCCTAGTGTCTGACCGAGCCAAGTCCCCGCACCGAGGCTGTACGACCGAGAGCCACTCGTCGCAACCCCGCATCCGTCGCACCACTTGCCTCCGTGGGCCCCCCAAGTTCTCCAGAGGTATTGTGGGTCCCCCAAAGGTCCCTAGGACTACTGTGGGCCCCACCTTGGTGCTTGCTCTTCGAGGATTCGTCGCGTACGACGTCGTCGCACGTCGTAGCCCGTCGTCGCACGTGCGAGCTTTGGAATCTGGAATCGTCGCCCGGATTGATTGCTCTGAAATTTCCAGCGAGGAATCTAATTGGAATCTGGACTTGGAGCGCGATCTTTTATTCCAACCCCCGGCGTCGCTACCCGACGCCGGTGTAGCTTTCGCGTCGTGTTGAGGTAACGTTTTGCACCCCTAGGACCCCCAACCCAATTGCATGCTAACCAAGACTAAAAATCAGTATTTTAAAGTATTTTAAATGTTTTAGCAATCACTAATCAAGATTAATAAAACGGATGTAGGCCGGTGGACTTGTGCACGTAGGAATCGTGACTTTGGACTCGTTGGACGGTGTTTTCTTGACGTGATAGTTGCAGGCAAGTGAAACTTGCCAAATCTTGCTTAGGGCCATGTTTTTAGGCCACTTCCTTGTTTTCAGTGTAAAAGAGACTAGTCAGTGAAATGATAGCTGGCTAGACGCCTACTTGATCTAGTTTGACAACGAAACTAGATCTGTCACCTAATTGATCTAGCTTGACAACGAAGCTAGATCCAACCCTTTAAACTTGTTGTTCATGCATACTAAACTGTCACGTTTACTTTTCTTAACTGTACGCACTTTTAACTGCCATGCATTGCATCTTACATGTCATCCAAATTGATTGTTGCATCGTAGCACACGCTACAAAATACTTGTACAAATCCGTGTTTCCGTGTTCCTGGCTAGGTGCACCCCTAGGCCATACTTGTTTAAAACACTTCCTGGCTCGTGGTCCAGAAGCGGGCCTCATGTGTTGGCTAGAAACCAATGCCTGATACACGTGGAGGTGTAGGGATAAACGGTTACTTGAGCTTAGGAGTTGGCCCGCGCAGCCACTCTAGCCAAAAGACGGAATCTCTGTGCACGAGGTGCTTACTTTACTTTTCGTGTACTTGTCTTGTGAATGTCATGCCATGCTCGTACTTTACTTTACTTTACTTTACCTATTGCACTCATTACTTTAACTGCCATGTCATCGCATCATGCTAGAACTGCTAGGTTGCTTTACTTTTCCCACTTCCAGTTTCCTTGCACAAGTCTTCCAGACTTGCTGACATGTGCCCCTTGCTCTTTTGGGTGTCACATGTTAGACCCTGAGCCGGAGACAGTTGCTGAGGACGAGGTGTTTGCTGACGCTGAGCCCGAGCCTACGTTCGTTGAGGAGTTCAAGGACACCGGAGACCAGTTTTAGAGACTGTTGGCGTTGCTTTTGCTTTAGGTTGCTGTTAGATGGCGGTGCTTGCACCATTACTTTGTTTCTGTACTTTGTACATTTGTTGGCCATGCTGGGCCTCTTTTAGACTCTTTTATTTTAGCCTGGTGGCTTTCCTGCGATGTTGAGATTTATTATTATGGATATTCTGAGATGTTCTTTTTGTCTCTTTCGTTATTATTATCTTTGTTTCGTTTCGCGTTGCAAGGACCTGCAGTTTAAAGTGATTGACGCTTATCGGACTTGCGGCTTTGTAGCTTCAAGTCTGAGCGGACCTTCTCACGCTTCGCCTCCACGTTTTTGGGAAGCGGGGCGTGACATACGCCGCCTTCATGTATTGCTGGTGTTTCAGAGTGTTTTCTCACTACAGAGCATTGACCGTGGACAACCCGGTCAACGTGGTCAAGGGGCCTGCTTGGGTCCCTCGGGGGCTTCGAATCGGTGCAGATAGGGCGAGGGGAAGCCTCGGCCCAGGCTGAGACGCTCGGCCTCGGTCGGACGAGCACGGCCTCGGAGGAAGGAAGACGAGGGGCAGCCTCGGTCGTCCTGCTGGATGCATGGTCGGCGAAGGGCGAGGGGAAGCCTCGGACCTAGTTGAGACGCTCGGCCTCTGTAGGATGTGCTCGGCCTCGGCGGGTGGACGGTGAGGGGAAGACTCACTCGTCCAGCTGATTGTGAGGTTGGAGAGGGGCGAGGGGAAGCCTCGGCCCGTTGATCCGCTGTCCACCTGCATAGACGAGAACGCTCGTCAGGGGGCCGGACCTAGGTTCCGGCCAAATCCCCTCCGATGCCTAAGTCAGATAGAGATCTGAAAGAGGAGGCCCGGCGGAGACGGTTCGACTCGTGAGGAGATCGGAACGTCGTCTCACGGCGCGAGCGGGGGAGGAAGGAGATGAGATGGGGGATCTAGGTCGTTGATGGAGTACCTTAGGTTTTAGATACCTGAGATGCGGTCTCTTGCTTCGTCGTCCTCCTAGCCCTTTTAAAGAGCTCCCGTGTGAGTGCCTCTGGCCCACGTCCCTCGCCCGCCCTCAATCGTGCCCCCTCAATCCGCCCTCCCGCCGCCGCCTCCTGCGCCATGCCAGCACCTCCCCATTATCGCCATTTAGCGTTCACGCGATCGGGGGAGCGGTTATCGCAGGAGCGGGCGAGTGGCCAGCGGGTTATCGGGGCCGGGTCGGATCGACATTCGAGAGGGCCCCTTATTGGGCCTTGTAGAATGGGCTTGAAGGCGCAGATGGGCTCTCGGTCTGCAGCCGGGCTCCTGGGCTCGTGTCTTTTGGGTCTCGGTCAAATAGGCGTAACAATTGCCCCCATCGGTCGGGTTGATCGGCTTCGGCCTGTTCGGCTCGGCCGATGTGACTTCTGCCGATTTTGACAAGCTCGCCAGTCGATGCCGACTCATTTATTAGTCGTCATCATGAGTGGGCCCGTTTGATATTTTTAAGGCGCGGGCTCCGAAGCGCCGTTGGTCCTCTGATGCCGCCACGTGTGGCTGCAAGCTTATCCCCACCGTTCGCGGGGTCGTCTTCAATTGAGAAGCCGAGGGGTTCGAGCGCCGCCATCGGTGGGATCGATCGGCCTCGGCTAGCTTGGTATAACCGCTACGCCTCCTGGGGTTCCAAGTGGCGCTTCAGTCGAGGCGTGGTCATAAATGTAGGTCATGATGAGGCGGATCGATTGGACTTCCCCTGGCGCCGATTTCAAAACGCCGTCAGTTCTTCGAAGCCTGCCGCATTTTTTTGTCAGCCGCTTCGAATTCACTCCTGTGCCCGGTATATAGGATCCTTAGCCGCGTGGATCTCCACTTCTCTCTTGCTCCTCCCGTTGTCCAAAGCTTTCCACAACTCGGAGTTTCCCGTCGCCTTCGCTTCCTTGCCCTCTCCAAACTAGTCGAAAAAGGTAATTCCTCTCTTGCTTTCGTCTTATGGCTGCTCTTAGGATAGGCAGTTCTGGTCAAAGGGCGAGGGATCCTCCGGAGTCCAGGCGGGGCGAGCCCGGGCTGGGGGAATCAGGTTCCCCCGCCGGGAGTCGTTCTCTTCAAGATAAGGGGAAGGGGAAACTTTTTCCAGACTACGCCCATGATGACGTGGCGTCGGTTGCCGTGCAGCTTAATGTGCCCCCGGTTGTCCTCCGTACGCCGTCGGGGACTCCTCCTTCGGTGGCCGCGGAGATCCGGGAAAGATATCTCTGCTTCCCATACGAGGTTCAAGTTCCATTTGTCGACGAGCGGATTTGCCTTCCGAGGAGCAATGAGGTCGGCGCCTACGTCGAGATGTTCCGCCTGGGTCTTCGCTTCCCGCTTCATCCCTTCTTCATCCAGGTCATGGAACATCTCACGGTATCCCTTTGCCAGTTCACCCCGTGTTCGATCGCGGTACTGACGGGCTTCGTAACGCTCTGCTGTACCCATGGTCTGGAGCCGTCTCTCCCCCTTCTCTTCCACTTTTACCAGGTCCAGACGGTCGGGCCGGGGTCATGGCTGCAACTCCGAGCCCGTTCGAGGAGGGAATGCCTGATCGGGTTACCCCGCTGGTCGGGGGATTGGAACTCGGATTATGTCTTCGTGGTCTTCTTGGGTGAGGCCCAGATTTTGACAAGTTGGGGAGCGTCTATCCAACCTCGCCCGCCGCTAGCCCTTTTTGATGTTGATCAGGCAGCTGCCGCGACGCTGTCGGCTCTTCCTTTGGAATCGAAGTCCATCTGGTCTTCGTTGGATGACCTACTCCTGAAGGCCGTCTTGTGGTCTCCGGGTAGGTCGCTTTTTCATCCTCGTACTGCCCTGTGACTCATCCTGATTTCGGTTCCCTTTGCAGGGATGGCAGGCCGCGAGTTCATTCGTGACGTCGATGAGCTGATCCGTCGTGGAGCTACTCGGAGCCGAGGCAGTACCTCCGGAAGGGCGCCTCGACGGACCGTTGAGGAGGAGGTGCGCCGAGCCGAGCCCTCCGTGGGCAAGGTAGTTGAGGAAGATGTGCGCCGAGCCGAGCCCTCCGTGGGCAAGATAGCGGCCGTGCCTCCTTCCTCTTCTTTTGGCGATCTCCTCCCTGGGGGCGTCGTAAAGGCCGGACCTGCCCCATCAGCCCGAGAGGCAGGGGGTAATGACGGGTCCGGTGTAGTCCCCCTTGCCCTCGGAGCGTCCCCTCCCGTCACCGAGAGTGGAGATGGGGCAAGGCAGAAGCGCTCTCCTTCGGCGCTCGTGGAGCCTCACGGAAGGAAGAAGAGGAAGGAGGATGCGGAGCCCTCCAGCCCGGCCAGTTCTGTGCCTCCTGCAGGCACCATCGGGGATCTTCAGGTGACTCTGACAACCACCCCCGTTGCAGCGTCCCCGCTTCCGTCCCCGGGAATCGGAGCACTATTGGCGAGCCATATGGCTTCCCTCGATGTTGCCCCCGGGAGTTCGGTGTTCGTCGACCGAGCCCTGGCCCAGCAGGTGGCCGAGAGCTCCGTCTTCCCCCGGGACCGCAGCACCCTCGAGAAGATTCCCGCCGACAAGGTGTCGGATTCTTTGGTTTGCGCCCTTCAATAGGTTCGGCCCTCTCGCAGTCCTTTCTTTCCCTTCACTCTCTTCTTAGCTCATGTCCCGTTTTCCAGGGGTCGACGCTCGCCGTGGAGCTGCAGCGGCGAGCCATCCTCTTGAGGAAGTTCGAGGAGTCCTCCATGAGGGCCCAAGAACGAGCCGGGGCGGCGGAGGTAGCAATGGTGAAGGCCCAGATGGAGTCACGGCATCTCCAGCTCCGTGTGTCCGAGCTGGAGGGACGAGTGGGTGATCTCCAGGGAAAGTTGGAGGACGCCCTGCAGTCGGCTGAGGAAGCGGCGGAGTCGTTCCGCCTGGAGAGGGAGGAGCTTCAGAGGGAGTTGTCTGATCGGCGCCAGGTGGCGCGGCTCGCGGAGGAGGTGGAGAGGGGCGTCATTAGGACCCTGGGGAAGAGAATCCTCGAGGTTCTCAGGGTGGCCTTCGGTAAGTATGAAGACCTTATCGCCCCTCAGATCGTCGACGTCGTCCAGTCTTCCTTCCGGGAATGTGTGGAGCGCGTTCGGCAAGCCCCTCCGCCAGTCGATCCTCCTCGCTCCGAGCAGAGCGAAGTGCCCGAGGATGTGTCCTCCCGAGCCCGGGCCCCCTAGACCGTCCCTCCTGGCCTTATCCTCAAATTTTTAAGCATCCGCTTCGCTTTGGGCCAGTCTACTTGAAACGGACCCCGCTATCTCCTTCGGCTTCGCTACCGGTTTCGGGGCCAATAATTGCTGGTTGCATGGCTGCTAACTTGGGCTAACTACTTTGGGTCTTTTGTCAACCAATTTTGTTCTGTTGGTGACGAACTTTGTCATTCGTCGTGAGTGGATTATCTGTAGAGAGGTCTCTTCGCCTTGATTCCCTGTAAATAAGACACATTTTTGTACCCTGGTTAACTGTTATAAACAAAATTAACTTACTCAGGCTCCCCGTGTACTTTGCATTGCTGCCTTGTTCTTGGCCTAGGACTGGATGACGTTGGCGCTGGCTGGGGGGGTTCTCCCCAGACCTATGAGTGCAGGAGTCGGTCGGCGAGGGAAAAAGCTCCTCGGCTTAGGACCGGTCGGCGTCCGTGTCTTGGGGGAGTTGCCCCCAGACTTATGGGCGCAGGAGTTGGTCGGCGAGGGCAAAGCTCCTCGGCTTAGGACCGGTCGGCGTCCGTGCCTGTTGGAGGAACTGCCCCAGACTTGCAAGCGCAGGAGCCGGTCGGCGAGGGCAAAGCTCCTCGGCTTAGGACCGGTCGGTGTCTGTGCCTGCTGGGGGAACTGCCCCCAGACTTTATGAGCGCTGGGGTCGGTCGGCGAGGGCAAAGCTCCTCGGCTTAGGACCGGTCGGCGTCCGCGTCGGCTAGGGGAACTGCCCCCAGACTTATGAGTGCAGGAGTCGGTCGGCGAGGGCAAAGCTCCTCGGCTTAGGACCGGAGCGTGGGAGTCGGTCGGCGAGGGCAAAGCTCCTCGGCTTAGGACCGGTCGGCGTCCGTGCCTGCTGGGGGAACTGCCTCCAGACTTATGAGCACAGGATTCGGTCGACGAGGGCAAAGCTCTTCTTCCTCCTCTAGTGAGGCGGCGGTCCCCATTCTTTTGCGCTATTGGTGACACGTCAATTCCGTTGGGGATTTAAGAAAAGACAAAAAGGGAATGCATTTGTACTCTCAAGAGTCCTGCCGGACTGGTACATTTGGAGGAAAAGGAAAAACGGAAATGAAGCTAGACAGAGGGATGTAAACCTAGATAACTCCCTCTTACTAGGCTGCAACCGGGGGGAGAGACATCGCCCGCTTACTCTATGATGCGGAGGGGACCTTGGACGGTGTTGACCTTCTTCCCCTTGTCTGGCTGTGTGGAGGTCCCTTCTCCGTGGGCCGGCTCGTCGGCCTGGTTCCTGGCGTGCCCCCGGCTCATCAGCTTCTCGATATCCTTCTTCAAATGCCAGCAGTCTTCAGTGTCATGGCCATCGTCCTTATGGTACTTGCAGTACTTCTCCCTGTTCTTCCCACCTCTTTTAGCCTTCGGTGGGGGGCGATCAGCTCGCTCTTCCTTCTGTACTTGGGCGAGGATGGCGTCTGGGGTGGTGTCCCTCGTGCTTTCTCCCCGCTGTCTGTTCCTCGGCCTCTTCTCGGTCCGGTACCCTTCGGGACTGCCTCGTCCGCCGTCGCCGCGCTTGGTTCCTCGAGTGGCTTTTCCTGCATCCTCGGCCAAGGCCTCCTCGGTTAGCATGAAGCGTTCGGCCCTCGCCATGATCCCGGGGAGGTCCTTAGGGGGATCGTTGTGTAGGGACTTCTTGAGGCCTCTGTGGCGAAGCCCTTTCTTAAGGGCCGTCTGGACCACCAGGTCAGGAGGGCTGTTCACGTTCAGCCTTTCCGCATTGAAGCGGCGCATGAACTGTCGGAGCGGCTCGGACGGGCCTTGCACTATGTTGAACAGATGTTCAGCACCAGGCTTGATCTGCCTCCCCGCCATGAACTGCTTGCAGAACAACTGGGCGAGTTCCTCGAAGCTGTCGATGGAGCGGCCGGGCAGGCTGTGGTACCAGGTCCTCGCCGCTCCCCTGAGAGTAGAATAGAAGCCCCGGCAAAGCAGGTCATCGTCAGCTCCCTGGAAGGACATGTCCCCCTCATAGTCCATCACGTGGTGTCCCGGGTCCCCTATCCCGTCGTACTTTCCCAGCACCGGGATCCTGAATCGAGAGGGGACCTGTGCGTCGGTTATTCTCCGTGATAAGGGGCACCGGTCTCTGTGGATGCCCCGGGGATGCGGCAGTGGCCTGCCTCTGGCTCGTTCGGGGGTGGAGGGAGCACAGGCACCAGCGGGGCCGGCTCCACGGCCCTCGCCACGCTGGGGGTCAGGCTGACCCGGCGCTCCCGACTCCTCCTGCGGGAGCTCCTGCTCCGCCGTGATCGGTCTCTTGAGTGGTGTCGCTCGCTTCTCCTGCGGAGGGACGACCGTGACCGACGAGATGATGCCGTCATCGATTCCCCCTCCGTCCCTTCGGTTTCTCGTCGGCTCCTTTCACGATAAGGGGAGGAGGCGCGTGACCTCGCCTGACGGGAGCCAGACCGGGTGAACCGACGCTCTGTGTTCGGTTTCCGGGTCCCGTGGTCGTCGACCACGGCGGACCGCAGGTGCGAGGGACCCCCCGCCCATCGATGGCTATCGTCCAACGTGCCTCTGTTGGACAGCGCGGGGCCGACGAGCTGCTGTACCGTCACGACCAACGTCTGGAGGCTCGCGTTGGTCTCCTGAGCCAGGGCGTGGAGCTGTCCCTGCGTGGCTAGTTCTGAGCCGCCGGTCTCTTCGGTTGAGAAGGCGGGGTGGCCGCCGACGGATGTGTCCTCGGGGTTGCCGTTTGATGCGCCATTCCCCTCCTCCGGGATGGGGGTCATGCGCTTCCTTCCATTGCTGGCTCGTGCCATTGTAGGTGTGGTTTGCTTCTTCGTGGGACGGTTTTCGGTTCCCACAGACGGCGCCAGATGTTTCAAAGTGTTTTCTCACTACAGAGCGTTAACCGTGGACAACCCGGTCAACGTGGTCAAGGGGCCCGCTTGGGTCCCTCGAGGGCTTCGAATCGGTGCAGATGGGGCGAGGGGAAGCCTCGGCCCAGGCTGAGATGCTCGGCCTCGGTCGGACGAGCACGGCCTCGGAGGAAGGAAGACGAGGGGCAGCCTCGGTCGTCCTACTGGATGCACGGTCGGCGAAGGGCGAGGGGAAGCCTCGGACCTAGTTGAGACGCTCGGCCTCGGTAGGATGTGCTCGGCCTCGGCGGGTGGACGGTGAGGGGAAGCCTCACTCGTCCAGCTGATTGTGAGGTTGGAGAGGGGCGAGGGGAAGCCTCGGCCCGTTGATCCGCTGTCCACCTGCGTAGACGAGAACGCTCGTCAGGGGGCCGGACCTAGGTTCCGGCCAAATCCCCTCCGATGCCTAAGTCAGATAGAGATCTGAAAGAGGAGGCCCGGCGGAGACGGTTCGACTCGTGAGGAGATCGGAACGGCGTCTCACGGCGCGAGCGAGGGAGGAAGGAGATGAGATGGGGGAGCTAGGTCGTTGATGGAGTACCTTAGGTTTTAGATACCTGAGATGCGGTCTCTTGCTTCGTCGTCCTCCTAGCCCTTTTAAAGAGCTCCCGCGTGAGTGCCTCTGGCCCACGTCCCTCGCCCGCCCTCAATCGTGCCCCCTCAATCCGCCCTCCCGCCGCCGCCTCCTGCGCCATGCCAGCACCTCCCCATTATCGCCATTTAGCGTTCACGCGATCGGGGGAGCGGTTATCGCAGGAGCGGGCGAGTGGCCAGCGGGTTATCGGGGCCGGGTCGGATCGACATTCGAGAGGGCCCCTTATTGGGCCTTGTAGAATGGGCTTGAAGGCGCAGATGGGCTCTCGGTCTGCAGCCGGGCTCCTGGGCTCGTGTCTTTTGGGTCTCGGTCAAATAGGCGTAACAGCTGGATAACTTGAAAATTTGACGTGAAATGACGTAAGAACGTGACACCATAATGACCAGGATAAAATTTGTGATCCAATGGTATATCATACGATATATCCCAATTTTAAACAATAAGAGAAAAGAATGATTTCTGTAGCAAGTTCAATATAAAGGACGTGTTCGTCATTAATTCAAACTGCGGGAAAAATTGTTCAACCCACTTCTGCCTTGTAGAACTGTCACGATAATGTTAAAATATTGTTAACAATAACTTTCTGAGAGTTTTGACATTCCTAACAAATATTGACATCGTGAAAATCGTGCGCCTCGAAGGCGGAATCGTGAATTCGTGATGTCGTGTGAGTCGACTAGGCCGGCTCGTGTTCCGGCAAACTTTTAGGTGGGGTTAGGGTTGAGCGGCCACTGGGCGTATGAAGGGTACTCTCCTCAAGAGCACCACCCGCATGCGGTGTATTAGCGTTAATCACGGTAAACCCCTGTGAGAGGAACGACCTTCTCATCACGACCTAAAGGCGAGAACCCTAGATTAGATGTGAACTCTTGACATGAAAACTTGAAAGGCTAACTTGGTCACATGAAGATTGATATGCTACTGAACTCAGAGAAAATCCTTACTTTAATTCTTGCAACTGCTTAGAACTACATGCTAGGGATGTTTACTTTTCGTTTCAGTATAAATGTCTTGTTAAATTGCTGCAGTCACTTCATTAAAATATTTAATGCTTCTTAAATTCATATCTGTCGTATATCTTGTCTTGGTTTGCTAATCTTTTCTTGCAGAACCCTTGCTGACATATATTCATGTTTGTGGATGTATGTCAGATTCTGAGCTTGAGTTCCCGGAGGATCCGTACGTGATGCCTGATTTGAGGGCCAGAGTTCGCCGTAGACACCGAGCCGCTTTCTGCGGAAGACTAGAGCCCCCTTTCCGTCACTACTTTGAGTTTTAGCTTTAGCACCTTGTAGTAGGATTAGTGTTTTGTTGTAGTTTTCTTTTTGGCCATGCTGAGGCCCAGTTGTCTTATTTCTTGTACGAACAATTCTGGAAGTGCCCTTTTTAATTTAATGAAATGTTTTCTGATTGTTCTGATACGCAAATGCAAGGACCTCTTCTGTGTTTTTATCACAGACGCTTATTGAACTCGAGCTTCACCGCTCCAGTTCAAGCGGACCGCGTAACGCTCTCGCTTCCGGTGTCTTTTGGGAAGCGGGGTGTTAGGATGATCCTTCTTGAAGTGCCAATCCTTAGGAAGATCTTATGATGATGCAGTAGCTTCCTATTCCTCTCTTAGTGCATCCTCATTGTTGTCCTTTTGCTCATTAGAATTGCTAGTGTTTATGTCCAAGCTGTGAAGTTCACATAAAATTTCAGGAGATTCTGCAGCACTATAAGATTCGTTAATAGCATGTTTCTCATCAAATTTAACATGCACGGTTTCTTGCATATTAAGGGTCCTTTTTTTTAATACTCTATAATATTTACTATGTGGAGAGTACCCAACAAAATTAACCTCATCGAATTTAGCATCAAATTTATCCAAATTATCACATACTTTCAAAAAAAATAGCATTTGCATTCAAATGGTTTAAAATGTGATAAGTTTGGAGTCAATTCTATATAAAGCTCATAAGGTGTTTTCTTTAAAATTGGTCTAATAAACACACAATATAAAATGTAGCAAGAAGTCTGTATGACTTTGGCCCAAAAACATAATGGCAATTTGTAATCATGAATCATGGTCCTAGCCCTTTCTTGCAAAGTACGGTTTTTCCTCTCAACCACCACATTTTGTTGTGGTATCCTCAGGGCATAAAAATTATGAAAATATCCTTTTGAATCACAATAATTATCAAAGCTAGCATTTACAAAGTCACCACCATGATCACTCCTAACTTTGATAATGGAAAAACCTTTCTCATTTTCAACCTTTTTACAAAACATTTTAAAATTTTCAAAAGGTCATGTTTGTGTGTTAGAAAATAGACCCAAGTGAGACGTGAAAAATCATCGACAATGACGAAACAATAATCCATACAACCTAAACTAGCAACCTTAGTAGGACCAAATAAATCTAAATGTATTAGTTGCAATGGCTTAGTAGACAACGTTTTTAGGGTTGAAACTACTCTTATGTATCTTTCCTAGTCGACATGCATCGCAAAGCTTGTCTCCATCAAATCTAATTTAAGGTAAACCTCTCACAAGTTTCTTTTTAGCAAGCTTTGAGATTCGGTCCATGTCGGTAAGGCTTAACCTTCGATGCCATGTCAAACTAATCTAATTTGATGCTACTAAACATTTTAGTTTATTTGAATCGCTAAATTTGATAGCGAAGATGTTATTACATGATGTCCCTTTGAAAATAATATCCTTCTCGTTTAAAATATGGACTTCGTCATTTTCAAATTCACCTTTAACCTATAGATATTAGTTGACCCACAATTAATCGGTTATGTGCTAAACTTTCTACAAGATTATCATTTTCAATAACAATGGAAGGATGCTTACCAATATTACCTTTCCCTGAGATTTTACGCTTCTTTCCATCGCCAAGGGTTACCGTTCTCCATCTTTTCGTGATATCATTGTGAAGAGGGATTCATTGCATGTCATGTGGTTTGAGCATCTGCTATCAAGGTACCATAAGCTATCATCTGAAGCTTGAAGATGCACCTACAAAGGACGATGCACCTTTTGATAACCAAATATTGAATCTAAATTATTAGTACGATGCTTTGGAACCCATGTAAAATATTCAGGATTATATTTAGCAAAGAAATCATACATAACATGACCTTTTTTATTACAATGAAAGCATGTTGCATTGGCATGTAAAGGATTAGAAAACATGTTTTCTTCGTGCTTGGTAAATGGAGGGCTCATGTATCTAGCAAAATTCTTCTCCATGGTCTTTCTAGATTTCTTCTTAGTTTGTTTCTTTTGGAATCCTAGACCATGTTTACTAGTGTTATCGTTTAGCCCATCCATCATTTTATTGAAGCTTACTTAGCTACTAGTAAATTTTTTATGGTAGCACTGAGGTTTTGGTTTTCATATTCAAGTTCAATAATCCTATCTTCATATCTTTTTTCTTTTTCACTTGTTTCCAATTCATTAGCTATGGTTTTCCCTTTTATTTAACTAGATTTTTCTTTAACAAGTTCTTCAAGTTTTTCTTCATAGCTAGCTACTTTTTTGATTTAAGAATTTTATGTTCGATTCTTTAGAGCTAAGAGTGCTAATTTTATCTTTCAAGTTCTTATCAAGATTTGAGTTATTACGCTCTAACATAGCTATTCTTTTATTAGCTTCTTTTACTCCTAGAATCTTAGTCTCTAAGTGGGTTTGTAACGCCCCACTCCCCAGGATTCCCGGGAAGTACGAATTCGTCCCATGTTTTCCCAGAGTGGCGAGTGTTACGAAGAGAAATACGAAATAAACCAAAATAACCAGCAGGCCGATGTGCACGTGCTGAGAAGTACACGTAATTCTCCAACCAAAGGTCAACACAGACAACACATGAACAACGGAGAAATACTTAAAAGACAATAATGGAAACTGATACATTTTTATTTATACATCATCAATATTACATCATATCTTTGTTTACATTATCCTCATGTACAAAACCATATATACATCACCTTTCCACTCTCACCAAACAAAACTCAAAAGGTATCATGCACTCTCACTCTCATCTCACTCACCAACCCCATTCTTAAGTACACAACCTTCATGTAAGCTTTATTACTCCAATTCCCTGACACAGCTCTTGCTATTAAACGAGACCTGAAACCACATGGTGGGACACGCCACAGCGTGACCCTGTAGGAAACCTAACTACCCTGGGTATGGACCAGTCTCAGGGTTGCTCTACACTACGAAGGTCTAAGTACTTTTGACAATCATAACTATAGACTAATGCATAAAGTAAGGCAAAACTTCATAAGCATGTACTGAAAGAAAGAGCTGCATAACGTAAAACAGGTAATACTGCATGTACTGAGAATAAATGAAAATAGTACCGAACAGATATGTATTAAGAAAACAGACATGTAATGAATGAACATCTACAGATAATAAAGGGAACTTCTTTTGAACATTACTCTTCAAAGACTTTTCAGTTATAATTGTGATTTGAAAACCCGAGTAAATCGTAAGACCATAAGGAGCCGGACTTCACCCAGGGTGGGTGAAAAGTGGTACCTCAACCAGTGACACAGGCACGGGAGGGGCCTCTCGTAACTCCCCCTTACGGGAGTGAGACAAATCTCGGTTTTTTCATGGGACAAAGGGAGAAAACCATCAATTACTGCATGGTGCATCACGAATACACCACCGGCCTCTCTAACTCTAGTCAACTCCCCCTTCCGGGAGCGACAAAGCGAGTGAGAAATCTATCATCTGTCCGCTCTTAAGTCCTATTATTTACCTGTGTTTTTCCCCAAACCCGTATCTGGAGTCTCACCCATTTTAGAATGGATCGAGAGCTCCAGACATTATCTCTCTGCCTCACTTTTAGTAATCAATTTCTCATTTCAATCATTTTGGTGGTCTCAATTACCGCATTCACATCTTTTCATTTCTGTCATCATTATGCCTATGTCTTGTTTAAAAGAACATCGCATCAACAATTTCGTAAAGAGGAACCTCACAGTTCTTCATCTCTATCATTAGTACATTAATTCACAGAATAAACTACTATCATTTCCTCCACATTTAACAACATGAAATGAATAATACATGGGGCATAAAACATTAGCAGGATTATTAACATGAGCATCTTTTTAAGAAAATTGTGTGAAACATAATTTAAGTTCCAAGCATGGTATTAAAACTCCTTAAGCAAGGTGCTACCAACATAATCACATCAAAAATTCTACTAACATAATCAAGCCATTGTTTTGAAGAATAAAGCATAACATGTGTATCTGATGTTTTCAGGAAACAGCAGACAGTCAGCTTTAGAGGCTGTTTTCTGCAAACTTTTAAAATAAACATAATTTTTACTCCCATTGGAAGTTGTAGATATTGTAGTTTTGAATTCACATATAAAATTTCATGTAGAGAGTTGAAGTAGGGGATTTATGATGGATTGTTTGGTGAGACCTATCAAAACTGTTTTTCGGACAGATTCTAAGATCTGTAAAGATTGCTAATTTAAGTCAAGTTTCAGTTAGAATCTAGAAAATGTGGCCTAGGTGAAAGTTGTAAAACAAGTTGTTATCTTTTCAACGAGACTAAGAACACCAATTTTTATGGAGTGTGCAGTGACGGATATCTATTTTGCCAAACTGTGTCCAGACTGGATAAAAATCAGACATATTGCAAAGAGAGAATTTTTACCACTAATTACGATCCGAATTAACAAAAGTGCTCAGCATGAAAGTTAGAGATAATAGTCCAATCTGTTAGCCATAAAATTTTTAGTCTCTTAACAGTTCTAGATTAAGAGATCAAAACTAAATAATGAGCAATAAATTTTGTCCAAATTTCCAGCAACATCAAAATGGACCTAGATGGAGATGGAATTCTACACAATTGTAAAACTACACCTAACTAGGATTGTTAGATAATCCTACCTTTTAATGTGCTTCAAAAAAACACTTTGGCCCTCCTTAGTCCTTGAAGAACTTGAGCTTTCTTTGGGTTCTCCTTCTACTCTTCCAACTCCCTCCTCTCACTTCAATCCCAAGCTTCAAATGTTGGATTTTGGAGAGAATTTGGGATGACATTGATGTTAGAAGGATAAGGGAAGAGGGTGGTGTTCTTGGTGGTGCAAGGGAGGTAAGGGAGGAGTATGGTGGTGGAAGGGAGAGAGTGTGAGAGATGAGAAAATGAGGGATCTTTTTTTTGTTTTTGTTTTCTCTTTTTTGGTTTTGTTTTTCCATTTTCTTTTCTTTTTCTTTCTTCGAAAATTCCTGCATCTTCCATCTCACTCCTTAAGATTCTCATCAAGAGACACCTAGCTTGGAGGTAGGTGTAATGTAACATGGTAAGGACACCTCATGGTGAGTTAGGTAAGATTAAATCTACAGTGACACATTGCTTAATGAGGTGGCATTGCATGACAAATTTCGATTTTTAATTTTTTGTAAATAAGATTACATGTCTTAATACTAGGTACCATCCATTATACATGTATTCATTCATGTAAACTTCATTTAATAATTCCAAATGATGAGCTAAAATCATTTAAAAATAATTCTTTCACCACAAAAATTAAAGAAAAATATGTAAGGATGCCCAAAAATTATATGCACACATATACTCCCAAAAATACGTACATATACACGTATATATGGATACTGGGTTTTACATTCTACCCACTTTAAAAACAAAGTCCGCCCTCGGACTTTCCAAAACTAAGGGTCTAATAGGAGGTTGATTAGGTCTAAGTGTCTTCCCACCCATGAAATACAACAATGATATATGTAAATACTATACATCCATATATACATGCCATATACCATAGATCATAACACATATAAGTACACATTCCTATCAATAGGTATACATACAGACAAATCATCACAATACGTACATAGTACTATACATTCCACATTCATTCATATACATACATGTACTCACACATATATTAATATGGATATGAGAACACTCTCATATAAATACACACTAATATTTACACATGTGCTAGTACACCTATACATATGGACACATGTGTCAATGCCGTACATAACCATAAGAAGGAATATGTAGATACACTTAAGGCATCAATATACACACCAATATCTATACACTTACTTTACCCAATATGTATACACCTACATATAAATACACACAAGCATATGCTCAAGGATATATGTTACTACATGGTCACACATATAGGTATACCTAGTTACATACATCAATATATGTAATCTCACACACTCCTTATAATTATATATTACATGCTCACATGATATTTAAACACACAGCAATCATAAGTCATAGGGCTAGTATACTTATACATATACACACCCATTTATATACCTAGATACATCTAAGTATAGACCAAGTATATATTCAATATAGATACACATACTAGTATATCGTCACAACCAATATGCATACAACCTAGCTGACATATATATGTAAATATGTATATCCAAATATTGATATACGTATAGCACATAGTCATAAACTGATACTTATACACACTAATATGATGTAACACATATTGAGTGGGTAACCATACACAAATATATAACTTAAGCACATAAATATAAATACTTACAACTATACAAACAAATATATATAATCGTTAGCACACAAATATGTTCAAAGTATAAATCACTACAGTAAATAGTCAAGTTAGGATATATGTGTAGTATATCAACATTTCAGTTCACACTTACTTTATATATATGCAAGGATATAAACATATGTATTCACATCAAATTTTAACCTACGTAATTCTATATTTAACCATATATATACCTGCACAAATATACTTACATACAAGTAGTCAACTATTCATATATATATATATATATATATATATATATATATATATATATATATATATATATATATATATATCTATTATACATTTGACAGTGTTTTTTGAATTCCAGGGCTGACTAGGATAAGATAAAGAATGGCTGAGATTTGATCTTGGTAAATCAATGGTTGAGATTGTATTTTGTAAAAAAATTAGTGGGAAAACTTAAATTTTGGTGGAAAAATTGTCTTGGGAACCAAAACTTTGAAATTAAAAGTATCTTGGGAAAGGGAGAAGTGCCTTGGGAACCTAAAATTTGAAATTAGAAATGCATTGGGAAAGATTGTGGAGATTAAATTTGGAGGGAAAATTGCCTTGAGAACATAAATTTTGAAATTAAAAGTGCATTGGGAAAGATTATGGAGAAGCATGTGATTTGTTGTTCTGCGCAAAACAATTTAGCAGAACAACAATTCAGCGTAAAAATACCCTGAGGTTTGTTGTTTCGCGCCCGCGCCGAAGGCGCCCGCTAAATTTTTTTACGATAATTTAATCTGTGCCGAAAGCACGGGGATCAAATTTGTTGTTTGACGTCGAATTTGTTGTTACGTGTCGAATGTACATGCACCGAATTTGTTGTTCCGCGCCGAAAACGCCTGCGTCGAAGGTGCCCGTGCCACTAAATATTTTTATGCTAATTTATTGTTCTGCTATGGAAAAAAATTCGGTGAACAAAGATTTTGCGGGGAAAATCTTAAATGAACCGTGCCCTCGGGCACGGGTTATGACTAGTATATATATGTATATATGTATATATATATGTATATATGTATATATATATGTATATATGTATATATATATGTATATATGTATATATATATGTATATATGTATATATATATGTATATATGTATATATATATGTATATATATATATATATATAACGTAGAATATATTCAATGTAGTATATGTATACATACAACACTATATTATACTATATCACAATATTTATTTCAATACATTATATATACACACACACTTGTATACACAAGACATATCCATATATAAATGTATTCACATTTTTTCATTCATATATCTTCACATGATATATATGCACATGTAAATACACACCAGTATTGTATGATTTGGCATACCTACTTATGTACATCTACAAACCATTTAGTAAGTCAATATATTTCACACATTACTTTGATCCATATCCAAATGTAGCTATACATATATATACATATCTTACTATATCAATTCACACAATCATTATTATAATATGCAGAGACATATATTTACTCTATGTATACCATCATACACTCTTATATATCCAAATATACATCCACCTAAACGTACAAGCAACATCCATATACCAATACATATATCATAAGTTTATTTATTCATCAGTATTTATACTAATAGATACTTCATATATATATATATACACACACACACACACACACACACACATCCATTAGATATCCATATACAAATATATCTTCTTACATCCCTTAAATATATAATTCAGTATCTATACTTACAACTCTACATACAATCGTATAGTCATCCATAAACACTCAAATGTATACAAGGTATATATTAGCACAAATCTATTTACGACACACAATATTTTATTGCATAAATAGTATATTTTACACATAGATTCACACATCTTATACTATCTACACCTCCATCTGTACAAACAACATTACTTTACATACACCTCATAGTTCGTCAATATATGAACACTTACAATATGACTTATAAGGATACACACAAATAGTCATACAAGTATCTATAATGTAATGTACATTCAGGTATAGTTATAGATGCATGCATATAGGAATACATGTCAATAAACTTATAATACTTGTATATCTATGCGAACACATAACCACCCACACATAAATGTATATATATATAAACAACTACCCATGCTTACCCTCAGAGAGCTCTGTACCTTGGGTCTCCTAATACCAGGGGCTTTACCCTAAGGCTGATCCCACCTTAGGATACAGCTACCCAATGGAGCATTACCCGTACTATCCTTACACACACCGCAGTGCGGAGACCTGCATGGGCCATCAACTGTAACGCCTCACTCCCCAGGATACCATGTAAGTACGAATCCATCCCATGTTATCCCAGAGTGGTGAGTGATACGCATAGAAATATGAAATAAACCAAAAGACCAGCAGGCCGTTGCGCACATGCTGGGAAGTATGCGTAATGCTCCAACCAAAAGTCAACACAGACAACACTTGAACAAAGAGAAATCTTAAAAGAAAATAATGGAAACTGATAGATTTTTATTTATCCATCATCAATATTACATCATATGTTTCTTTACAGTAACCTCATGTACAAAACCTTATATACATCACCTTACCACTCTCACCAAACAAAACCTAAAAGGTACAATGCACTCTCACTCTTATCTCACTCACCAACGCCATTCTCAAGTACACAACCTTCACGTAAGCTTCATTACTCCAATTCCCTGAGATAGCTCCTGCTATTAAATCAGACCTGAAATCACAAGGTAGGACATGTCACAGCGTAACCTAGTAGGAAACCTAACTACCTTAGGTAGAGACCAGTCTCAGGTTTGCCTTAAACTACGTAGGTCTAACTACTGGTGACAATCATAACTAAAGACTAATGCATAAAGTAAGGAAAAACTTCATAAGCATGTACTGAAAGAAAGACCTGCATAACTTAAAGCAGGTAATACTGCATGTACAGAGCACAAATGAAAATACTACCGAACTGATATGTATAAAGGAAACCGACATGTAACGAATGAACAATCCATAGATAATAAATTAAGGGAACTTCTTTTGAACATTAATTTTCAAAGGCTTTTCAGTTATAGTTGTGATTCGAAAACCGGAGTAAATCATAGGACCTTAAGGAGCCGGACTTCGCCCAGGGTGGGTAAAAAGTGGCACCTCAACCAGCGACATGGGCACTGGAGGGGCCTCTCGTAACTACCCCTTACGGGAGTGAGACAAATCTCGGGTTTTCATGAGACAAGCGGAGAAAACCATCAATTACCGCATGGTGCATCACGAATACACCACCGGCCTCTCTAACTCAAGTCAACTCCCCCTTTCAGGAGTGACAAAGCGAGTGAGAAATCTATCATCTGTCCGCTCCTTAACTCATATAATTTACTCGTGTTTCCCCCAAACCCGTATCTGGAGTCTCACTCATTTTAAAATGGATCGAGATTTCTAGACATTATCTCTCTGCCTCACTCTTAGTTTATGAATCAATTTCTCATTTCTGTCATTTTGGCGGTCTCAATTATCGCACTCACATCTTTTCATTTCTTTCATTATTATGCCGATGTTGTGTTTAAACGAACATCGCATCAACAATTTCGTAAAGAGGAACACCACAATTCTTCATCTCTATCATTAGTACATTAATGCACAAAATCAACTACTATCATTTCTTCCACATTTAACAACATGAAATGAACATTACATGGGGCACAAAACTTTAGCATGACTATTAACATGAGCATCTTTTTTAGAAAATTGTGTGAAACATAATTTAAGTTCCAAGCATGGTATTAAAACTCCTTAAGCAAGTTGCTACCAAAATAATCACATCAAAAATTCTACTAACATAATCTAGCCCTTGTTTTGAAGAATAAAGCATAACATGCGTAGCATAGGTTTTCAGGAAACAGCATGACAATCAGCTTCAGAGACTGTTTTCTCCAAAATTTTAAAATAAACATAATTTTTACTCCCATTTGAAGTTGTAGATATCGTAGTTCTGAGATCACATATAAAATTTCATGCAAAGAGTTGAACTAAGTGATTTAGGATGAATTTTTTGGTGAGGCCTATCAAAACTATTTTTCAGACAGATTCTAAGATCGGTAAAGATTGCTAATTTAATTCAGGGTTTAGTTAGAATCTAGAAATGTGGCCTAGGTGAAAGTTGTATAACAGATTGTTAGCTTTTCAACGAGACTAATAACACCAATTTTTATGGAGTGTGCAGTGACTGATATCTGTTTTTCCAAACTGTGTCCAGACTGGATAAAATCAGACATATTGTAAAGAGAGAATTTTTACCGCTAATTACGATCCGAATTAACAAAGTGCTCAACATGAAAGTTAGAGATAATAATCCAATCTGTTAACCATAAAATTTTCAGTCTCTTAACAGTTCTAGATTAAGAGATCAAAACTAAACAATGAGCATTACATTCTGTCCGAATTTCCAGCAACATCAAAATGGGCCTAGATGGAGATGGAATTCTACACAATTCTAAAACTATCACCTAACTAGGATTGTTAGATAATACTACCTTTTAATGTCCTTCAAAAAACACTTTGGACCTTCTTAGTCCTTGAAGAACTTGAGCTTTCTTTGGGTTCTCCTTCTACTCTTCCAAAGCCCCCCTCTCAATTCAATCCCAAGCTTCAAATGTTGAATTTTTGGAGAGAATTTGGGATGAAATTGATGTTAGAAGGATAAGGGAAGAGAGTGGTGTTCTTGGTGGTGCGAGGTGCTAAAGGAGGAGTATGGTGGTGGAAGGGAGAGAGAGTGATAGATGAGAGAATGAGGAATTTGTTTTGGTTATTGGTTTCTCTTTTTTGGTTTTGTTTTTCCATTTTCTTTTCCTTTCCTTTCTTTGAAAATTCCTACATCTTCCACCTCACTCCTTAAGATTCTCATCAAGAGACACCTAGCTTGGAGGTAGGTGTAATGTAACATGGTAAGGATACCTCATGGTGAGTTAGGTAAGATTAAATCTTCTTATGACATATAGCTTAATGAGGTGGCATTGCATGACAAATTTGGATTTTTAATTTTTTGTAAATAAGAATACATGTCTTAATACTAGGTACCATCCAGTATACATGTATTCATTCATGTATACTTCATCTAATAATTCGAAATGATGAGTTAAAATCATTTAAAAATAATTCCTTCACCACAAAAATTAAAGAAAAATATGTAAGGATGCCCAAAAATTATACACACACATATCCTCCCAAAAATATGTATATATGCACGTATATATGGATACTGTGTATTACATTCTACCCACCTTAAAAACAAAGTCTGCCCTTGGACTTTCCAAAACTATGTTGGAAGCAACGATCTAGGATCTTGGTTTAATGATGACAAACGTATCGTCATATCTGACGTGTGTGCTTAGTGTGTTTCAGGATTGGCGAAACAATATATTTTCGCTATTTGGTGGAATTGCTATTCATATAGCTATTTGGGCAAGATAGAGAGCTTTGGTTAAAGCAAAGTTGGAATTGGTCAATGGAGGAGAGATTTGGCCAAATAATTTAGAAAGATTGATTTCTATCCTATTCCTATTCAAACATCAACTAGAGGAAATCAAATCTCTATTTTGTTGGCTCTCCCTTATCCTTTGACAATTTCAAAGAAAACAAAACCTAGCTATTCCTATTTAAACCTCTCAACCCTAATGTTTCAATAAGCGGCAAACACAATAATAAAGGGGGTGCCAAATATCTTGGAGAAGTCGCACAAGAAATATCATTGCAAAAAAACCCCCCTCCTATATACAAACCCTAGCCGAAAAACCCTATAGGCTTGCTCATATACTCTGCCGCAAAGCCTCACAAAAAAACAGCCTTCTACCTATTGCAGTAAGCCATCAAAAGGGAGAGAGGAAAGCTTCGAAACCGATGCAGAAATCACCAAGCAAACTCATCTTTCGTCTGCAAGCAAAAGGAAGAGATCAACGCCATTGACATCTCCAAGCCACCGAGATCACTGCTGTCATCAGAGAAAAGCCCACCGTCACCGCTAGAGTTGCCACTCATCACGCCGATACCATGACGAAGGGTTGAAGAAGAAAGACGACGTTGTCCATGTCGACAAGGGCAATCTGCTCAAAGTCACCATCAACGTCGAACTCAGATCAGTACGCCGCCGCTCGAAACCCCGCTGCCATCAGAGAGACTCCTCATCACATCGACGTCGTCCTTCACTGCTGAAGCTTCCACGAGGAAAAGACGAATCGCCACTTAATCGAGCTGCACATCGGAGAACGCTGTGACGAGGAAGTCTCCATCGAAGGACCGCCCAAGCCCTAGGATCGCCAGAAACGTTGCCGTCGAAGGACCGCTGCTGTCAAAGCGAAAGCCGTCAGCGATCGTCGCTGCACGACCAAGAAGACGACATCTCGAAGAAGAAGTCGTCGTCGGTCATCGGAGAAGCCGCTGCACGAAGATCTAAGCACTCCCCGTCGTTGAGAGCCTGCCATCGCCGAGGAGTTGCCACTGCTCGACGTTGCCAAAGAAGCCGCTCAGAGCAGCTGCCATCGCCATTGCCATCTGCTCATCGCCGTCGCCCACCATTGAAGAACTGGAGTGTAGCAAGCCGCATCCACGAAGGAGCGCCGTTGATCGCGAAGAGCTCGTCGCCTTCATTACTGCAAAACGTCGCGAGTCGGAGAAGACGATCGAAGTGCTGCCGTTGCCTGCATGCCCTAGGTGAAGCGATGAGAAATCGAAAGGGAAGTGGACGGCTGAGATCGCTCCTCAACTTAAACGAATGACGGTGATTGATTATTGCGAGACAAAGTGAAACGAAGCCCGCTTCGTTTATCTCGTTGACATGGCGGTTGCATCAACCGCAGCTGATTCAAAGCCGCACGAATCTCAAATCAGATTATTTCTGCTGACGTGGCCGTGAGTTTTAAGGCAGTTGCTCTGCACACCGACCGAGTATAAAAAAAGGGAACTGCATTTTCTTTGCGCACCGACCGAGTTATTTAAAGGGAACTGCTGAGCGCAGAGACCGCCCAATTATAAGGATTTGAACTGAATTGCTTTGTGCACAGACCAGTGCATAACTTGACATCCAGGAGTCGGATTGAGACACCGTTTGCGTCAGATTGGAGCTGACAACGTGCTGATTGGACAGAGACGCCTACACAGACACAAACTGAGCATTTCTAAACCCTAAACTCCTTTATTTGTGTCTTAGTGTAACGTTCTCTGTAGGAGAAGTTTTTACCTTCTTTTGTGAACTATTTTGGGACTTGTCTAGTTGGGACTAGACAAGTGGGACCCAGCTAGTTTGGGACTAGCTTGTAGAAAGCTTTACTAGGATTGATAGTGACAGAAAACACTGTGTGTGTGTGGGTACTGAGAGCCTGGCGAGTGTAGAGACGTAGAGGGTGCTCTGAGCGTGCTCTAACTTGTGGTTTTGTACCTATTGCGCTATTCAATACTAGTTCTGCTTTGGGGGCTGGAGTAGGTCGTTGAGACGACCGAACCAGGGTAAATCTACTGTGTACTCTGTGTCTACTTTTTATTTACCCTGTTGCTGCTATAACTACGTGTGCTTATTCGTGGGTTGCACGAATTATTTTTATTAGCCTATTCACCCCCCTCTAGGCTAGGATCCAGATCCAACAAGTGGTATCAGAGCCAGTTTAGTAGATCTAGCCTAGTTTGACCATGGACCACATTGATAGTGCTTTTACTGAGGGTCAGTCTATTTCCCGACCACCTAGATTTAATGGAGTAGACTATGCTTATTGGAAAAATCGTATGAGAATCTACTTGATTTCTATTGATTATAAAGCTTGGCAAATTGTTGAAAAAGGCTATAAATCACCTGTTATTAAAATTGAAAACACTGAGATGCTTAAACCTGATGATAAATGGGATGATAATGATTGGAAGCCTTATTCTCTTAATGCTAAAGCTATGAATGCTCTCATTTGTGCATTAGATAAATCTGAATTCAATCGCATCTCACATTGTTTAACTGCACAGGAAATATGGCATACTTTGGAGGTGACGCACGAGGGAACGTCAAAGGTGAAGGAGTCTAGACTTGCACTTCTGAGCACGGAATACGAGGGATTTCGCATGCTACCATCAGAGACCATATCAGAAATGTTTGCGAGGTTCACCAACATTGTCTACAAGTCTAGTTCGCTCGGTAAGCCATATTCTAGCCTTGAGCAGGTGAGAAAGATATTAAGAGCACTGCCAAGATCTTTCAGGCCTAAAGTTACTGCCATCCAAGAAGCGAAGGATCTATCGTAGATGAGGGTGGAGGACTTGATAGGTAATCTAATGTCCCACGAGCTTGAATTGCAAAACGTGGATAAAAGGGAGAAACCTGAGGAGAAGGAGAAAGCTACCAAGCCACTTGCTCTGAAAGATGACGAAAGTGAAGAAGATGATGATGACATAGCGCTAATGGTCAGAAACTTCAGAAAGTATGTCCAGACCAAGCAAGGAAGAACAGAAATGGCACCCATGTTTAATCGCTCTAAATTTTTTCAGTCTTCTAAGCAAACTTATGATCAGAATGCTACTAATAGAATGACTTGTTTTAAATGCAAGAAAAGAGGATATCGAATGAGGGATTGCCCACATGAGACAGCTCAGGTAGCTAAAGAAAAGGGAAAATCCAAGGTGCTAACTTGGGATATGGACAGCGAAGCTGAGAGTGAGGAGGAAGAACATGAAGCCCACTCATGCATGGCATTGATGGGAATACACGATGAGGTAATTTCTGGTAGTAAAACTGAACTCCTTACTCTTTGTAAAGAAATGCAAGATAAAATAGTAGAGCTTGAATCCACTATAGATGATTATCAAAATGAGAACTTTGAAATGCAACAATCTGAATATGAAATGTCTAAAGAGATTGAAAAACTCAAAATTGATATTGTTGCTCGTGACTCTACTATTGACACTTTGAAAAAGGAAAAGTCCAGTTTTAATGATGAAGCACCTTGTCTCTCTTGTCCTTCCTTGATGAATAATATTAGCATGCTTAAACTTGATTTGATTAAGCTCGAAACTGAAAAAGACTATGTGATTAGAGAGCTTAATGATAAATTTTGCATATTGGATAATGATTTTAAAAGAAAAATGATTGAATTTGAAAAGAAGGAAGAGGAAAACAAGAGAGCTTTTATAAGTAAATGCACATTGCTTGTGCAAGAAAATAAATTGTTGAAATCCAAAGTCTCTAATCTTGAATTGGCCATTAAGAAATTCTCTATGGGAAAACAATCGTTGGATAATATTTTAGAGAATCAATTATATGGCAATAATAGAAGAGGACTTGGATTTGGTTTGAAAAATGTCGAAAAGCCAAAATTCAAGAAATTCCACAATGCACCATCTATTGCAAAGAACTTATATGCAAAGTGCTTTACTTGTGATAGTGTAGGCCACACATCATACTATTGTAAATTTAGGAACACAAATATCAAATTTAAACAAGTGTGGGTTCCTAAAACTATATTGGCTAACACTAGTGGACCTTGTTGGATTCCAATGTCACACTTAACACCTTTCATGTTGGTGTGATGGAGTTTTGGCGAGGAGCGTTAAATTCAATGTCTCATTCTTTTAGCTCCTTTGTCAAAAAGCGACGAGAAGGTATAATTTTTAGCCCTCTTTGCATTTCATTACATACCTTCATAGATTTGTTTGTGTGCTTGCATGCATGATTTTTTAAATGTTTTTATTTCTGGAAAAAAACCAAAAATAAAAAAAAAAATGTTCTTATTGATTATCCTCTTATGAATCTCTTAAGTGGTATTGTATGAATGATCAATCTATCCCTTGTTGAAGTCAATTCATTATTGTTGTAGCTACATGAACATGATGTTATTCTTTTTAGTAGCCATGACATGTCTCATAAGTTTTAAACTTGACTTCTACACCTACATTCGCACTTTCACGATATTTGACTTTTTAGTACTTTTGGAGATTCTTTTGAAGAATAATGGAAAGTGAATGTAGGAATGATTAATTTCTGAAATTTTTTAAGGGATATGAAGTGTTTAGCCATGAATAAAAATTGAGCACAAAAGAATTGCAAATGAAAAAAAAAATATGAAAATTGCTCCGAATGAAAAATGGATACACTTCATGGCTAATACACAACCCACGAGTATCCAACTTGTGCTACATGGGTAATCATTAGCGTTGGTGTATATAACTCGTCAAGCAATGCCACCCCACATTTAAAAGTCCTTTTAGGCCATGTTTTGGGGTTCGGTAACTTGAACTCATCTTTGATGAGGGGGGAAAAAAATCAATCCTAGTGATATTCATGAAAAATTGGAAAATGCGGATTGATTTGGTTGATTGTTCTAAAATTTAATCTCCTCTTGTACTTTATTGTCGATATCACTACACTTACACAAAGGTGGAGAATTCTTGTTATGAAATCCTATGAGCTTGAATTGTCTATTTTTTTGGAAAACTCATGCAAATTACACGCTACATTTAATAATGGTTTATTTTTGCATAGAATATTTTTTTTGACTTCATTAATCCACTTTTGGTGATTACAAAGGGGGAGAAAGAAAAGATTTGCTTTGTCGGTATTATTTGTTTGAGGGGGAGTTTGACAGAATATTTGTTTAAGGGGGAGCTTGAGAGAAGGGGGAGCAATAATGTTGTGCATGCTATGTTGTAATACTTGATTATCTCTTCAACACACTTCACACACCCATACTTATTGCTCAAATCTTTTATGGGTTTGTCATCACCAAAAGGGGGAGATTGTTGGAAGCAACGATCTAGGATCTTGGTTTGATGATGACAAACGTATCGTCATATCTGACGTGTGTGCTTAGTGTGTTTCAGGATTGGCGAAACAATATATTTTCACTATTTGGCGGAATTGCTATTCATATATCTATTTGGGTAAGATAGAGAGCTTTGGTTAAAGCAAAGTTGGACTTGGTCAATGGAGGAGAGATTTGGCCAAATAATTTAGAAAGATTGATTTCTATCCTATTCCTATTCAAACATCAACTAGAGGAAATCAAATCTCTATTTTGTTGGATCTCCCTTATCCTTTGACAATTTCAAAGAAAACAAAACCTAGCTATTCCTATTTAAACCTCTCAACTCAACCCTAATGTTTCAATAAGCGGCAAACACTATAATAAAGGGGGTGCCAAATATCTTGGAGAAGTCACGCAAGAAATATCATTGCAAAAAAAACCCCCTCCTATATACAAACCCTAGTCGAAAACCCCTATAGGCTTGCTCATATACTCTGCTGCAAAGCCTCACAAAAAAAACAGCCTTCTACCTATTGCAGTAAGCCATCAAAAGGGAGAGAGTAAAGCTTTGAAACCGATGCAGAAATCACCAAGCAAACTCATCTTTCGTCTGCAAGCAAAAGGAAGAGATCAACGCCATTGACATCTCCAAGCCGCCGTGATCACTGCTGTCATCGGAGAAAAGCCCACCGTCACCGCTGGAGTTGCCACTCATCACGCCGACACCATGACGAAGGGTTGAAGAAGAAAGATGACGCTGTCCATGTCGACAAGGGCAATCTGCTCAAAGTCGCCATCAACGCCGAACTCAGATCAGCACGCCGCCGCTCGAAACCCCGCTGCCATCAGAGAGACTCCTCATCACATCGACGTCGTCCTTCACTGCTGAAGCTTCCACGAGGAAAAGTCGAAGCGCCACGTAATCGAGCTGCACGCCAGAGAATGCCGTGACGAGGAAGTCGCCGTCGAAGGACCGCCCAAGCCCTAGGAGCGCCAGAAACATTACCGTCGAAGGACCGCTGTTGTCAAAGCGAAAGCCGTCAGCGATCGCCGCTGCACGACCAAGAAGACAACATCTCGAAGAAGAAGTCGCCGCCGGTCATCGGAGAAGCCGCTGCACGAAGATCCAAGCACTCGCCGTCGTTGAGAGCCTTCCATCGCCGAGGAATTGCCACTGCTCGACGTTGCCGAAGAAGCCGCTCGGAGCAGCTGCCATCGCCATTGCCATCTGCTCATCGCCGTCGCCCACCATTGAAGAACTCGAGTGCAGCAAGACGCATCCATGAAGGAGCGCCATTGATCGCGAAGAGCTCGTCGCCTTCATTACTGCAGAACGTCGCAAGTCGGAGAAGGCGATCGAAGTGCTGCCATTGCATGCATGCCCTAGGTGAAGCGATGAGAAATCGAAAGGGAAGTGGACGGCTAAGATCGCTCCTCAACTTAAACGAACGACGGTGATTGATTATTGCGAGACAAAGTGAAACGAAGCCTACTTCGTTTATCTCGCTGACGTGGCGGTTGCAATAACCGCAGCTGATTCAAAGCCACACGAATCTCAAAGCAGGTTATTTCTGCTGATGTGGCCGTGAGTTTTAAGGCAGTTGCTCTGCGCACCGACCGAGTATAAAAAGAAGAGAACTGCATTTTCTTTACGCACCGACCGAGTTATTTAAAGGGAGCTGCTGAGCGCACAGACCGCCCAATTATAAGGATTTGAACTGAATTGCTTTGTGCACAGACCAGTGCATAACTTGACATCCAGGAGTCGGATTGAGACACCGTTTGCGTCAGATTGGAGCTGACAACGTGCTGATTGGACAGAGACGCCTACACAGACACAAACTAAGCATTTCTAAACCCTAAACTCCTTTATTTGTGTCTTAGTGTAACGTTCTCTGTAGGGGAAATTTTTACCTTCTTTTGTGAACTATTTTGGGACTTGTCTAGTTGGGACTAGACAAGTGGGACCCAGCTAGTTAGGGACTAGCTGGTAGAAAGCTTTACTAGGATTGATAGTGAGAGAAAACACTGTGTGTGGGGTACTGAGAGCCTGGCGAGTGTAGAGACGTAGAGGGTGCTCTGAGCGTGCTCTAACTTGTGGTTTTGTACCTATTGCGCTATTCAATATTAGTTCTGCTTTGGGAGCTGGAGTAGGTCGTTGGGACGACCGAACCAGGGTAAATCTACTGTGTACTCTGTGTCTGCTTTTTATTTACCCTGTTGCTGCTATAACTGCGTGTGCTTATTCGTGGGTTGCACGAATTATTTTTATTAGCCTATTCACCCCCCTCTAGGCTAGGATCCAGATCCAACAAACTATGGGTCTAACATGAGGTTGATTAGGTCTAAGTGTCTTCCCACCCATGAAATACAACAATGATATATGTATATACTATACATCCAAATACACATTCCATATACCATAGATCATACACATATACGTACACATTCCTATTCGTATGTATACATACAGACAAATCATCACAATACGTACATAGTACTATATATTCCATGTTCATTCATATACATACATGTACTCACACATATATTAATATGGACATCAGAACACTCACTTATATATACACACTAATAAGTACACACTTGCTAGTAATGCCGTACATAGCCATACGAAGAAATGTAGATACACTTGAGGCATCAATATACACATCAATATCTATACACTTACTTTACCCAATATGTATACACCTACATATAAATACACACAAGCATATACTCAAGGATATATGTTACTACATGGTCACACATATAGGTATACCTAGTTACATACATTAACAGATGTAATCTTACACACTCCTTATAATTATATATTACATGCTCACATGATATTTAAACACACAGCAATCATAAGTCATAGGGCTAGTATACTTATACATATACACACCCATATATATACCTAGATACATCCAAGTATAGACCAAGTATATATCCATTTATAGATACACATAGTACTATATATATCACATCCAATATGCATACAACCTAGCTAACATATATATGTAAATATGTATATCGAAATATTGATACACGTACAATACATAGTCATACACTAATACTTATACACACTAATATGATGTACCACATATCGAGTGGATAACCATACACAAATATATCACTTAAGCAGATAAGTGTAAATACTTACAACTATACAAACAAATATATATAATCGTTCACACACGAATATGTTCAAAGTATAAATCACTAAAGTAAATAGGAATGTTAGGATATATGTATAGTATATCAACATTTCAGTACATACTCACTTTATATATATACAAGGATATATACATATGTATTCACATCCAATTTTTACCTACATAATTTTATATTTAACCATATATATATCTGCACAAATATACTTACATACAAGTAGTAAACTATTCATATAAATATATGTGTATATATATATATATATATGTATTAGTCATAACACGTGCCCGTAGGGCACGGTTCATTTACGATATTTCCCCCTCAAAATCTTAGAACCCTCAAAATTTAGCTCATCCTAAGAAATTTAATTCCTCTCAAAAATCTTAGTTCCTCCCAAATTTAGTTTAATGATTTCGGTTTTTAAATGAGTAATGAGAAGACCCAAAATTTCAACAAATAGTTTGCAGATCACAGAATACATCATTACCATCTAGTCTCAAGAAGCAACTACATATCATATATAACTGTGCGAATTAGAGAAATTTCAAAATTTTCTGCATCAAAATAGTGGTAGATCAATGCGCTTGTGTTGGCATTTTTTGTCATGTTATCAGACTAATGTAAGAATTCGTGGAATAGATTCTCAAAAGAAGCTTCGTGTGGTACCCTCAGCTTTGTTAAGCTTATTGTTCCTTCATCCGCTATGATGTGATAAGTAGCACTGTAATCTTAAAATGGGAAATTTTTATACACAACATCAAGATTGGCCAAACTAATAATATATAATCTTGTAATGATTAAGAAATTAGGATTTCGTGAGAGCCCGCTAGTATTGCTATTTTTCATATTTAAGCCATATATTGTGAGAGCTGCGACATGAAATTATCATGTTTTCTTCAAAAAAATATGAGAAAATTAGATTGCATCTTCGGACCAGGTATTGCATTTTTATATCTATACAACTTAGAATTCTGGTCATTTGAGTCCCTGGTCATTCTTTCTGGAATTCTTACCAATCCAAATCTACAGCCAACAATTATGTCGATATAGTGAGCATAGTTACATATTTCAAATTTTACTTATGCAAAACTTAAGGTATAGAATATGTAGATGTATACAATTAAAATTTAAACAATTTGAAGTTGAATAGTAAATGGTTAAGATGCAAAGAAATTCACAATGGCGACATACCTGAAAGATAACAATGCAATCATTTCAAGTTTTAGAAAACTATAAAATGGTCGTTAACAAAAAATAGAAAACAAAACTAACATTTTTATTTCATTCCGTTAAATTTTCATTCTAAAGCTCATACTTCTTTAATCCCCAAGTGTCAATAAAACATCTTTTATTTATTATAAATATACATCAGTATACCTACGACATTTAGCGATTAATATACTTAGTATGTGTAGACTTCAAACAAACGAAGACAAACGATGACATTTCACTAAATAATAATTTTATTAAGAGAAAACTCCACTAAACCAAGCACTTCAAATTGATGTTTCAATCCCATGATTTTACAAATAACCGTATGGAAAGTATGGAGAAAAGGAGACTAAACAAAAAAAATATGTTGAGATTGCCAACACAAAAAAAGAAATAAAAAAATCCAAAATCTTCCTTCACCTACTATTTTATACGTCATATAATAAATTTTGTCAGAATTATTTATACAAATATTCACATCACACAAACCCCCTCAAAAATGTAGGTGGATTATTTTTATCATACAAACCTACACCAAAAAATGAACACAATTGTTTTCATCGTCCAAACCCCCCCCCCCCCCCCGCCAAATTCATCATACAAACCCCAATCATAAAGAGTAACAACAAAAATAGAACATTATTAAGGCAAGAATTTTTTAACCCCAAAGACAACAAAGCAATACAAAGAAAACAGTAAATCAGCTCTAATGAACAGGGACGGCCACCCCCGATGGAGTTGGAGAGACGCGAATGTGCAAGTCCTTTCCATCGAGATCCATCGAAGATTTACTGAATGCTGGCGGCGCAATGAATTTCCTCCTTCAAACTCTACCATTTGCTAACTCTAGATCAAGAAAGAATTAATTTATGAGTCAATATCATAAACAGACATTAGATTAAATCGAATAAATTTTTTTAAAAAATATCACAAAAAAGATAGGTTAAGATCTTACCAATTTGCCTCCAAACTCTCAAAGCTCTCATATCCCCGATAACAAATTTCTTTTTTTTGAAGAAAAAAATACAACAAAGAGAACTGCAGATCAAGAAAAAAATTATTAATTAGCCAATAACATAAATAGAAATAAGACCAAATCGAACAACATTTTTTAAAAAAAATATCACAAAAAAATGAGAATCAAAGATTTTAACAACTTGCCTCTAAATCCTCAAAGCTCTTAGCTCTGGAACTCGATTGGCTGGGGACGGGAGAGCAGAGGCAGCAGCATCATGAGGATGACCCAACTGGAGACAGACATGGCTGCTTTGTTCTTCATATGATCGAGGGAAAGCTAAAAGGGTTGGTGTTTGAGCTATAGTTTGGTGAAGAGATGGAGTTTGATGTATATCTATATATTTCATATGTAAGTAGTTAGTTCACATATTCTTTGGGCTGCTAGGTTTTGATCCAAACCTAGCTAAGCTTTGAACAGAAATCGATGAGAGAGGATGTCGGATGTTTGAATGGACGCTGTCTCAAGTTTGAAAAGCTTTTGGTTAGGTGCCGTTTTGTATAAAGCTTGAGAGGAGGCAGCAGGGGAGCTTTGGGTTCCAATGCATTCATTTGGGTAAGCTGCATTGATAGATGTCATTTTATTAAAAATGTAATAGTACAAAGTATACACTTATTATGCCTAGACACAACATCTTTATTTAATCTGGAAAATGCAAGCTGGCATGTGTGTTGCTTTAAGAGAACAACTCACGAACACAAAGGAGTAAAAATAAAAACTTCACAAATAATAAAAACATTAATTGTTGCTTTAGGAGAACTAATCAAGAGCAACAACTCACTAACTAATCAATTAGCACGGCTGAATCCACTCGCTCACTGGCATCACACTGTACGCCTTTGTAAATATATTGAAGAAGTCAACATTCATGCTAGCCCCTCAGAAATTCAATGCCACCGAAGGCACCATCATCGTCTGATACTTGTTCCACCCTGCGTATGCACTTCGCCCTCGTCAGGGAGGGAGGGAGGGAGGGAGGGAGGGAGGGAGGGCTACATTTGCTGCCACCCCTCATATGCTCTTCGTCGTCACCAATGTGAGAGATCTCCATTCGTCACGGAGAGGGAAGGAGGGAGGGAGGGGGGGGGGGGAGAGAGAGAGAGAGAGAGAGAGAGAGAGAGAGAGAGAGAGAGCAACCCTTTTTAGACAGAGAGAGTGTGTGCAGCGTTTGATCAGAAAGGACATTCGGTGTGGATTTATACAAAGAACAATGAAGGAGAGTACCTTGACACGGATCGCCAACATGGAATTTGACTGGAAGATTAGGATTAAAGCTTCAGTTTTAACGATGGACGGCTATAGATTGGGTTGGCAACAATGGTGGGACCCGCTATCATTTCATCACAGAGAGATTAATGAAATTGTGGGCCCCTGCATTATTTTCCCCTGTGTAGTTATTTCTCCAATGCATAGAGAGTCAGAGACTCGGGTGGTGGGCCCACCATTTTGCATTTTTTTTCCTTTGCGTGAGAGAGTGGCTGAGGTGGCCCCGCAGATGGGTGACTTTCCCCTGCGTACTGACTCTACTGAGAGCCTTGGTTTCCAACTGCGTGACTTTAAGTTGGCATTTATGAGGAGAGTTACGATTTCCGTAGTTTCCCAAACACATTCTCCCGAAATTAAAGTTTTCCCTCCAAAACATTAATCAAAGTGTAATCTCAACCATCGATTCAGCAAGATTAAATCCAGATCGTCTTTTATCAACCAGTTTGTCCTAGTCAGCTTGTCCTAGTCAGCCCTAGGATTCAAAAATCGCTGTCAAATGTATAATAGATGTGTATATATATATATATATATATGTATATATATATATATGTATATATATATATGTATTACGTAGAATATATTCAATGTAGTATATGTATACATACAACACCATATATATACTATAGCACAATGTTTAAATCTATACAGTACACACACTCTCTCTCTCTTGTATACACAAGACATATCAATATATAAATGTATTCACATTTTTCATTCATATATCTTCACACGATATATATGCACAGGTAAATACACACCAGTATTGTATGATTTGGCATACCTACTTATGTACATATATACAGACCATTTAGTAAGTCAATATATTTCACACATTACTTATGATCCATATCCAAATGTAGCTATACCTATATATACATATCTTACTACATCGATTCACAAAATCATTTTTATAATATGCATAGACATATATTTACTTTATGTATACCACACTCTTATACATCCAAATATACATCCACCTAGACATACAAGAACATACATATACCAACACATATATCATCAGTTTATTTACACATCAGTATTTATACTCATACATACTTCATATATATATATATATATATATATATATATATATATATATATATATATATATACATCCATTAGATATCCATAAACAAATATATCTCCTTACATTCCCTAAATATATAATTCAGTATCAATACTTACAACTCTACATACAATCGTATAGTCATCCATATACACTGAAATGTAGACAAGTCATATATTAGCACATATCTATTTACGACACACCGTATTTTATTACACAAATAGTATACTTTACACATAGATTCACACATCGTATACTATCTACACCTCCATTTGTACAAACAACATTACTTTACATACACCTCATAGTTCGTCAATATACGAACACTTACAATATGACTTATAAGGATACACACAAATAGTCATACAAGTATCTATAATGTAGTGTACATCTAGGTATAGTTATAGATACATGCCAATAGGAATACATGTCAATAAACCTATAATACTTGTATGTGTATATATATATATATATATATATGCGAACACATAACCACCCACACATATATGTATATATACAAACAACTACCCATGCTTACCTTTAGGGAGCTCTGTACCTTGGGTCTCCTAATACCAGGGGCTTTACCCTAAAGGCTGATCACCTACCCACCTTAGGAAACAACTACCCCTATGGAGCATTACCAGTACTATCCTTACAGACACGGAAGTGCAGAGACTTGCATGGGCCACCAACTGTAACGCCCCACTCCCCAAGATACCCTGGAAGTATATCCGTCCCCTATCTCAGAGTGGCGAGTGTTATAAAGAGAAATACGAAATAAACCAACAGAACCGGCAGGCCGCTGCGCATGTGCTGGGAAGTACGCGTAATGCGCCAACCAAAAGTCAACACAGACAACACATGAACAACAGAGAAATACTTAAAAGAAAATATTGGAAACTGATATATTTTTATTTATACATCATCAATATTACATCATATCTTTCTTTGCAGTATCCTCATGTACAAAACCTTATATACATCACCTTACCACTCTCACCAAACAAAACCTAAAAGGTACAACACACTCTTACTCTCATCTCACTCACTAAGCCCATTCTCAATTACAAAACCTTCACGTAAGCTTCATTACTCCAATTCCCTGACACAGCTCCTGCTATTAAACCAGATCTGAAATCACAAGGTGGGACACGTCACAGCGTGACCCAGTAGGAAACCTAACTACCCTAGGTAGGGTCCAGTCTCAGGGTTGCTCTATACTACAAAGGTCTAACTACTTGTGACAATCATAACTATAGACTAATGCACAAAGTAAGGCAAAACTTCATAAGCATGCACTGAAAGAAGGAACTACATAACGTAAAACAGGTAATACTGCATGTACTGAGCATAAATGAAAATATTACCGAACGGATATGTATAAAGGAAACAGACATGTAATGAATGAACATTCCACAGATAATAAATTAAGGGAACTTCTTTTGAACATTACTCTTCAAAGAATTTTAAGTTATAATTGTGATTCGGAAACCCGAGTAAATTGTAGGACCTTAAGGAGCCAGACTTCACCCAGGGTGGGTGAAAAGTGGTACCTCAACCAACGACACGGGCACGAGAGGGGCCTCTCGTAACTCCCCCTTACAGGAGTGAGACAAATCTTGGTTTTTCATGGGACAAACAGAGAAAACCATCAATTACCGCATGGTGCATCATGAATACACCACCGGCCTCTCTAAATCTAGTCAACTCCCCCTTCCGTGAGTGACAAAGCGAGTGAGAAATCTATCAGCTGTCCGCTCCTTAACTCCTATAATTTACCCGTGTTTCCCCCAAACCCGTTTCTGGAGTCTCACTCATTTTAAAATGGATCGAGAGCTCTAGACATTATCTCTCTGCCTCACTCTTAGTTTATGAATCAATTTCTCATTTATATCATTTTGGCGGTCTCAATTACCGCATTCACATCTTTTCATTTCTTTCATCATTATGCCGATGTCGTGTTTAAACGAACATTGCATCAACAATTTCGTAAAGAGGAACACCACAATTCTTCATCTCTATCATTAGTACATTAATGCACCGAATAAACTACTATCATTTCCTCCACATTTAACAACATGAAATGAACATTACATGGGGCACAAAACTTTAGCATGACTATTAACATGAGCATCTTTTTAAGAAAATTGTATGAAACATAATTTAAGTTCCAAGCATGGTATTAAAACTCCTTAAGCAAGGTGCTACCAACATAATCACATCAAAAATTCTACTAACATTATCTAGCCCTTGTTTTGAAGAATAAAGCATAACATACGTCGCATAGGTTTTCTGGAAACAGTATGACTGTCAGATTTATAGGCTGTTTTGTCCAAACTTTTAAAATAAACATAATTTTTACTCCCACTTGAAGTTGTAGATATTGTAGTTCTAAATTCACATATAAAATTTCATGCACAAAGAGGAACTAGGTGATTTATGATGAATTTTTTGGTGAGACCTATCAAAACTATTTTTATGACAGATTCTAAGATCTGTAAAGATTGCTAATTTAAGTCAGGTTTCAGTTAGAATCTAGAAAATGTGGCCAAGGTGAAAGTTGTAGAACAAGTTGTTATCTTTTCAACGAGACGAAGAACACCAATTTTTATGGAGTGTGCAGTGACAGATATCTGTTTTGCCAAACTGTGTTCAGACTGGATAAAGATCAGACATATTGAAAAGAGAGAATTTTTAACCCTAATTACAATCCGAATTAACAAAAGTGCTCAGCATGAAAGTTAGAGATAATAGTCCAATATATTATCCATAAAATTTTCAGTCTCTTAACAGTTCTAGATTAAGAGATCTAAACTAAACAATCAGCATGACATTCGGTCCAAATTTCTAGCAACATCAGAATGGACCTAGATGGAGATGGAATTCTACACAATTCTAAAACTAGCACCTAACTATGATTGTTAGATAATCCTACCTTTTAATGTCCTTCCAAAAAACACTTTGGCCCTTCTTAGTCCTTCAAGAACTTGAGCTTTCTTTGGATTCTCCTTCTACTCTTCCAAAGCCGGCCCCCTCACTTCAATCCCAAGCTTCAAATGTTGGATTTTTGGAGAGAATTTGGGATGAAATTGGTGTTACAAGGATAAGGGAAGAGGGTGGTGTTCTTGGTGGTGCAATGGAGGTGCTAAGGGAGGAGTATGGTGGTGGTGGAAGGGAGAGAGTGTGAGAGATGTGAGAATGAGGAATTTTTTTGTTTTTGTTTCTATTTTTTCGGTTTGTTTTTCCATTTTATTTTCTTTTTCTTTCTTTGAAAATTCCTACATCTTCCACCTCATTCCTTAAGTTCCTCATCAAGAGACACCTAGCTTGGAGGTAAGTGTAATGTAACATGTAAATGACACCTCATGGTGAGTTAGGTAAGATTAAATCTCCATATGACACATAGCTTAATGAGGTGGCATTGCATGACAAATTTGGATTTTTAATTTTTTGTAAATAAGAATGCATGTCTTAATACTAGGTACCATCCATTATACATGTATTCATTCATGTATACTTCATTTAATAATACCAAATGATAAGTTAAAATCATTTAAAAATAATTCCTTCACCACAAAAATTAAAGAAAAATATGTAAGGATGCCCAAAAATTATACGCACACATATACTCCCAAAAATACGTACATATACACGTATATATGGATACTGGGTATTACAGGGTTTCATCAAAACTGTTAATGATTTCTCTTTGTTCCTTCCACTTAGTAAAGTGTTCATCTCTCTCATTTATTACACTTCCTAGTTCTTCTTTTAAGGTGTCTCACAATTTTCTTAGCCTAATATATATAGGAGTCATTTCCTTAAAGAGTTCAAATAGGTATTCGTAAGCTTCTTCCATGTCTAAAAACATGTCTTCACTTATTTAAAAAAACTCTTCATCAAAATTTAACTTACTAAGCTTAGAATTTACCTTTAATCTGCCAGCCATAAAGCAAGTTCCATTGCTGTCAGAAGTATCATCAACTGACATTTCTTCGGCATCACTATCACCCCCATGCCACCATCATTCCTCATTTAATTACCTTCTCTTTCCATTTGCCATTTAGAAGAGGACAATCTTCCTTCAAGTGCCCTTGCTTGTTGCACCTAAAGTTTCTGGTTCTTCTCTTGGTGTTTCATAAGAAGTTATAGAATACTTTGACTACAAGAGCAATCTCATCATCTTCAGTTTCATCTATGTCATCGAGCCATTAAATTGCCTTGAAAGCAAGGTTTTTTCCACTCTTTTCTGCCTTAGGAGGCTTCTCCTCCTCCTTTGGTGCTTCATCACTCAACATTTCCATATATACTTCGTATGCCATCAACTTTCCCATGAGTTTCTCGAAAGTGGTGGATGCTAGATCATGTGCTTCCTCTATTGCCGTTCTCTTTTGTATCCAGTCTTCGAAATGTGAATACAAGATATTTCCCACTAAGTCTTTCTCTAGAATTTCTTTTCTAAGTGCTTTAAGAGGATATCTGCAAAGTGAGAGAACATAAAGTTAATAGTTTCATTATGAAGCATAGAAAAGTTCTCATACTTTTGTAGCAACATACGAATACCAGTCTTTGTAACCTCAGATGTCCCTTCATGTGTCACTTCTAACCTAGTCCAAATCTCTTTGCTATGGTGCAAGAGCAAATACGAATGTATTCAACTTAATTAAAACCATAATACAAGAAGCTCATGGCCTTAGCATTTAAGTTTTCTAATCGTTCATTTTTTGTATTGCTCTGGCGTGGGTTTATCAACTAGGTTGATGCATTCATTAATAGTTTTTCACAATGCCATCTCAATGCCCTTGATGTGGATGGACATCCTTTGTTTCTAGTAACTGTAATCGATGCCATCAAATAGAGGTGATCGTAGATACGAATGACCTTATTTTTGTTTGGGTTAGTGGAATAGGTATAAGGAATTTGTGCCATGAGGATCAAAACTTCACTAGACTTTGAGTACAAAGAAATCCTGCTCTAATACCAATTGAAAAACACACCCTAGGGAGGGTGGGGTGTGGTGAATAGGGTGTATGCACATATTAAAAAATATACGCACAAAATAACCAATCCAAATCAAAAAGTATGCAATCAATGCATTTTAACGTAGTGGCTCCCCGCCTAGGGTTCCTGCCTCTGCTTTGACCCCAAACCCGTGAGACTTTCACCTTCTTTTATAACCAAAAAGAGAAAACAAACCGATCATACTTCCGGATAGTAATCACACCATATAAGCTTTTGTTTTCAAAGTTAATGCACAAAAATAGCTTCTGAATGAAGCGATTCACAAATATGATCTAATACAAAATAAATACAGAAATAAGTCACCGTGGTATAGATCGTCCTCAATGAATTCGAGGCACAAACCGTGCGTAATTCTGAAGTGTGTAGAGAAAGATATCGCCTTTTCAGATCCACGTCTGCAAATCTTCTTCTTCTTCTTCTTCGTAAACTTGAAACTTTGATGATTTTTTGTTAGATGCTTCGATGATTTTTCCTAGAGATGGCTCTCTCTTTTATAATGAATGAGGATTTTTCGTCAAGTTAGAACTCTTGACCTTCACATCTTTTTTCAAATATTCAATCCAATCTTCATCAATTTGATAGATCTCTTTTATTTGGAAAATCCTCTTTAATTTGGTCTTCCAAAAGATTTGAAACTCCTCCAAACTGATTTAAGTCAAACCTGGACGTTTGACTGGTTAAACTGGTCAAATTGGTGTTTACGTTAAACTCTGATATTCGACACGGCCATGTTGTTTGAACTCTGGCCTCCATATGATTTTGCACTTTAGGACATGGCCTTGTTGCATTATAGCATGGTCGTATTGGCCATGTGCAGAGATTTTAGAAGTTACTGGTAATTTTTGACACGATCTTGTTGCAGTCGGCTTGAGCTCTTCAAAGTTACTATTTATTTTGGACACAGCGGTGTTACAGTCTTGCACGGCTGTGTTGCTTTGGCCATGCATTTATACTTCTGATTCTGATAAGCATGGCCATGCGGCTGATACACACTTCCGTGCTAACCCTGTTTTAGCATGTATCGTTGTCGTTTGACCTCGGATTGACCTATAACTATCTATATAGACACATTTGATCCATATGACTTGTTTGATATCATCAAAACAAATTTTAGGCTTTAGTTAGTGGGTTAACTTAGGTCAACAAGAAGCGCTCATCCAATTTAAATGGAACAAAGTTTGGGAACTTGTTCGTCCTTCGGAAGGCCAACAAGTTATTAGACCGAAATGGATCTTAACGAACCAAATGAATGAGAATGAAGTCGTCACCCAGAAAAAGGTGAGGTTAGTGGCTTCAGGTTACCGGCAAGAGGAATGTATTGATTTCGAGGAATCCGTTGCCCGGTAGCTAGATTAGAATCAATCAGACTTTTATTAACATTTGCATCATTTAAAAATTTCAAACTTTTTTCAAATGGATGTTAAAAGCACATTTTTAAATGGTTATGTTAATGAAGAAGTTTACATTTCTCAACCACCCAGTTTCATTCTTGAAAATTTTCCAAATCATGTTTCTAAACTTAAGAAAGTGCTTTATGGCGTCAGACAAGCTCCTAGAGCTTGGTATGATCGCCTAAATAATTTTCTTTTGGATTCGGGTTTCTAAACGGGTGAGGTTGATTCAACTCTATTTACAAAGTATTTTGATCATGACATTCTTATAATTCAAGTGTATGTAGATGATATCATATTTGGTTCCACTAACACTTACTTTGTCAAGAATTTGCTAAGTCAATATAGGATGAATTTTGAGATGAGCCATATGAGAGAGCTCGCCTATTTTTCTAGGTCATCAAATTTGTCAAAGGAGCAAGTGATCTTCATCCATACAAAAAAGTACACTAAGGAGTTAATCCAGCGCTTCAGGATGGAAACTTCTTCCTTCAAGCACACTCCAATGAGCATGACGATGCATCTTGATAAAGATAAGCATGGCATAGACATCGACATATGTCAATGTCGAGGTACGATAGGTAGTTTACTTTATCTTACCGGGTGTAGACTCGACATCATGTTTGTCATTTGTTTTTGTCCACATTATCAATCATGACAAAAACGATCACATTTGATTGTGATCAAACAGATTTTCTATTACCTTGACAAAACACTTGACTACAGATTATTTTTTTTCCAAATTCATGCATGTATGAGCTAGTCTCATATAGCAATGCTGATTTTATCGTATGCAAATATGAAAGGAAAAGTACTTGTGGCACTTGCCATTTCCTAGGAAATTCCCTTGTGTCTTGGTTTTTCAAGAAACAAAACTCGGTGTCCTTTTCTATGACCTAAGCAGAATATATTACCATGGGTCTAGCTTGTGCACAAGTCTTATGGATGAGACAAACACTTTAGGAATATGGTATTGATTGTGGTACATGTGCTATCATGGTCGATAACTAAAGTGATATATGTCTCTCCAAGAACCGGGTATAACATTCTCGTACCTAGCACATAGATGTCATACATCATTTTATAAATGATAATGTCCTCAAGAAGGATGTTAAATTAGAGTACATCGACACCCAAAAACAAATTGCCGACATTTTCACTAAACCACTTAAAGAAGATTTCTTCGTGAGACTTAAGAGAATTACGGATTGTGGGTTAATCTGAACTCTAGGAGATCAGTTTTCATTTGTCATATTATGTAACATTCTCATTTCATATGATATGCCATGTTATATGCTCATTTGTATTGATTGAATTCTTACATGTTTATTATGCTATGTTACGCTATTTTGATTTGTTTTAGTTCTTTTGAGCTTTAGTTGATTGAGTATTATTTTTGAGTTGTTTATGCTTGTTTGAGAGATTAGAACTTGATTAGCTTGAGAGATCTCTTTGATTAGATCCTAGGTTCATTCTTAGATTATAGACCATGACAGACGTTTGGACTAGTCATACCAGACATGACAGACGTCTGGACTAGTCACACCAGACATCTGACATGTCAGATTTGTTTCTTCCCAGAAACTCTCTCTAGTTTCAGTCGTCTGTAGTTCACTAAACAGAAGCCTGCACAATTCGTTAGGCACCTGCCAGTTGAACTTCATTCGACTTAACGGTGAGAAAGTTTTGTGGAAAATTTCCCGTGAGCTCTCTTTCTCCTCTCGTTGATTTTTGCAATCATTTGATGCACACTAAACAGACATCTATTTAGTTTTCTAGATGTCTGGGTAGTGAACGCCAATCATCTGATTGCTTCAAGATTATGAATTTAAATTTTAAATCAATAGATGCATGGTCGTTCTACTACAGACGTCAGACAAGGGTTAAATTTTCTGATCTCGATCAATCTAATGGCTATGATCTTTTCCCTCATTTGTTCTTAACTTCAATTTATCAAAACTTATGGCTTGTTTTATTTTCATCAAATCTCTACCCCCGGCTCTTTGATTTCTCTATCGATTCTTCGACGTATCTTCGATCTTCCTCCCGTTCATCGACCATCTTTCGATTGCTCATCCGATCTCTAATCGTTTTTCGATCGTTCTTGATACATTTCTTTCGGTTAGGGTTTTTGCTTAAGGTTTCAACTTGTATTTTTTTATTTTTATCATGCCTGTTAGAAAGCAGGCTATAAAATCCACAATTTCCCTTGCTGATGCTAACCACGTTCCTTAATTTTGGGCTCATGATGACTCTTCTCAACCCCAAGATCAACCAAAATCATCAATCTTTCACATGAATCCGATTCACCTTCCCAAAAGAAATTTCTGTCAATTCGATCATCATCTCCTCCACCAGCTATTGATCCATCCTCCTCTAAACCCCCTCCTGTTCCTGATGACCACCTCGATCTCATTAGGGGTAAGTTATCATATATCATTGATAAGGTTGATCGAGTTTTTGCTTGTCTGGATCGTGATCATGCAAGTTTGCTGCAGCTTCTTGCAGACTCTGCTTCTACCAAAGTGTTTTCTGATGATCTTCAAACTTGCATGCTTCAGCTTGAGATGAATCTTACAAATGTCATGCATGAGGCCTCTATAATGCATCAGGAGAAGAATTATGTTCGAAACATGATGCGATCTATGTCTACCCTTGTTCGTACTCAATCTGGGCAGAAACATCATCTATTTTTTCCGGTTCAGAATTCTGAGAAGAAGGTGGACCTAGCTTTCCCTTCTCCAAGAGACATTTATCCTTTAGATGCTGCTGGACCCAGTTCTTCTCGTTCCCCTCCTCAACCTTGATGTTGTAGGATTATCTTTTGGAGATACTATCAAGCTTAGGTTTCATTTTGTTTTGGAGAGTTTGAGAGGACTTAGTTATATTTTGTTAGATATATGGATGTTTGTAGTAGCTTATTGTTATGTATCTTGTTGTTCATACATTTGTTGAGTGGTGCGATATTGATGTATATTTCTTTGTATCATTGATGTATATTTCTTTGTATCATTGACTCTCTTTATTTTATATATATATATATATATATATATATATATATATATATATATATATATATATATATATATATATATATATATATATAGAGTGATCTTCGGTTGCGAAAAAAGGGGTTTTCGCACGGTGCGAAAAAAGGGGTTTTCGCACGGTGCGAAAACATTTTTTTTTTTTTTGAAATTTTTTTTTTCAAAAATTTTTTTTTGATGTTTAATCCATACAAATATATACCCCAGGGAAAATAATGGGTGAACCCGTTGGGCATTAGAGCACCCATCCACCCGTTACAAATTTAACGGTCTCAAAACGTGCGAATTTGATGAAATGCCTTGATCGAAGGCCAAATGACATTATTTCTCAATGATTATTTTTTGAGGGGGGTATAACAATATATAATGAGGGTGGAAAAAAGAATTTTTGAAAAAAAAAATTTCAAAAAAAAACTAAAAACATTTTCGCACGGTGCGAAATGTTCTCATTTGAAAATTTTCCTATATATATATATATATATATATATATATATATATATATATATATATATATATATATATATATATAGAGTGATCTTCGGTTGCGAAAAAAGGGGTTTTCGCACGGTGCGAAAACATTTTTTTTATTTTTTTGAAATTTTTTTTTCAAAAATTCTTTTTTTGATGTTTAATCCATACAAATATATACCCCAGGGAAAATAATGGGTGAACCCGTTGGGCATTAGAGCACCCATCCACCCGTTACAAATTTAACGGTCTCAAAACGTGCGAATTTGATGAAATGCCTTGATCGAAGGCCAAATGACATTATTTCTCAATGATTATTTTTTGAGGGGGGTATAACAACATATAATGAGGGTGGAAAAAAGAATTTTTGAAAAAAAAAATTTCAAAAAAAAACTAAAAACATTTTCGCACGGTGCGAAATGTTCTCATTTGAAAATTTTCCTATATATATATATATAGGTAAATCTTCATGTGAGAACATTTCGCACGGTGCGAAAATGTTTTTATCTTTTTTTTGAAATTTTTTTTTTCAAAAATTCTTTTTTCCATCCTCATTATATGTTGTTATACCCCCCTCAAAAAATAATGATTGAGAAATAATTTCATTTGGCCTTCGATCAAGGCATTTCATCAAATTCGCACGTTTTGAGACCGTTAAATTTGTAACGGGTGGATGTGTGCTCTAATCCCCAACGGGTTCACCCATTATTTTCCCTGGGGTATATAATTGTATGGATTAAACATCAAAAAAAGAATTTTTGAAAAAAAATTTCAAAAAAATAAAAAAATGTTTTCGCACGGCTTTCGCACGGGTTTTTTCGCACCCGAAGATTGCCCTATATATATATATATATATATGGTGACTAGGATCCATTCGGATGGATCAAACATGTGGATCCATCCAAGTGGAATTTAAAGCTAGACAATGTAAATAGAAAATCTGACCGTTGGATGTCATCTAACATGTCTAAACTACCTCCAAACAAAATTTCAACTAATTTGGACATGTTTTGTCCATGCATCAAGTGGTTGCAAAATCGATGTTTTTGAATAGTTATAAAATCGGCTTATTTTGCAACCACTTGATGCATGTGCAAAACATGTCCAAATTAGTTGAAATTTTGTTTGGAGGTAGTTTAGACATGTTAGATGACATCCAACGGTTGGATTTTCTATTTACATTTTCTAGCTTTAAATTCCACTTGGATGGATCCGCATGTTTGATCCATCCGAATGGATCCTAGTCAACATATATATATATATATATATATATATATATATATATATATATATATATATATATATATATATATATATATAGGGATTAATGGGTATCATACGACATATGAGAGCTTCTCTCATACGCCCTCTCACATAAAGCACCCAAGTACAAGCCCACATGGGCTTGTACTTGATTGTACTTGGGTGCTTTATGTGAGAGGGCGTATGAGAGAAGCTCTCATATGGCGTATGATAGCCATTATTCTCATATATATATATATATATAATAAAAGAGGGATGTTATCAAGAGAAATTGGACAAGAGATATTGGACAAGAGAAATTGGATAAGAGGTATCTATATTATAAAAGAGGGATGTTATCAAGAGAAATTGGACAAGAGATATTGGACAAGAGATATTGGATAAGAGATATCTATATTATAAAAGAGGGATGTTATCAAGAGAAATCTATATTATAAAAGAGGGATGTTATAAAGAGATATTGGATAAGAGATATTGGACAAGAGAAATTGGATAAGAGATATCTATATTATAAAAGAGGGATGTTATCAAGAGAAATTGGATAAGAGATATTGGACAAGAGAAATTGGATAAGAGATATCTATATTATAAAATAGGGATGTTATCAAGAGAAATTGGATAAGAGATATTGGACAAGAGAAATTGGATAAGAGATATCAATATTATAAAAGAGGGATGTTATCAAGAGAACACACGCTTAATTGATATCGCTCAATTAAGAGGACACACGCTTAATTGATAAAATTTCTTTCCAATCCTGTTTTAATGGTAGTTTACAGTAAACGTTGGGCGGAAACATACAGATAGCAACACAATTCCCTAAGGTTAGATTTTCTTTGATATGGTTGTATAGGAAAGATAACAAGTTACCTTTCTGAATGCCAAAAATAATGATCTCCCATTTGAAAAAAAAATGTCTTAATTGGAGGAATAAAAATGCATTTGGGAGATGATTATCATGTCACCATTTCACCCGTGTACTGACTGTCCTCCTCGGTTTCGCACTCGGGAGACGACCTTCGCCGTGCCCTATGGGCACGGGTTATGACTAGTATATATATATATATGGTAAAGGGATCTTAAGGTGCCTCCTTAGATTCAATATAAGGAGGCGCCCCCATTTTCTCCCATCTCACACATTTTTTTTTGAAATGTTTTTTCATGGGTTTATTGTTCACCTTATGGATGATCAATATACCAAATTTCAAGGGATTCCAATACTTTATTAGCCTCCATCTAACCCTTGCAACTTCGTGGGTTTTTCAGCACGTTTTTAGACCGTTGAAATTGTAAGGGATAGATAGTGGCTCAAAAAGTATTGGAATCGCTTGAAATTTGGAATGTTGAACATCCATGATGTGAACAATAACCCCATGAAAAAAAATTTCCAATAAAATTGTAGGCGATGGGGGGAAATGGGGGCGCCTCCTTAGATTTTCATCTAAGGAGGCACCTTAGATCCCCTTTTTCCACACACACACACACACACACACACACACACACATGGAGCCTATTACTTTGGGTGTGTGTTACTGTGATCTTTTTTCTATCTCTGATGCAGTCCAATGTTAATGTTGAAATTGTCTCTATATATTTGATTTTGATTTTTTTTTGAGATAAATCGTTAAGGGCGATAATCCTACTTGTTTTGATCTTTCTCGCTTGTGTATCACTTTAATTGCTTATTATAGTTTAAACATTCCTATGTTTTATTTTCTCTTAGCACTAATTATTGTTGTTTTTCTCTTCCTCCTGTACTTTTTCAATTTTGACAAATGGGGAGAGAAATAATTAAGTGTGTAATAATTGTGTGCTATATTATGGATTGAAAACATTTCCATGAATTGTGATATTCAAAAATTATTTTTGATGTTCCATTATATGATTCAGGGGGGAGTTAGATATATACACTTGGATTTTATCCCACACTTTAATTGTCATATTTCATTGCATTTGTAGTTTCCATTCTCATATGTATTATTTCTTCCATGCATATTCATTGACTTTTGTGCTTTAATGCACATAACACACTATGACATGTGATACACTCACTTTTACTTCACATTGATGCCTCAAATTATAATTGATCATTTGGACTAACTTGATTAGCATCAATGTAGCGTGAGTAAATATTTATTTTTAACACAATTATTATTGTTGTTTATGTTTGTTTGTCATCATCAAAAGGGTGAGAATGTTGAGTATTGGATCCCCCAATTTGGTTTTAATGATGAGCAAACATAATTAATTGTGACTAACCCCTGTTGTGTAGTTAAATGAAGCATTGTCAAATATAGATCAAAGCTTTATCAATAGCGATGATAACGTGAAGTGTTAACATGAGGAAATCAAGAGATGAACTCAAGGATTTAAATATAAGACTTCAAGGAATTCAATAGGAAGTAAAGTGGATTAATATGCAATATTTTCACTTCTTTACTTCTTTATTGAATTAGAATGTTAAGCCTTGTATAGTCTTACTAAAAGCACTTACTTGTCACACACAACACTTTAGATCATTCATGTGTTGATCACATTGGGTTAGATAGGCTTTAGCTCAAATTTGAGCTTTCAACCTTTAACCAGACATCTGGTAGCTATCAACCAGATGTCTGGCATGCATGTTTTAGGATGCCCTAGAAACCTTAATATGGCAGACGCCTGAAGGTATCTTCTCAGTCGTCTGAATTGTTAGACAGATGTCATGGAGATGACCTACAGACGTATGGTATTTAAGGTATAGAGTTCCAGTAACTTCATTTTCATTAGACCCAACTGTTAATTCGTCTATAGATTTCTTGACAGATGCCTGAACAATCGCACAGACGTCTGATACCCCTTCTGCAAACGTCTGGTTTTTTCTCCAAAAATTCCAGTAGCTTCTTTTCCATTGGCATGACTATTAAGTCATCTGATGCTTTATAGTCAGACACCTAAACATTAGCACAGACATATGGAAACCCTTTAGCAGACATCTGGTCGACTATCTGTTAGACAACATTTATGATCTTGTCAACATAGTTCTCTAGTTGCTTGGTTGGACTTCTCTAATCGTCTGGTGACTCGGATTTTTGCCCGTTACAGGCTGGTTTCAGCAGTTAATGCTGTAGATTTCCTACGGGATTTGGTAGGATTTTTGGGTGCTATTAATAGGTACTTGTTGCATTCAATTTAGAACTCTTGAACACTCTTAGAACCGATCCAAATTTTTTGAAGTGCATTCAAATCTCCCTCAAGCATTTAAAGCTTCATCTTCTACAGTTGTCCTCAAGCATTCAAGCTCGTACACCAAGAGTTCATTGTTTCATTCTTGGAAAAGTAGTAAGTGCTCCCGTTTATCATTTTAAAGCACTACAATGCCTAGCCTTCACTTATAAGTAAGATCATTCAAGGCAGAGGATTGTGAATTTCTTATTGAATTTTCATTTCTATTTCTCTTGTGAGTATTACTCTCGGTTTGTAAGAGTGGACCATTCCTGGTTTGTGGGAAGTGGTGGTATAGTGTATTGGATTTACTTTTGCCGAAATTTGGTAATATGATATCAGTGGATCACTAATCACTAGCGAGATTTGCTACTAGATTGCTAGAGTTGGATTCCAGGGAGTCGGGATTTAACTCAGGGGAATCCTAACCGTAGTATATAACTTGTTTGCGATTGCATTTTCTGTGGTTGTTTGTCTTATTTATTCTATCCCATACTATTGGTTGCTAGGGATTTTAATTAGGCGTACTTACTTTTCTTTTTAATTTCTTAAAACACTATTCACACCCACAAATGTTTCCTCATATTTTTAGGTCCTACACTACACATAAATCATCAAATGCACTATTACCATCGAAATCAAAAATATCATTATCATCACTATCACTATCACTCTGATTATTATCACTACAACTATTATAATCACTATGTTGGCTACAAGTACTAACCTTGGAAGTAGAGGCCATAAATCACATATATGCTTTCTCTTTCCTTCCTTCTTCATCTGATGAGAAGGATGATGATGATAATGAATCGTTCGAGCTATCATCCCCATCACTATGATCCCAAACCATAAAAGCTTTCTTCTTGGGCTTCCTTATCTTCTCATCTTTATGACTCCTTCTTTTTGTGCTGTCTGTGTCCTTGTTCTTTCCTTTGCCCTTGTCTTTGTTCTTTTCCACTAGGCAATCTCTCCTCACATGCCCTGGCTTGTTACATCCAAAGCAAATGATTTCATTAGTAACACATGTTATTATTTGACCTCGAAGCATTCTCTTGAAGTTCACTGATAGGATTGCGATCTCCTTTTTATCACGTTCAGAATACGCGAATTCGAATTCACTTGCTTTATGTTTAAAAGCTGAACTCTTCTTCTTTGGTTGAGCCTCTTCCTTCTTAATTTTTCTAGCTCAATCTTAAATGCCACGAGATTTCCCATGAGCTCTTGCAGCATGATCTTTTGCATGTCATTGGCCTAACGAATTGCCGTGGTCTTTGTCTTCCACTCTTGACTCAGAGAACGAATCATATTTGTAAACTGATTATACATCAAAATTTTCTTCCCAAGCCTTGCAGATCATTGATTATCTCCAAAAATCGAGTGTGTACTTGAGAAATAGACTCATCTTCCATCATTTTAAAAGATTCAAACTTAGCATTGAGCATGTTAATACTGGACTCCTTTACTTTATATGTCCCTTCATAAGTCAAGGGTGTGACATATTTGGTGTGCCGTCCCACATTGTGAGACTTAGTTGAACACATTACCTACTACATCATAAAACAATGCATTCATCGCCTTTGCGTTTAAATTACCTTTCTTCTTTACATCTTTTTTCCAAGTCTCCATTGGAGTGTCACATGTAGTTGTTCTTTGTGATTGTCTAAGTTTCCAAGTCGAAAGATTGGAGATGTATTATCATCTGGATCTTCCAACTAGGGTAGTTGGTCCCATCAAAAAGTGGAGGTCTAGTGGTGGAAAATCCTTCGGTATGGTTCAATGTTGATGCCATTTATGCAATCGTAGCTCCGAAACCAAATGTGGAGATCTTATAGATGGCAAACAAATACTAAAGGTGGGTGATTAGTTTTTCATAAAATTAATGCTTACGTAAAAAATCTAAACCCGTTATGTTTATGACTCCTAAGGAAGTTACTCCTCTAGGTTCTTAATCAACAATTACTAAGTTACTTGCAAATAGAGTTGTGCACAGTGGAATTCAAATCAGAAATGCAAGTAATGTAAATAGAGAAATGAGAGACAAAATAGCACAATGAAAAAAAAAGAATTATTCTTGTTCATCCTCTCATAGACTATGTCCAGTCAACAACCATGTTGGAATTTTTCACCAACCAATTCTCCAGCAAGAGAGCAACTTTGCCTCAAACTTGAGGGCTAATACAAACACCTAGCTTCACTTGCTTTGAATTTCCACAAACTTTGCATATAGAAAGGGTTTTCAATACAAATTCACATATTCTATAAGAGGACCTCCCTTGAGGCTTTTTTCAACAACTCAAATATAATCAACGATAAAACTCTTACCACCACATCCTTATTTGGATTTACAAACCTTTGTTGATGGTGTTGAATTTACAACCTTCAAATAGCCAAGAGGATTGAAGCAAGTGTGTTATGGCTATAAGAAAAATCCTTTCTTTGATCTCAAGAAAAAATGAAGTTAAAACACAAAGAGATCAAAGGAGCAACATGAATCACTCTTTAAGAAAATCAAGATTAAACCTTGAGAGAGATGATTGCAAGTGAGGGCCGAGAGATTGCTTAAAAGATTTTCGAAAGAGAGAATTAAGTTGGCCAAAGGAAGCTTGAAGAAATCACTTTGAATGCTCATAAAACTCAAGAAATAAGAACATTAATTATTCTCATAAATTTAGCCATCTCCAGCTTTAAATAGGGATGAAATCCGTTGAAATCTGTTTACATAAATACCCCCAACGAAAAAATCAACACACTTCCGTAAAATACGGAGCTGTGTTTTTTCAGTCTGTTGGCCAAAATAGTCGATTAAGTACTGCTGATAGTCAACTCCCAGAACAATGGTAGTCAACTACCAATACAACTGTAGTCGTCTCCTTTCAGGGACAGATGTAATTTTAGCCGGTATGGATCAATACACTAGGGGGGTGAATAGTGTATATAATAAAAATGTTGCAAATAAAACGTTACTGATATTTGCAAAGATGGCACAGAAATAAAATGACAAGTACTAAAAATAAATCAATCGCAAACACGGATATTTATCATGGTTCAGATCCTCTTGATCCTACTCCAGTCCTCTACTCCTAGTAGAGATTTTCAATCCACTATAATCACTTGCCCCGAAAGCACAAACTTACAAAAATGGCGACACTCCCCGTGTCCCAAACTTTGTACAATCTCTAAACAGAGATTCAAACCTGTTAAATAATGAAATAGAAAAACACCTATAGCCTTGGTATAATTTTCAGAGAAAGAATTCAAGGATGGTGTTTAGAACATGAACTTCAAGATGTATAAGATATGTAATGCAGAGCAATACTTGAAGTTCTGTGGTTCATAAAAGAAGATAGAGATCAATCGATTTCTTCTTGCAATTATGAACACAAACAACTTTCCAAAATGAGGTTGAAAAATCCAAGTTCTTCCATTATTAAACGAAGAAAGAAATCTAATGATTTCTTCTTACAAATAAGAAAAGAACAACTAATGGCCTAAAGCTTTAGAAAATGGAAGACTTGATTTCAACAAATAAGAGAGTAAAGAAGAGGAAAGTGAGTGAAGAGAAAGAGAGGGTTTACCCCTCTATTTATAGTGTTTAGGGACGGTTGGGGACTGTAGTTAACGTTGGAAAACGGGCAAGAACCGTCCCTGAAAATTTGGGATCAAAACGGCTAATTTTGAAATTGGTCGACCAAAAGGACAAATTGGTCGACCAAAATTTAGAGAGAGAATTTTGACCGTTGGAAGACAGTTCTATAATCTAGACGGTTATGGGAGTTTGCATATGTAATCCCATAGTCAAATTCGAAGGATTAAAATTGGTCTACCAAAATGGGGTTATTGGTTGCCAATTTTCAAAGTTGCGAATTTTCGAAATTGGGAAGTATAGATCTCTGAGTAATGGAACCTAGATGACTAAAACATATTATTACAATGCTTTGTGACTCTAATAAAGTAAATTTTACATTGATTACATAAAGCCGTAGATATGACTGCATCTGCAACTGAATCTGAGAAGCTTCTTGGCAGGGGATCCTTATCAAGTGATTATATATCCATGTCGTGGATGTAGGTGCCTTTGCCTTTCCAGCTTCATGAATTATGATATATCCATTTGAATACGCATGAAGATATCTGATTGTGTGGAACTTAGCATTGATTTGTATCTGCATACATAGAGTTAGTAGCACTGAATGTGTTTGTCATATCAAAACCATAAGGGAAGAGAAATATGTAATTATGAAATTCCAACATTCTCCCCCTTTTTGATGATGACAAACATGAAAAATATATATCGTTAAAATTGAACATATCAGATATACTCCCCCTGAATATGTGGATACTCCCCCCGAGTAGATAAAATATATTCTCCCCCTTTGGAATCTTCAAAAAGAGGCAAAGAACAGATGAGGTAAGAAAAATAAATTGAAAAATAGGAGAGAACAGAGAGCCATAAAAATAGGGTATATTGGCAAAAAAATGAAGAATAGGTAGGCCATGAAAAACACAGAAAAGTCCAGGCCGAAATAAAGTAAGAAGCCAAAACGTTTATTAGAGTAAGATAGTGGAGTTTGTAACATAAGGAATAAGTATTGGTATTACAAATTAATAATCACAGAATCTAATTGTAATCATTAGAGTGGTGACAGATAGTAACTAAGATAAAGGAAATTGCATGAGAATTAGCAACTTTGTAGTCTAGAAAGTAGCAAAGGTGCTATTAATTTAATATAAAAGTCAAATTCATTGTCAGGATATTAATACCATCATAGCAAGTGATATAATGCCATCAATATACAAGTAATACTATCTGCTATGAAGTGGACAAGAAAACACTAGTTGATTAGAAATCCAAGGCAAAGTCCACAGAACATTATCCATACATAGAACAAATAGACAACAAAAAACCAATTAACAGAGAACAGAACATTAAAAGCAAATGACCAGTATCAACCAAACACCACCAACGTAAAAAAATAATTGAGTGAGAAAGGACGACGGGTCTGTCAATGTGAGAAAGAAAGAACAGGGCCTTGGGAAATAAAATGAGGGGATGGTGCGTTGGAAAACGAAGAAAGGAGATGCCTTAGTGAATTTTAAGGGAATTAAATAAGGTAGAGAATAATTCAGTTATTAGAAGTTGGGGAAGTTTTTGAGAACGGGAATATTTCTAATAATCGGCAGTAGCAGTTTGAAAGTAGCTGTTTGAAAAACTGAAATAATATAAATTTAAAATTGAAGTAATGGGTTTCGTTGGAAAGAAAAAATAGTTGGAAATAATTGTTAACTGAAAATAAGCGGGAAGACGAAACAGTTACCGAAAAATTGAAAAAAATCGACAATTAGCGACCAATATTGGGGAATTGGTCGACCAAATTTAAAAATATCCAGAAAAATTTGAAAAAATTTGAGAAAAAAATTATAAAAATTAAAATAAGAATGTTTCATAAGTCCGATTCACTAATTATTCCTAAATTCCTACGAAGCTTAATAAAAGTCTCTTCTTTCAAAGGTTTAGTCAAAATATCAGCAGTCTGATGTTCAGTAGCTATAAATTTAAGAAATATATCTCCTTTCTAAACATGATCATCTAGAAAATGATGACATACATCAATATGTTTGGTACGAGAATGATGCACAGGATTTTTAGAAAGATTAATAGCACTAGTATTATCGCACATAATAAGGCAAGTAGAGAAATCAATACCATAGTCTGAAATAGTTTATTTCATCCATAAGATTTGAGCACATGCTAAACTGGCGGTAATATATTCTGCCTCGGTTGTAGATAATGAAACAGAGTTTTGCTTCTTGCTAAACCAAGAAACTAAAGCATGACCTAAAAAGTGGCATGTACCACTGGTACTTTTACGATCTGATTTGCAACCAGCAAAGTCTGCATCACTATATGATAATAAATCAAATGAACTTGACTTGGGAGAAAATAAACCAAAATCAGAAGTGTGCTTAACATATCTAATAATCCTTTTTATAGCAGTTAAATGTGAAACTTTAGGATCTGCCTGAAAGCGTGCACATAAACATACTGAAAACATAATGTCTGGTCTACTAGCAGTTAGATAAAGTAGAGAGCCAATCATACCTCTGTAAAGACGTTGATCAACACTCTTACCATTTAAGTCTTTGTTGAGAGAAGTAGATGTACTCATTGGAGTACGTTTTTCTGCAGAACTTTCTAAACCAAAACGCTTGATGAGTTCTTTAGAATACTTGCTTTGTTGAATGAAGATTCCATCCTTCAATTGTTTGATTTGAAGACCGAGGAAGTAATTGAGTTCACCCATGTGACTCATCTCAAATTCTTTCTGCATAATCTGAGAGAAATCTTGACAAAGAGATTCATTAGTAGAACCAAAAATAATATCATCAACATATATTTGAATAATGATTATGTCAGATTTAATGTTTTTAATAAAAAGAGTAGAATCTATTTTACCAATATTATAACCAGAATTTAAAAGATAGCTTTTAAGTCTTTCATACCAAGCACGAGGTGCTTGTTTGAGACCATATAAAGCTTTCTTCAATTTGAAAACATGATTTCCAAAATTTTCATGTATAAAACCAGGAGGTTGTTCAACATAAACTTCCTCCTTGAGAAAACCATTTAAAAAGCACTTTTGACATCCATTTGAAATAATTTAAAATCTTTAAAACATGTAAATGATAACAACATGCGAATAGACTCAAGACGTGCAACAGGTGCATAGCTTTCATCATAATCAATACCTTCTTCTTGATTATAACCTTGTGCAACCAATTGTGCCTTGTTTCTAATTACCTGACCAGATTCATCCAATTTATTTTTGAATACCCACTTGGTACCAATAATTGAATGATCTGTTGGTCTGGGAACTAATTCCCAAACATCATTTCGTTAAAATTGATTGAGTTCTTCCTGCATAGCGATAATCCATGAACTGTCTTCACATGCATCCTTAATGTTCTTTGGTTCAATGGTTGAAAGGAAAGCACAATGTGCCATTTGTTCTATTTGACGACGAGTTCTTACTCCATCTGTAATATCTCCAATGATTAATTTTGATGGATGATTCGAAACTTGCGCAAATGCCTTAGGAAGATCTGTATTATCTGAAATAGACTCAACAAAATGTTTATAGTAGCATCAGTTTCATCAAGTTTAATATTATCTAAAGAATCAGATAAAGGTAATATATTCTCTTCATCATCTATGATGGGAGAATTAGATGAAGGGTTCTCATCAAATGTAACATGTAGTGATTTTTCAACTGTTGAAGTTCTTTTGTTATATACTCTGTAGGCTTTGCTACGTGGTGAGTATCCAACAAAAATACCTGCATCAGATTTTGAATCAAATTTATCAAGTGCATCTTTAGTATTAAGAATGAATTATTTACATCCAAACACTTTAAAATATGATACACGAGGAATGCGATTAAAGAATAATTCAAAACAGGTTTTATTAAGCAATGGCCTTATAAGAACTTTATTCATAATGTAACAAGCAGTTGCGATAGCTTCAGCCCAAAAATATTTTGGTAATTTACTATCACAAAGCATTGTTCTTGCACATTCTTGTAGATTTCTATTTTTCCTTTCTACTACTCCATTTTGAGGAGGAGCACGAGGAAAAGAAAAATTGTGAGTAATGTCATTTTCATTACAAAAATTGGTAAAAGATTCATTTTCAAATTCTCCTCCATGATCACTACGAATAGTGACAATGTTAGAGGATTTGATCTTTTGTATCTTTTTACAAAATATTGAAAATTCTTCAAACTCATCATTCTTGTTTTGCAAGAATATAACCCAAGTGTATCTTGAAAAATCATCAACAATGACAAATGCAAATCTACTTCTATTCAAAGAAGCTACTCTTGAAGGACCAAACAAATCTAAGTGTAGAAGTTCTAATGGTCTCTTTGTTGAGATAACGTCCTTTGATTTAAAAGAAGATTTGTGCATTTTTCCTTGTTGACAAGCATCACAGAAATGTTTGTGTTTGAAAGAAATATTTGGCATTCCATTTACTAATTTGTGTTTTGAAATATGTGCAAGGATTGTTGAGTATTGGACTTCTCCCTACTGGTGTTAATGATGAGCAAACATAAATACTTGTGACTAATCCCCTATTTTGCAGTTAATCCATTGCCTAAGCTTACTATGAAGATCAACTAGCAATGGATGACTCACAAACGTGATTGAAGGCAAATGATATGAATTGGATGATCGTAGATTGATGTTTGAAGCTCCGTAAAGACTTCAAGCTCATACGATGGAAAGAAGAGATTATTCATCAATGTAATTTTTCTTTTGTCTCTTCTAGTATGTAGCTTAGAAGTAGAACTTTGATGGAGCACTCACACACATCTACTTTTGGTCATAGGACATCTCTAGACCTTTGTCCTTTGATCTCAATTCAATTCTCTTTTGTTTGTGCTAGGATTGTTCATAACAGCCGTCTGCTGAACAGTTTACAGTCGTCTGTCTCAAAAACAGTCGACTGTGTTTTGTTCTACAGTCGCCTGTTATGCACAGACTATTACTATGCAGTTTTGGGCCTTCTCTAATCATTTCGCACAGGCGACTGTTTAACGATTCACAGGCGCCTATCCTAGTGATAGTCGACTGTGTGTTGTACATCAGTCGCCTGTCTCTCCTTGCCCAAACTATGTTTTGATCTCACTTCTATGGCCAGTCAACTTATGCTGTATATACAGTTGACTGTCTATTAGATCAGTCGACTGTCTATACTGCAACAGTCACCTGTCTGTAAATCAATTCTTTGATTCAGCTCTCTGGAAATTTATCATGTTTGTGACAATCGTCTATTTAAGGTTATACAGTCGCCTGTTCCGATTAACAGTCGACTGTGTTCTTTGTATCAGTCGTCTGTCCTGTATCTTGTGAGATTTCCAGTATTTGTCTAACTTACTCTTCTCTCGGCCAGTCGCCTGTCGAAGAATGTACATTCGCCTGTTGGTTTAACAGACGACTGTCTTTGCTTCATCAGTCGACTGTCCACGTGGTAAGTTACCGTTATGAATTCTCACCTACCCTTGCTGACTGTGCAACAGTCGACTATGGATTGTTCAACAGTCGACTGTCGCGAGTTCAGATTATATCCGTTGAGATTTTTCTTACGGATTTCGATTGGGTTTTTGCCTAAAATGTTTTGTGGATTTGAGAAAGCTATAAATAGAGCTTCTACTGTTTCATTGGAAGGTTACTCATTCATTGCAAAATCCTTCAAGCTTTCACTTCCAAAGATCAAAGCTTTCAAATCCAAAGCCCTAAGTATTTCCAAATCTTGTTCTCTTGCTCTCCAACCTAGAACCAAAGATTAATCTTCTAGGCATTTGGTGCAGTCAAGAGAAAGGGCTTTTCTCCTCTCTTCCAAGAGAGTTCTTCAACACACATCACACTTCTCCTTCAAGTTCTACTTCAAGGCATAGGTGATTGTAAGTGTTGCTTTCAGATTTCATAACTTCTTTATTTGAATTGTGCTCTCGGTTGTGAGAATGGTTTTTGCTTGCTCCCTGGTTGTGGGAGTCAAGGACATCGATTGTATTCGATTGCACTTGTAGGGTTGCTACAAGTAGGTTTTAAGGAAACCTCAAGTTAGGGTTCTTACTTGAGTATCCGGTGGTATCTGGGTGGTAGGGACGTAGGATTACCTGGAACAAGTCGGGAGTTGACTTGGATAATCCGAACCCTTGAAACATATCTGCATTTGCGTGTGTTTCTCTTTGGGTTTTTTTCTATTCCGCACTAATTGTTGGATTGCATTTTATTTGGCATAAATTCCGTTTAAATTTACATAAACACTATTCAACCCCCCTTCTAGTGTTTTCCCCATAGACAGTGTCCTTACAATTGGTATCAGAGCACAAGGTTTTATCTATGGCATCCAACAACAACAACATTCCTCCACCGTCTACGTACAACAATCACGACCGTGATGGAGCGTCCACACTTTTCGAAGGTCAATCTACGGTACGTCCTCAACGTTTCAATGGTACTATCTTTGGTTATTGGAAGTGTAGGATGGAGACATTTCTTAAGAGTGCTTCTCTTTGGAGAACTCTACACAAGGAGTACGTCGAGCCCTCCGAAGATGATTTCGAGAAATGGACGACTTCCGAGACGTCCGTCGAAGTCAACAACGCTAAAGCAATGAACGCTCTTCATTGTGCGTTGGACCCGAATGAGTTAAACAAGATATGCACATGTAAGAGTGCATATCAAATTTGGAACCATCTCATCGTTACCCACGAGGGAACGAATAAGGTAAAGCTTTCAAAGTTATATGTTGCCGTGCAAAACTTCGACTTGTTTCACATGCAGGAAAATGAGAGCATGTCCTCCTGCATCGATGTACGGACGTTTTACAAAGGAATTGGAAGCCCTTGGCCAAACGAATTGGAAGCCCTTGGCCAAAAATGAGAGCATCACAAACAAATTGGAAGCCCTTGGCCAAATCTACACCGAACCTGAAAAGGTAAGGAAGATCATCATGGGGATGACCTCCAAATGGGAAAGACGAGCAATCACCATTGAGGAGGTCAATGACTTGAAGAACTACACCGTGGTGAATCTCATTGGGACTCTTATATCTTACGAAGTAAGACGGGATAACCGATTGAAGATTCAAGCCATGATGAATCCCTTGGAGGCCAAGAAGAAAGCTTTGGCATTCAACACCAATTTGTCATCCTCTGAAAGTGATGAATCCGAGAATGAGATGGATTTGGGTGAAATGGCCCAAATGGCGAAGAAGTTCCAACGCTTCTTCCGCAAAGGTAAATTTCCCTCCAACAAACGTTTTGAGTCTACTAATACTACTTCCTCTCTTTGTTATAAGTGTAATAAGCCAGGGCACATCAAGAGGGATTGCCCAATGCTAAACAACAAAGAAAAGTGGAAGGCACCATAGTACCACAAGTCCAACAAGAACAAGAAAGACAAGAAGAAAGGACTCGTCGGCACCTTTGATGACTCAATTGATGACTCATCAAGCGATTCTGATGATGAGAAGGGTGAGAGCGCCCATATGTGCTTCATGGCACTTGAAGACCCACTCTCGGATGAGAGTGATTCCGATACGGATAACACCGAGGTAACAATGGATGAACTTCGCATAGCTAATGAAGAACTATTTGCTAAATACCAATCTTTAATGCTTAGATCCTCTAGCTTAAAGAAATCAAAAGTTAGCAAGTCATCCATTCCATGCATTATCAACAATGACACCATTGTTGATACTTTAACCGTTGAGAAAGCAAACTTAGCTTATCAAAATGTCACTTTGAGAGATGAGGTGAATTCCCTCAAATCTCAACTAGATCAAACACATCCCATGGATAATAGTGATCTAGTTACACGCCACACACAATTTGGATTAGAGAATGATTCTCTTAAAACCCAAGTGCACGAGCTCAAAGCACGGGTGTCCACTTTGGATACCAACATTTCTTCTTTAAAGGAGAAATATGAGCTCATGTCGTCCTGTATTGTGAGATTCAATAAGGGACAAGGACAATTGGATGATTTTCTTGCAAATCAATTTCCGGCCACACATCGTGTTGGCCTTGGATTTGTAAAAGCAAATGCATCTAATGCTCGCACCTCCTATAGTGGTGTCACTATAGATTTTGTGAGGCCTTCCTCCGGTGCATCCACAAGTGGTGTCAACGACACTATAGGTAGCAATCCTACCAAGAATGTCACCACATCACCTTATCTTACTTTTGGTAAGAAACCCACTAAGGGTGGAAACCAAAAGCAAGGCCATGCTTATATGTACACTAATACGCATCCACGTAGGAAACATTCTACTTCATAAGTGGATAATCATGACACATTTTATGCTCCGTACCCACGGACACGTACAGAACCACACATGAGAAATACTCATGTACGTGCTCCCACACACCCATATGCTCATACGCATCATTCTTTCATGTATGCTAATTCTCCACATGTCATGCATGATCAATATGCTTCATATAATATGCATGTTTCCAAGAATACATATCATCCTAGAATGTACAATGCATATCCTCCACCACATCTTTATGCTAGAAATCATGTTCCTAAGAAGCATGCACCACATAGAAATCCAACACATATGCATGCAACTAGGAATAGGACTCCCAAGATGTACACTATTTGGGGTCCTAAGAAATCTAAATGTTAGGAATGCGTATGTTGATTCCTACTTTCATGATGTAATTAGAAATAGTAACTATGTTGGGAAGCGGAAGTCCACTTGGACTTGGTTTCCAAAGGGCTAATCCTCTTGGACCCAACAAACATTGGGTACCATAAGCTTATGGTATATTATATAGGTACCCAAGAGAAAGAAGAAGAGCAATAAATGCCTTATTAGCTCTAAAGGAAAAGGATGGATTCTTGATAGCGGTTGCTCCAAACACATGACGGGAGATCCCTCATTGCTCTCCGAAGTGATTAGCATCAAAGATGGTGCAACGGTCATTTTTGGGGGTAATCAAAAGGGAACCATCATTGGAGTAGGTATTGTTGGTAATCCTTCCAAACCCCTTATTACTAATGTTTATCTTGTTAGTGGTTTATGTCACAACCTCATTTCCATAAGTCAACTTTGTGACAAAGGTTACAAGGTTAACTTCGGAGAAGGATTGTGTACTATTGTTGATTGTGATTCAAATGTTTTATTTTCCGGTATTAGGCGTAAAAATATTTATTATTTAAGCTTGCCTAAAACCGTAGAACATTGCTTAGTTGCTAACACAAGTGAACAACTATTATGGCATCGCCGTTTTGGTCATGTTCACTTCAAGCACTTATATAAGTTAGCTAAGCATGATCTAGTCAAAGGTTTTCCTAAGATTGTTTTTAATAAGAAAAACTTTTGTGATTCATGTCAAAGAGGTAAACTAAGTAAATCTTCATTTAAGCTTAACGAAGGGATTACTTCTAAGAGGCCCCTATAACTTCTTCATCTAGATTTATTTGGGCCAACTAGAACCGCTTCTTTAGGTAATACTCATTATGGATTAGTTTTCGTTGACGACTTTTCTAGATTTACTTGGGTTTCATTCTTTACTAATAAGAATGAAGCTCATAAAGAGTTTACCAAATTTGCAAAGAAGATTCAGAATCTTTTAGGATCCACCATTATCACTATTCGTAGTGATCAGGTAGGAGAATTTGAGAATGAGTCTTTTACTAAGTTTTGTGATGACTCCGGGATAACACATAACTTTTCCTTTCCTCATGCACCACCACAAAATGGTGTTGTAGAAAGAAAGACTAGGACTCTTATTGAGTGTGCTCGCACTATGCTACATGATAGTCATTTAGAACTACAATTTTGGGCAGAAGCGGTGCACACGGCATGCTATGTGCTCAATAGGATCCTAGTGAGACCCCGAACAAACAAAACTTGTTTTGAGTTGTTTTATGATAAAAAGCCTCAAGTGAAATATTTTCGTGTCTTTGGTTCAAAATGTTTTATAAAGAACACCTTTGGTAATTTAGACAAATTTGAGCCAAGATCCGATGAAGGAATATTTGTTGGATATTCCACACGTAGTAAAGCCTACCGGATATACAAAAAAAACTTCTTCAACGATTGAGGAATCACTTCACGTATCTTTTTATGAAGATTTTGACTTTCCTCATGTTGATGATGATAATGTAGAGATTCTTTGTGACTCTCTTAACAATGTTAAGATTAAAGATAATATTGTTGAGACTAACACCTCTAACGAAGTTTTTGAAGTTGTTCTTAGTGATCCAGGTTTACCCAAAGCTTATCCAACCATTCGCAACCATCCCTATAACCAAATTTTTGGAGATATTGGTGTGGGTGTTCGAACGAGATCAAGAATTGAAGAATTCTCCCATTGCGCATTCGTCTCTACCATTGAGCCAAAGAACATTCAAGAAGCTTGTGAGGATAGCTCTTGGATAGTGGCAATGGAAGAAGAACTAGCGCAATTCGAGAGAAATGAAGTTTGGGAACTTGTACCTCTTCCAAGTGGTCACCAAGCTATTGGGACCAAATGGATCTTCAAGAACAAGACGGATGAAAACGAGGTAATCACACGGAACAAAGCAAGGTTAGTAGCTCAAGGCTACCGGCAAGAGGAAGGTAATGATTTCGAAGAATCCTTTGCCCCCGTAGCTAGATTAGAAGCTATTAGGTTGCTTTTATCTTTTGCATCCCATAAGAATTTTAAATTATTTCAAATGGATGTTAAAAGTGCATTTTTAAATGGATTTGTAAATGAAGAAGTCTATGTTTCTCAACCTCCCGGTTTTATTCATGAGAAATTTCCAAACCATGTTTTCAAACTTAAGAAAGCGTTGTATGGATTGAGACAAGCTCCTAGAGCTTGGTATGATCGCCTTAAGACCTTTCTTTTGAATTTAGGTTTTAAAATGGGAGAAGTTGATTCTACACTCTTCATTAAGATTATGAAAATGACATTCTTTTGATTCAAGTTTATGTAGATGATATTATTTTCGGTTCTACTAACTTTAATCTTTGTCAAGAATTTTCCAAGTCTATGAAGGATGAGTTTGAGATGAGCCACATGGGAGAGCTCACCTACTTCCTTGGATTGCAAATTCGACAAATGAAAAATGGCACTTTCATACATCAGACAAAGTACACATGGGAGCTTATTAAGCGATTCGGGATGGAATCGTCTTCAAGCAAAAGGACTCCCATGAGTACTACTACTCATCTACACAAGGATGAAAGCGGAAAAGATGTAGACGTTCGTCTATATCGAGGTATGATCGGTAGCTTACTTTACTTAACCGCTAGTAGGCCCGATATCATGTTTTCCGTATGTATTTGTGCTAGATATCAAGCAAGACCTAAGGAGTCACACTTGATTGCGGTTAAACGAATATTTCGTTATCTCAATCAATCTTTAGATTATGGGTTACTTTACCCTAAGTATAGCACGTATGAGTTAATCTCATATAGTGATGCCGACTTTGCCGGATGCAAGTCCGACAGGAAAAGTACTAGTTGCACATGTCATTTCTTAGGAAATTGCTTAGTTTCTTAGTTCTCTAAGAAACAGAATTCGGTGTCATTGTCCACGACTGAAGCGGAATATATTGCCGCGGGTCTTGCATGTGCACAAGTTCTTTGGATGAGACACACTCTTAGTGACTATGGTGTCAATTGTGATACTTGTCCTATCATGGTTGATAATCAAAGTGCTATTTGTCTTTCCAAGAATCCGGTACACCACTCATGTACCAAACACATAGACGTGAGACACCATTTTATAAATGATCATATAGCTAAGAAGGACATCATCTTAGAGTACATTGAAACCCAAAAACAAATTGCCGATATCTTCACTAAACCTCTTAAAGAAGATTCATTTGTGAGGTTGCGTGGAGAATTGGGAATTATGGGTGAATCTGAAATCTAGAAGCTCAATTTTCATGCTATAACTCTTTATTGAGCTCATATTTTTGATTGTCTTTCTTCATATGCTTTATTGCTTTACGAGATTAAGAAAGGCAATTGTGACTTATTTGATTTCATGCGTTTTCGAAGTTGATTGGAGTAATTTGTGTTTCAATGGGTTTATTATTCTCATAATGATTTTACGACATATTTTTGATTAGAGTATAGGTCCTAGGGTGAGTGTTCTTATTCTCTGGAATTCTATCTCACTGTGCACATTTGGACCAGGACAGACGACTGTTTTTCTTTTGACAGTCGACTGCCCTACTCTATATCCTCTATATGAAACTTGGTATCTTTCACACAACCGAGTGATGACTGTTTTACAGTCGACTGTTAGCTCAACAAGCGACTGCAATTTAGTTATCAGGCGACTGTACTCTCTGTCGAATTTTTACAGTGTTCTCAGTTATTCTTGTGATCTGTATTAATTCTCGGCCAGCCGAATGTTGTGTATATGTCAGTCGACTGTCCAGTGGACAGGCGACTGCATTATACTTGCCAGTCAACTGTCCATCTTTCTGAGCTTTAATTTTATCACTTCATCCAGTCGACTGACTTTTGTTCATCAGTCGACTGTCATATGTTGTGTCGGTTCATGTGATTTGATCCGAGCCGTCGATTCCTTGATCCAACGGCTCAGATTGATTTTCCCTATTTTATATTCAGTCGACGCGATCATTTCCCCACGTCGATTTTCTCTCTCCTCCGTTTCGACTGTGCGTTTTCCCGCTCGATTGATGTTCCTTTGCCGTCAATTTCGCTCCCTTTCGTGCGTCAATCTCGAGGAGTCGTTGCTTTTTGTTCTGTCACTCAACGAGGTTAAGTCGCTTCTGTCTATCTCATGACTTGTTAGGGTTTGTTCGTTTTGTTTCTTGCCCTAGCTCCGTGCTCGGCCATGGCTCTTTTCGATCATTTCTTCCCTAATGTCTCTCTCGACTTCCTCAATGAGCCTGTTCCTTCACCAAAACCTGATCCGGCTCCCTCTTCGCATCAATCTTCAGGAGAGCCTCTTCATATCTCTGTCAGTGACCCTATCCCTTCTGTGCATGCTGCTGAACACTCTTCTCGGCCTGATGTGCATCCTTCTAGGTCCACTGAGTTCCTTCTTTGTCAGTTGGACGCTCGTGTCTCTGCTCTTGAAATTCTCTCCGTTTCTTTGGATGAGAAGCTCTCGCTTTTGCTTAAGCTTCAACTTATCTCTTTTAAGCATCTTGGTTGTCCCATTACTCCCGAGCTTCAGGCTTTATTTCCTACCTCTTAGGTATCTGCTCCTACTTGTGTATCTCCTCCTCCTGGCTTCACACCAAAACCCTCTTTGGTTCAGACCTCCAATGCCCAGACTCCACTTCATGTTCCTGCTGTTTCCTCTGCTAATCATGCTTCGTCTTCCAAGAGGAATACTCCGACTTTTCCTACTCGTCACTCTGCTCGGCTTTTGTTCCGATCTTCTGGACGTCCGTCGGACCCCTCAGTCATTCATATCGACTGAGGCTGCTGCTGATGCTGTTGTGTTCACTCACCTGTAGACCTTGTTTTATTTTGTGTGGTCTGCTTTTGTTTAGGTGGAGTGATGATATATGTTTTGTCTATGTATGATGGATGATGATGTATGCGACACTTTTATATATGTATGATGATATACTTTGATGTCGTCATGATGACGTATTTTTTGTTGATCATGATGTATCTTCTTTTTGGGGATGGCCATGTTGATGACCATCCGTTGATGTACTCAGCTGCTTTATATCTATATATATGATGTTGCATCCCTCTCTTGTGTCACACAATGTTATATTGATTAACTTCTGTGTGATGTATGATATATTGTCTCTATGTATGCTTCACTCTCCTTGATGTGCTTTTGAGACAATACATGGATTTGATATTGGTTAATTCATGCTCTTTCGTTGATGTGATGAATTTGTGAAATTATTTTCGAATATCTAAAATGTTGATATTGGATTTCAATTCCATTACTCACTTGTGTATATGATGAGATTTTATGAGTTTTTGATTCGATATATCTTTATACTCCTTGATTGTTGTTAGTTCGTATTTTAGCACTATTATTGTTGTTGTTATTTGCTCCCACCTTTTTGGATAATGCCATAGGGGAGAGAAATAAACATACAAGATTCATAATGGATGTGCTAAGTATGTTCTAACGCTTGAATCTAAGATTTTCGTTGCCTTAGATTCAGGGGGAGTAAGATTACAATGAATAGAGATTTCATTTCCTAGATTTCTTGAATTAAATTCATTCATATCTCAATCATTTGCTTCAATTGTTATGTAGATGCTCTAATATTTGTTGACTAACTTGATTGGCATCTATGTAAGGGAGAGTAAGTTTTCATTACGCACAATTATTTATCTTTTTGTTTATGTTTGTTTGTCATCATCAAAAAGGGGGAGAATGTTGAGTATTGGACTTCTCCCTACTTGGTGTTAATGATGAACAAACATAAATACTTGTGACTAATCCCATATTTTGCAGTTAATCCATTGCCTAAGCTTACTATGAAGATCAACTAGCAATGGATGACTCACAAACGTGATTGAAGGCAAATGATATGAATTGGATGATTGTAGATTGATGTTTGAAGCTCCGTAAAGACTTCAAGCTCATACGATGGAAAGAAGAGATTATTCGTCAATGTAATTTTTCTTTTGTCTCTTCTAGTATGTAGCTTAGAAGTAGAACTTTGATGGAGCACTCACACACATCTACTTTCGGTCATAGGACATCTCTAGACCTTTGTCCTTTGATCTCAATTCAATTCTCTTTTGGTTGTGCTAGGATTGTTCATAACAGCCGACTGCTGAACAGTTTACAGTCGTCTGTCTCAAAAACAGTCGACTGTGTTTTGTTCTACAGTCGCCTGTTATGCACAGACTATTACTATGCAGTTTTGGGCCTTCTCTGATTATTTCGCACAGGCTACTGTTTAACGATTCACAGGCGCCTGTCCTTGTGACAGTCGACTATGTGTTGTACATCAGTCGCCTGTCTCTCCTTGCCCAAACTATGTTTTGATCTCACTTCTACGGCCAGTCGACTTATGCTGTATATACAGTTGACTGTCTATTAGATCAGTCGACTGTCTATGCTGCAACAGTCGCCTGTCTGTAAATCAATTCTTTGATTCAGCTCTCTGGAAATTTATCATGTGTGTGACAGTCGTCTGTTTAAGGTTATACAGTCGCCTGTTCCGATTAACAGTCGATCTGTTCCTTGCATCAGTCGTCTGTCCTGTATCTTGTGAGATTTCCAGTATTTGTCTAACTTACTCTTCTCTCGGCCAGTCGCCTGTCGAAGAATGTACAGTCTCCTGTTGGTTTAACAGATGACTGTCTTTGCTTCATCAGTCGACTATCCACGTGGTAAGTTACCGTTATGAATTCTCACCTACCCTTGCTGACTGTGCAACAGTCGACTGTGGATTGTTCAACAGTCGACTGTCGCGAGTTTAGATTATATCTATTGAGATTTTTCTCACGGATTTCGATTGGATTTTTGCCTAAACTGTTTTGTGGATTTGAGAAAGCTATAAATAGAGCTTCTACTGTTTCATTGGAAGGTTACTCATTCATTGCAAAATCCTTCAAGCTTTCACTTCCAAAGATCAAAGCTTTCAAAACCAAAGCCCTAAGTATTTCAAAATCTTGTTCTCTTACTCTCCAACCTAGAACCAAAGATTAATCTTCTAGGCATTTGATGCAGTCAAGAGAAAGGGCTTTTCTCCTCTCTTCCAAGAGAGTTCTTCAACACACATCACACTTCTCCTTTAAGTTCTACTTCAAGTCATAGGTGATTGTAAGTGTTTCTTTCAGATTTCATAACTTCTTTATTTGAATTGTGCTCTCTGTTGTGAGAGTGGTTTTGCTTGCTCCCTGGTAGTAGGAGTCAAGGACATCGATTGTATTCGATTGCACTTATAGGGTTGCTACAAGTGGGTTTTAAGGAAACCTCAAGTTAGGGTTCTAACTTGAGTATCCGGTGGTATCCAGGTGGTAGGGACGTAGGATTACCGGGAACAAGTCGGGAGTTGAATTGGGTAATCCGAACCCTTGAAACATATCTGCGTTTGCGTGTGTTTCTCTTTGGGTTGTTTTTCTATTCCGCACTAATTGTTGGATTGAATTTTATTTGGCGTAAATTCCGTTTAAATTTGCATAAACACTATTCAACCCCTCTTCTAGTGTTTTCCCCATAGACAGGGTCCTTACAAGGTTTTTGAAATTAGTGTGTCCAAAACATTTATGCCATAAAAGTGTATCATCAGATGTAATCATTAAACAGTGATTATGAATGATAACAGACATGCATAAGATATAAATGTTATTCTTACGCTTACCACGGAACAAAACAGATGACATATTAGAATCATAAATGATGCAATCATTTTGTTCAAATACTATTTTGTAACTTTTATCGCATAACTGACTAATGGAAATCAAATTGTGTTTCAAACCGTCAACCAGGAGAACATTCTCAATGATATGCTGATTTGTATTGCGAACTGTTTCGGTGCCTATGATTTTGCCTTTGTTGTTGTCACCAAAGGTAACTATGCCTCCATCTTTATATTTAATGGTTGAAAGCAAGTTGACGTTTCCTGTCATATGTTTTGAACATCCACTGTCCAAAATCCATTTTTCCTTTTTAGGTACCTGAAAGATAAAACATTAAGCATTGGTACCCTTTATTTGAGGGTCCTTGGGATTAGATTTTAGGAAGCCAAACCCAGGTGGAATTTGGTTTTCTAAGATAATCACTAAAATAAACAATAGAATGCATATAATGAGAGATATAACCATTTCTATCTTTTAAACATGAATCCTTATGAACCAATATACTAACTGTAGTATGTTTCCTAGGAGATGATTTTGAAATGTTAGTAACATTTCTTTGTGAAGAAGAAGTAGGAATATTTACTTTCTTTGTGTAAATGAATGCGTGATTCTTCTTTTGTGGTTTAATAAAAATTGTTTTGTCACCAGAGGAAGAAGTATTATAAGACTTGGGTGCATCCTTATGAGAATATCCCCGTCCTTGTCTATGATTTGCTGGATATTGAATTTTTAGCAAATCAGCGAGATTTGTCTTTCCTTTGTTAAATTTATTAATATTGGAAGACATCTCGTCGTATTTCATCTTTAGTGATGAAATATTTTTATCCATTTCGGACATTTGTGTATGAAGTTCTAGATTCTTAGTTTTGAGAATATCATTCTCTTTACTAAGATCTAAATTTTGAGGGGGGGTGAATAGTGTATATAATAAAAATGTTGTAAATAAAACGTTACTGATATTTGCAAAGATGGCACAGAAATAAAATGACAAGTACTGAAAATAAATCAATCGCAAACACAGAGATTTATCCTGGTTCGGATCCTCTTGATCCTACTCCAGTCCTCTACACCCAGTAGAGATTTTCAATCCACTATAATCACTTGCCCCGCAAGCACAAGCTTCAAAAATGGCGACACTCCCCGTGTCCCAAACTTTGTACAATCTCTAAATATAGATTCAAACCTGTTAAATAATGAAATAGAAAAACACTTATAGCCTTGGTATAATTTTCAGAGAAAGAATTCATGGATGGTGTTTAGAAGATGAACTTCAAGATGTATAAGATATGTAATGAAGAGCAATACTTGAAGTTCTCTGGTTCATAAAAGAAGAGAGAGATCAATCGATTTCTTCTTGCAATTATGAACACAAACAACTTTCCAAAATGATGTTGAAAATCCAAGTTCTTCCGTTCTTAAACGAAGAAAGAAATCTAATGATTTCTTCTTACAAATAAGAAAAGAACAACTAATGGCCTAAAGCTTTAGAAAATGAAAGACTTGATTTTAACAAATAAGAGGGTAAAGAAGAGAAAAGTGAGTGAAGAGAAAGAGAGAATCTACCCCTCTATTTATAGTGTTTAGGGACAGTTGGGGACTGTAGTTAACGTTGGAAAACGGGCAAGAACCGGCCTTGAAAATTTTGGATCAAAACGGCTAGTTTTGAAATTGGTCGACCAAAAGGACAAATTGGTCGACCAAAATTTAGAGAGAGAATTTTGACCGTTGGAAGACAGTTCTATAATCTACACAGTTATGGAAGTTTGCATATGTAATCCCATAGTCAAATTCGAAGGTTTAAAATTGGTCGACCAAAATGGAGTTATTGGTTGCCAATTTTCAAAGTTGCAAATTTTCGAAATTGGGAAGTGTAGATCTCTGAGTAATGGAACCTAGATGACTAAGACATATTATCACAAGGCTTTGTGACTCTAATAAAGTAAATTTTACATTGATTACATAAAGCCGTAGATAGGACTGCATCTGCAACTGAATCTGAGAAGCTTCTTTGCTGGGGATCCTTATCAAGTGATTATATATCCATGTCGTGGATGTAGGTGCCTTTGCCTTTCCAGCTTCATGAATTATGATATATCCGTTTGAATATGCATGAAGATATCTGATTGTGTGGAACTTAGCATTGATTTGTAGCTGCACACATAGAGTTAGTAGCACTGAATGTGTTTGTCATATCAAAACCATATGGGAATAGAAATATGGAATTATGAAATTCCAACAACAGAGAGATGTCCCTGTTTTTCCCTTACAAAGTAATCGACTACTATACCAAAGATAGTCAGCTATTTATCTGATACATGGCAAAATATCATAAAAGAGTTCAAAAATATTTCAAATCTTTTCAAAAAAATTTCAAAACATTTTTGGGAGTTTAAAATGATTTTTTATATTTCTAGGTGTGTGAAGCTCCTATCCTAAGGCAATACATAAAGTCTAAGTACATGGACAAAATTACATCAACTTTACCCAGTTGGATTCTTAATGCACTTGAATCTTCATCTCCATGCCTAAGCTCATTTAGCTTCCCTTGCCTTAATTGGGTTTCCACACACCATCTTGATCATCATTGTTTGCTTTGGCTTGAGTAGCTTGTGTGATCAAAGATGTTTTCCATCCCTCATAGCTTATTGACGTTCCTCTTTTTCAATATGGTTTGAACTCCATATTAGTACCTATCATTTGTTAAATCATCATCAAAACCATATTAGGTGTGTCTTAATGTCCAACACCTTCTTCTTTGTCAGTGCATATGCAAGCATATTTGTGTCGCTACTACTACAGTCTCAACATGTGCAGACAAAGGCTGAGCACTTGGAGGATGATCTCTCCTATTTTCAAGATATACTCCAGTTACAGAGCATGTAATTGGAGGGTGAGATGTCTCATATGCAGTGAGCCATGAAGAAGAAGGAAGAGCAAAATGAAGAGGTTGTCCTAGCGGTAAGCGCCCACCGTTATGAGCTGTAGAAGGGCAAGGCCTGAGCTGAGATGGACTTTGACGCCGGTGATTATGACTAAATATTGCATATCCTAGCATCATAATCATCTCCTCTTGTGCACATAATCCTTGGAATCATGCTCTCTTAACTACATTTACGTTAGTTCATCATTTGTGAGCATATGATTTTATTTTGGCACAATTTCACTTCCCAAAGCATTATAAATGTCTACTGTATTTTTAGAGATTTTTCTGGATTTTCAGGTGTCCCGAAGGGGACTACATAAACTCAAGAAGAGGAGTACATAACAGGCACCCGTAGAAGGAATGACAGGTGCCTGGGCAACCAAACAGGCGACTGCCCGAACAACAGCAATCGCCTGCCTTTAAAGAGCTGGAGCTGGAGAAGCTGAAGCCAAACGACAATCGCCTGCAAGAGGATTAACAGTCGACTGTAATATTGTACAGTCGCCTGTCATTCTCGAATCAGTCGCTTGATTTTCCAGTTGCCTGAGGGAGGAAAAAGAGCCGACTTACTATTAATTTGACATTTCTGCAGCAGGCAACTGACGCACAAAGACCGTCGCCTGTGGATCATACAGGCAACTGTGATTTTCAAGACAGTCGCATGTCTCCCTTTGGAAGCTACGCAGCCTACCAATCAGGCGACTGTCTGACCAACGACAGTCGCCTGTTATCAGTCGACTGGCATTTGTTCAGCATTCGACTGATCAGGGGTTTTCGCCCAAATTTTGGGTTGCGAGAAATGTGTTTTTCTTAACCCGATTTCTCTCCAGTCGATGTGAGTTGTTGGATGATATTTTGGAAGGATGAGATGCAACCCCTAGGGGTATAAAACACTACTATTCAAATGTAATAAAGGGAGAGTTTAATCTTTTACTATTGTGAGGTCATCTTCTTCCTTAAGAAGGAGATTAGGGTTTTTGAGAGTTCTGAGTATCTTGATCTCGTTTTTGCTGTTGCTGAGATAGATTGATGATTGAGGAAGCTATTATTTCATGACAAATCTCCAACTCTCATGCTATTATACATTTGCTTACATTTCTTGTATTGAACTATGCTTATTTCTATGAATGTGTATTCTATTCTTGGTATTTTAGGCTAAATTCATTGTGTGGGTGTTTTGGATTGATGTAGGATGTCTTGATTGTCTTGCTAATGTTAATTTGCAGCACCCTTTTGTTAATCCATGTTGTTGGGTGAAATAAGTTTAGGGTTAATTGGATTTGATACTATCCATGGAGGAGCAGCAGAACGGCAGTGCTTCGTAACTGTTGCATATATGTATCCAATGGGTATTGCACATCTTGAAATGAATGCAAGACCTTTCAATCCATATTTCGTAATTTAGAAGTTTATTCACCCAATAACCCAAATTGTTAATTAGGTTGTAACCCGTTTATCGAATTGTGCATTACCCGAAAGGGGGTGCAGAACGGTGGTTGTGTGATACACAATACAACCTACATGCACTACTCTCACATACCTTGAAATGGGTGTGAGAATGATTCATGAGCTTTAATTAGGAGAAGAACCCAATTAGCAATTACCTTTGGTGCACCCCCATATGTGCTTAATTGATTTATTCCACGATCCTTATACCTTAGCAAGGATGATTAATCGAGTTATCCTAGAATTAACATTTAGCAGAGCAATTGAGTAATCCTACAGATATCCTCAACACCCACACTCTTTCTCTCCCTTGCATCTAAATCTTAGGACATTACCCTAACTCTAGGGTACTTACATAAATCATCTATACAAACAATCATTCACTCTCAAAGGGTGGTAGAACCCTTAGACATTCTTTACATGCTCTGACTATTTGTGTGAATTTGCAGATTAGTTCCGTCTCTGTGGATACGATCCCGTACTTATCGGGTATATTATTTGCTGACCTCGTACACTTGCGAGTATCACCTTGCAGGTTTAGTCAAGCAAATTGGCGTCGTTACCGAGGACGGCGTATCTTCATTTCACACTTTAGTTTTTGTCGTGAAAATTTGGTGAGATCTTTCCATTCTTTTGTTTATATTCATTGTGGATATTCTAGTTTGTTTTTCAATTTATATAATCATCAAAACTATAAAAATTAGGTTAATATTGGAAAGTTTTGGCTTGAGCACAATTGTCTAGTATTTGTGGTTAAGGAAACCTCGAACACATAGACTAGTATGAAACATAGACATGTCCGATAACAATACCAACACCAACGGTAATGACAACACCAATTATAGTGAGGCTCTCAACATGAGGGTGATCGAAGTTTGAGATATGTGTTGAGACCGAGTAGGTCTGCTACCGGCTCATGCAGTGTGCTTCCAGCCGATGCGAATTCCTTTAGCCCAAGACCTGGGATATTTCTAATTCTCCCCACTTTTCATGGTTTAGAGAAGGAGAACACTTATTTACATATAAAGGATTTCGAAGATGTCTGCCTCACATGTTCTGATCGGAAGGCTAGCGATGAAACCATTTACCATAAAATGTTTCCTTTTTATTTAAAGGATAAAGCTAAAAATTGGTTTAATGCTATACCTCCTCATGCTATTAACTCCTGGTTGTCAATGTAAGTTGAATTTCTGAAAAAAAAATTTCCCTTGCACATGACTCAAGGATTAAAGCAGCAAATGGCAAACTTTTCTCAAAAGCCAAATGAAAGCTTTGATATCACTTGGGAAAGGTTCAAGGAGCTGCTACTGGCATGTCCACACCATGGATTTGATAAATACCGTCTCATCGGTTTCTTTTACGATGGACTCAACCCATCTATGAAACAATTCATGGAAATGATGTGCAACAGGGAATTCCTGGATAACACACCAGAGGAGGCATGAGATTATTTAGAATACATTGCAGAGAATGCGTGAAGTTGGGAGGCGACTCCCGAATCTGAAAGAAGAGAATTACCTTAACCATTGGCCCGTGGAGGTCTCCTTACTTTGACTCAAGAGGAAGCCTTAGAGGCAAGAATGGAGGCCATCGTTTGCCAGAGACTTGAAGGATTGCAGTTGAAAGGAGTGAAGTCTGCGACGGTTGGTAATGAAGGGCTATGTAACCTTTGCAGTAATGCAGACCATGGCATCAACCAATGTCCCAACCTCCACTAGCAAAGGAAGTACTTCAAGACCCCACACAAGTAAATTATGTGGCAAATTTCAACCATGGGCAAGGATACAACAATTCCAACAATCAAGGCCCGTGTTGGAATAGTAGTTCGAGTTTGAATTGGGCCACATAGACAACAACAAGCTCAACCATCATATCGTCCACCACCCTTCTACAACAACAACAATCAACAAGGCATCCAACAATGGCAACAACTACAACAACCCCACGCGCAACACCAACAAAAATTTCAGCAACTCAACGAGAACATAGAGAAGCTTGAGGAAACTCTAGAGAAGGGCAAGCTTCGGGCACAACCACTCCCCAAGCCCAACATGAATTCATCATCGGGAGGACCTAGCGTCAACTCTTGTCAAGCGGTGACAACTTTGAGGAGTGGTCGAGAAATTGAGAAGCCGAAGCCACCGAGAGTCGAGGCGGAGATAGTTATGGAGAATGAGGCCACCTCAAATGAATAGATGCTAGAGAAAAGATCGGACAAAGGGAACCATTTCGAAGAGATCGCCATTGAAGAGCCCGAGCCGTACATTCCTCCCGCACCATTCCCTCAAAGGCTTCAACCTACATGGAAAGATAAGTTTCAATCTGAAATCTGCGAAATATTTCAAAAATGTCAAATTAATATTCCTCTTCTTGATGCAATAAATCAAATTCCTGCATATGCTAAATTTTTAAAAGATTTTTACACCGTTAAGAGGAATGTTAGTGTTAAGAAAAAGGCCTTCCTAACACAACAAGTTAGCGCTATTATGCAACACAACACTTCTACTAAATACAAGGATCCCGGCTCACCTTTAATCTCATGTATCATAGGAACCAAAAAGATAGGGCAAGCCCTCCTTGATTTAGGTTCAAGTGTTAGCATTTTTCCATATAACTTGTATGTGCAATTAGGACCCGGAGAATTGAAATCTACACCCATTATTGTCCAATTGGCCGATAGATCCATCAAGGTCCCCAAGGGTAGCATAGAGGACGTGCTTGTCCGTCCAAGTGGAAAAATTTTACTACCCGGTGGACTTTGTCGAGTTGGGCATTCTTGGACCTCAAACCGAGACACCAAACCCCATCATCTTAGGTAGACCTTTCCTAGCCACAAGCAATGCTATAATCAATTGTAGGGATGGTCTACTTAAGATCTCTTTTGGCAACATGACCCTTGACTTAAACATTTTTAACGCTTGTAAGTTGCCATCGGGGGATGGTGAGTTTGAGGATGCTTGCATGATTGAGACTCTAGTTGAAGAACATTTTGATGAGGAGTTTATTGAAGCACTTAATTTTGTTGACAATTTTTGTGAAATTATTGACACCAACTGTTTTAGCATGAAGTTGGCACGGTGACTAAGTGGATGCCATCTTTTGAGCGGCTACCATTGGACACGCCATGCCAAAGGACGTCGAAGCTGGAGCACCCATCATTAGAATCTGGCACAATCCCGGTGGTAATATCATCTAAACTCTCTAATGAGCAAGAAATACATTTGTTAGACTTGCTTAAAACTCAAAAGGGGGCAATCGGTTGGACAATTGCCGACATTAAAGGTATTGACCCCCTAATTTGTAAACACCACATCTACTTAGAGGATGACACCAAACCCACTAGAGAGATGCAACGTATGTTAAATCCTAACATAAAGGAAGTGGTGAAGGGTGAAATCCTTAAGCTTCTTGATGCGGGTATTATATACCCCATTGCAGATAGTAGATGGGTTAGCCCCATTCAAGTTGTACCTAAGAAATCGGGGCTATAGTTAAAAATGAGAACAATGCGTTAGTTCCCTTGCGAGCCACCACAGGATGGCACATGTGCATTGACTATAGGAAGCTTAATTCTAAGACCCGTAAAGACCACTTCACTCTCCCATTTCTAGATCAGATCTTAGAGAGAGTGGCCGGACACGATTATTATTGCTTCATTGATGGCTACTCCGGATATTGTCAAATTGAAATAGCACCCAAGGAATAAAAGAAGATCACCTTCACCTTTTCCTTTGGCACTTTTGCATTCCGGAGGATGCCATTTGGCTTATGTAATGCCCTCGCAACCTTTCAACGTTGTATACTTCGTATTTTCCATGATATGGTTGAAAAGATTGTGGAGGTATTCATGGATGATTTCTCTGTGTATGGTAGCTCATTTAATAACTGCTTATCTAACTTGGTTTTGGTGTTAGAACGGTGCATCAAGAAAAACCTTCTCTTGAATTAGGAGAAATGCCATTTCATGACCACCGAAGGCTTAGTCCTCGGTCATATTGTATCCAAGGAAGGTATGCAAGTTGACAAAGCCAAGATCGAGGTAATAGAAAAGCAACCCACTACTCGTTGTGTACGAGATATTCGATCATTTCTTGAACATGTCGGTTTTTATAGAAGGTTCATAAAAGATTTTAGCTCAATATCTCAACCTCTTTGCATGCTTTTGAAAAATAATGTGGATTTTGTTTGGAATAATGGTTTTCAACTTGCTTTTAAGAAGTTGAAAATTTTGCTTACATGTTCACCTATTCTTCAGGTGCCAGATTGGACATCACCCTTCGAGATTATGTGCGATGCTAGTGACTATGCGGTTGGTGCCGTGCTTGGACAATGCAAGGACAATGTCCATGTGGCGATTAATTATGCAAGGAAGAGCATGGAGGAAGCTCAACGAAACTACACCACCACGGAGAAGGAGCTTTTAGCCGTTTTCTTCGCGTTGCAGAAATTTAGGAGCTACAAAGCAAGGATTCCCAATTACAATCTTCACCGACCATGTCGCTCTTGAATATCTCCTTTCCAAGAAAGATGCCAGACATAGACTAATCCGTTGGATTTTGCTCTTGCAGGAATTCAACATCGCCATTAAGGACAAGAAGGGAGTGGAAAATCATGTTGCCGATCACCTTTCACAGTTAACGATGAGCATGGAGCCGACAAGCATCCCATTGAATGATTTGTTTCCTGACGAACATCTCTTTGTGATCTGGTATACCGACATCATAAACTACTTGGTCACCGGTATGACTCTCTACACTTGGTCTCGCCAAGATTACAAAAGGTTCATCTTTGAGGTAAAATCTTTCTTTTTCGATGACCCTTACCTTTACAAGTATTGGAATGACCAAATAGTAAGGAGATGCATACCCGACCATGAGTTTGAGAGTGTTTTGTATTTTTTCCATGAGGGTGTGTGCATTGGTCATTTTTCCACCCAAAAGACCGTAGAAAAAATTCTACAATGTGGTTTTTATTGGCCTAGCATGTTTAAGGACACATACATATTGTAAGTCATGCTTAGCTTGCCAAAGGTTATGATACTGTCAAACCCCATTCTTGAATTAGAAATTTTCGATTGTTGGGGCATTGATTTTATGGGGCCATTTCTTTCATCCTTTGGGTACACATATATTTTGCTTGCTATAGATTATGTATCTAAATGGGTTGAGGCTATTCCTTGTAGGACCAATGATGCGGCTATCGTGCTTAAATTCATGAAAGAAAAATTTTTCGCACGATTTGGGATGCCAATGGCTAAGATAAGCGACGGAGGGTCACATTCTGCAACCGCCTCTTCGCTAGCTTAATGAAGAAGTTTGGGGTGAAACACAAGATTTCTACACCATACCAGCCCCAAACCATTGGACAAGCGGAGTTGGCAAATCGAGAGATCAAGACCATACTCCAAAAGACCGTGAATCCATCAAGGAAGGATTGGAGCATGCATCTTCCCGAGGCATTGTGGTCGTACCGTACCGCCTACAAAACGGTTTTAGGGATGTCCCCATATCGCTTAATTTTTGGAAACTTTTTCCACTTGCCTATTGAACTTGAACACAAATCTTTTTGGACAATTAAAAAGTTTAATTGTGGAATTAACCCCTCTTCTCGTAAATTACAGTTAGTTGGAGCTCGAAGAGATAAGGAGGGAGGCATACAACAATTCCAAGCTTGTGAAGGAGAGGCTTAAGTGCGCCCATGATCGAATCATTTTGAGGAGAGAATTCATCCGGGGGAGAAAGTGCTACTCTACAACTCAAGACGTCATATCTTCCCCAGGAAGCTTCGTTCGAAGTGGATTTGACCTTTCATTGTTCGGTAGGTGTTTCCACTTGGCGCGGTGACCATTGACAACCCACAAATTAGAAATTAATTCAAAGTGAACGGCCAATGCTTAAAGCATTACCAAGAGCAGTGGAGTAGAGACGAGTACACCATGGAGCTTACGGAACCACCGCTGGGTGGAACAAACTAGGTGTGTTCATTCCAAAACTTTCCTATCTAGTAGTATGTAGTAATGAATAACTCTTGTTCAAGCTTTCTTATCTTAGTTTATCCATTTTATGCATATATTTCTTCTCACCCTTCAAACAATGAGGACCATATTTATTTTTAGTCTAGGGGAGTAGACTAGGATATAGAAACTTCTTGAGCATATTATTATTATTTTTCATATTTTTGTAAATAAATTGAATGAAATAAAAAAAATTCCGTCTATTACCAACATTTCTGCAACCTATAGCTTTTTGTTAGACTCATTAATTAAATGTGGTGATCCTTCCCAACTTTGGTAAAAATGTATTCTTGAAGTGGATTTTGGCAAATTAGGGTGTGTTGTATCTTTATGTATTATGGGCAATTAATTGCTTCTCTACATGCTTACTCTTGAACCTTTAGCTTGAAGCTTATGATAATTACCACCTATTTGAAATCCTATAGTGATGTAGAAACCTTGGTATCAACGATCAATTGATTAAGCCTTGTGAATTTTAAAAATTCGGCTAGGTTTATATTCATGGATCCTATGATAGTGACTTGGAATTTGGAGTTGCTGAAATGAAGGCCATCAAATGCTCATTAATAAGTGCACTTGTGCACATTTGAATAAGGCATAAACTTTTACCAAAGTACTTTGAATAAGGAAAAAAATTGCCATGAAATTTGAACCACAACTCATTTCCATAATCTTTTGAGGGAATAAGTGTTCTATCCCATAAGCTCGAGAGTTACTAAGGATCTTACATCAGGAGATTGTGATATATTAAGGGATATACTAAGCTTTGGTGTAGATGGTGGAGTGCATAAGAGGAATGAGATTATAGTCATAGGGAAGAGTGTATAGACTTGAGAACTTTGCCCTTTAATATATGATTTCAACACCCTTTAGTGTTGCCAATAATCCATGAATGGAGTCAACATTGTCTTTTGGGATTGGTCAATTATTTTGCTAGGGACTAGTAAAACGCTAGTTGGGGGTGTGATTATGACTAAATATTGAATATCCTAGCATCATAATCATCTCCTCTTGTGGCACATAATCCTTGGAATCATGCTCGCTTAACTACATTTATGTTAATTCATCATTTGTGAGCATATGATTTTATTTTGGCCCAATTTCACATCCCAAAGCATTATAAATGTTTGCCATATTTTTAGGTATTTTTCTGGATTTTCAGGTGTCCCGAAGGGGACTAAATCAACCCAAGAAGAGGAGTACATAACAGGCACTTGTAGAAGGAATGACAGGTGCCTGGGCAACCAAACAGGCAACTGCCCAAACAACAGCAGTCGCCTGCCTTTAAAGAAATGGAGCTTGAGAAGCTGAAGCCCAACGACAGTCGCCTGCAAGAGGATTAACAGTCGACTGTAATAATGTTCAGTCGCCTATCATTCTTGCATCAGTCGCCTAATTTTCCAGATGCCTGAGGGAGCAAAAAGCACCGACATACTGCTAATTTGACATTTCTGCAGCAGGCGACTAAAGCACAAAAGACAGTCATCTATGGATCACACAGGCGAATGTGATTTTCAAGACAATCGCATGTCTCCCTTTGGAAGCTACGCAGCCTACCAATCAAGCGACTCTTGATCACTCCATATTTTATACCTTTTTTCTGCATGTTTTCATGTCGTTTTAATCGCCCATATCACGTTTTTCACGAATATTCGACGATATCACGTTGCTTTTCACTATGTCTTGTTTTTGTTGTATTTCAGAAGATATGGAGCGATTTGGAGCGAAAATGAGATCAGAGGATTTTCACGCACTTCGGAGTGTCGCCCATGGCTTATTTGAGGACTTATCAGCGATAGAGGATGAGCAGACAAAGAAGGGATTCCATAGGATCGACGAGGAGGCAAAAAGGAGAAGAAAGGAGTCAAGATACAGACCACTCGGACGAGTCAGGAGCAGTACTCGGCCGAGTTAAACGGATACGCACAGCAAATTTTCAGCGTTTACTCGGCCGAGCAAGGAAGTCCACTTGGCCGAGTGAGAAAGCTCACTCGCACGAGTGGTACAGAGAATTCGTCTAGAGAAGCTGCCAAGTTACTGGAATTTCTGAGGAAGCCCACTCGGCCGAGCTTGATTGCTCACTCGGCCGAGTGAAGAAGTCCACTCGGCCGAGTCAGTCAGAGAGACAGATTCCTGGGACACCCGAACTTAATGTTTTCTATTGTGTCTGTCACTCGGCCGAGTGACCCTCTCCGACTGCTGCTAGGATTGCGAATTCTGGGCTGCGCAGGGGCAGTTTTGTCACGATTTTTTGGACGATTTTGGCTTGTATTTAAACCTAGTTTTTACCCTAGTTTTAAAGGAAGGACTTGAATTAATTTTTAGAGACTTCTATTAGGTTTTTGACAGCTATTCTTTTGTGAAATCTCAGCTGAAGATCTTTGGCGACATTATTGGTTTGTTCTTTCTTGCTAAAAACTCATTTTTATGAATTGTTTCTTCTTTGCAATGAATTGTGCTATGATTCCATCTATTATTTCTGAGATCTTCATGATGATTGGTGAGTAGTTCTGTCGTTCTAGGGTATGGTGATGAACCCTATGGACCCGATCTTTGAATTGTGATGAATTTATAGATTTGTTGCTAGAATTGATATTGGTTAAGTTGTGAGTGATTTATTACAAGTAGCTAGGAATTCATATCGATTGGGATTTGCAAGAGATTGGATCCCAATTGATAGGAAGGCCTAGATATTCGATTTAGATTAATAACTGAAATTCTCTAATTTTGGTTTGCAAGAGATTCGACCAAAGTTATGATTTTTATTATAAATCTATACTAATATTCATTTGCAAGAGATTGGCCGAATACAAACTATCATAACCTAGATCGTGGCTCGAGTTTGCACGAGATGCAATTGGACGATGATGTCGATCTTCACGCTAGCGGCTTAGGCATGGGTTTGCACGAGAGTGGACCCTAATCTAGGTTTGCTATAGACCGGCAATAGCGCGAGAGCGTGAGCTTGGTTCTACATTAAGTTGCGACTAGTTCACCTACATTCGAGCCTAGTAACAATGAAACCTATGATTCACAAGGATGAGAGATGGTCCATAGTGGGGATTTCCTATCCCTAAACGCTTTATTATATTGATATTTCATGCTATTTGAACGATTGTGACGATTACACCAAAACTATTCTTATTCTCTTGATAGCTAGGTATTCAAAGTAAGATATTGTCATTTGTCCTCCATGTGTTCGATACCCGCTCGCCACTACACCGTGCGCTTTCGGTAAGACTAAAACTCATTTTTCGAGTGTATATCCGGGCAAAATCAAGTTTTTGGCGTCGTTGCCAGGGAGGCGACTGTATTTTGTTTTCCTTACTTAGTTATTTCTTTTTGTTTTATTATTTTTATATTTTTATTCCTCTATCATGCTAACAATTCCATCGAAGCTCTATTTTTCTGTGCATGTACACGAGATCAACGACGAATCCAGAAGAAATATTATTTGATCCGGAGATCGAACGTACTGAAAGGAGGCTTAGAGCGGAGAAGAGACTTGTTATAGAGGACGGTTGTATGAACCCACGGGAGACATCGGAGGAATTAGCGGCACAAATGGCTAGGCTAATATCTATCAGCGATAGGGTACGGCCTAAGACTACTTCTACTACCTCATCTATTGCGATGACGGAGTTGGCGACGGACAAGAATTTCGAGCTAAAAACGGGACTAGTGGTCTTAATGCAATAAGACCCATTCCATGGGAACTCCCATGAGAATCCACTTTACCATCTTCAGTTATTATTGTCCAAGTGTGCCACCTTTCAGATGCCTGGTGTACCGATCGATACTATCCGACTGCGCCTCTTCCCATTCACTGTCAGAGACAAAGCATTATATTGGTTGAGGATGCAAGCGGAGGGGATCTTTACTACATGGGATGAGTTGGCAAGTGCATTTGTCAATAAATTCTACCCACCATCCAAGACAGTTAAGATAAGGAGCGCGCTCATGTCCTTCAAGCAAGGACCTCAGGAGACTCTATTTGAGGTATGGGAGCGCTTTAAAGATCTCCAACACCAATGTCCCCATCATAGCATTGAAGCATGGGAGCTAGTGCATAGCTTTTACAATGGACTCCAACCGGGCACCAAGCAAATTATAGATGCAACCGCTAATGGAGCCATATTATCTAAGACACCGGATGAAGCTACGGTCCTACTCAAGGAGATGGCCTCGAACAACCAATAATGGGACGACGAGAGAGGACATTCTTCCTCCTCCTTGAAGCCAACAAGCATATATGAGGCCAAGGCCATAGCGGAGCTTTCTACGAAGTTTGACTCCCTCCACAAGGTTGTGGAGAGATTGGAGAAGTTGATTACCGAGCCGCATGGAACTCCCACCACATCTACATCGGGAGGCAATATGAGCGATTGGCAAGACCAAGCTCAAGTTATGTTTGTTGGAGGAGAGCATGGAGAAGGAGCTATAAAGCAAGTCCAATATGTTGTGGGAAACACCGGTTATTAGGCCAACCCGGCCACAAGAAATCATCAGGGATTTTCATATGCTAATAATGATGGAGCTTTAAACTTACCACCACCACAACCTGAAGTTCGGCCTCCACCTCCATAACCTTAATATCAACCAAGAGGGCCACTACAACAAAGCTACCCGCCTAGGTCACAAGCGGGACCATATAGGCCGCCCGGCTACAATCAAGGGTGGAGAGCTCCTAACCCACCACAAGCACCACCTAGATCAGATCATGAAGCGAGGGTGGAAGAATTCATGGTGGAGCAAAAGAAAATAAATGCTAGATTGACGGTTCAACAAGACTTTCTCAATACCGTCGTGGCACAACTAGCGGAGCAACTTGCGTTGCTTAATAAAAATACTCAATAATTGCCAGCTCAACCGGAGCCAAACCCACGGAGCAACACCGCCGACATCAATGCGGTGGCGGCGATTACTACTAGGGGCGGGAAGGACACTACTCCCACCATGATCCAAACCAAATAGCCCGGGGAGCAAATTTTGGATGACAAGGAGTCGGCTATTGAGGAGGAGTGCCAAAAAGAGCCGCAAGAAGGCGAAAATTCTGAAATTATAAAGCCACGCGAGGAGCGAAACTACATGCCACCGGTACCCTTTCCACAACGGTTGGCAAGAGCTAAGATTGAGAAGCGGCTCGCCAAATTCCTTGAGTACTTGCGGGGACTAAGCCTGAATATACCTTTCCTGGACGCTAATGTAGAGATCCCGTCATATGCCAAGTTCTTGAAAGTCTTAATTTCGGGAAAGAAGAGAAAGGAGAAGATAATGCTCGCCGAGCAAGGTACATGGTTCACCCAGAGGGAGAAGGAGCCCACAAAATTCAAAGATCCTGGAAGCTTTCGCATTCCATGCACACTTGGAGGAGTCCCGCTACAAAAGGCTTTGGTAGATTTGGGAGCAAGTGTGAGCCTAATGCCCCTAAGTATGTTTAAGAAAGTGAATACGGGGACCGACTTGAAGCCGACAGATATGAGAATACAACTAGCAGACGGTCGGGTTGCTAGGCCGGTGGAAATTGCAGAGAACATACCGCTCCAAGTACTGGGAGGAATTTGCTTGCCGTGCGACTTTGTAATCATGGACATCAAGGAGGAGGGCGACACATCGCTAATTCTTGGACGCCCCTTCTTAACCACCGCCGGCGTGATAGTTGACGTGAGAGAGGGAAACTTGTCTTTGAATGTCAAAAACATTGAGGTGGAGCTCCATATTCCTATAGCAATGAAGTACATGTCTTGGACGGAGGATGTCGACTACGTGGACCTCCTCGAATAGGTGATTGATGAAGCTATACCGTATTCTATTGGAGCCTTGCACGATGAAGACCTTGAAGAAGGCCAATCTTCTACCAATGGAGAAAAGTTGGAGGACCCGCCGGATTATTCTATGGTTGATGACAAAGACAACGCTGATGTCGCAAGAATTAGGAAGCTATGCAAGCTCTCCACAACCAACAATTTGAAGAATGCTCTGCCGGATAAGAGATCGGCATCACCGGTGAAGGAAAAGAATGGTACAAGCTCAAGCTTGGGGGGCTTATCCCCCAACACTATACATGATGAGGGGGAGCCGAGGAAAGCCTACAAACATCAACAACTAAATCCAAGTGGCCTTCCCGGCCAGTTTGACGGGCGCATCTCATATGCGCCGAATATCGAGCACTAAACGAATATCTTAAAGGGTCGAGCTCAAGACCTTAAACGAGCGCTTGTCGGGAGGCAACCCGACGGTTTTATATTATTTTTAGTTGAATTCTATTTTTTTAAGATCTTTCTTAGTGTTTAGAGTCTAGAATCAATAAAAATCGTGACAACTGGCTCTATTTTTCATGATAGGAGATGGAGAACGTGAAATCATTTACATGGAGGATGACCATAGCAAGGGAGAGCGCTCTAGGAATGCACTCAGCCCTAGGAGAAGGAAGAGACTGACGGAACGAAGAAAAAACAGAGAGTGGAGCGAAAACAGAGAGTCGAGGCAAAAAACAGCAAGCCACTCGGCCGAGTGTACATGTCACTCGGCTGAGTGAAGACCATACTCGGCCGAGTAGGGTACTGATCAGGGAAGATCCAGAAACATACTCTCTGTCATTTACTGTAATTTATATGCCACTCGACTGAGTGACGTGTCACTCGGCCGAGTGAATATGATACCCTCCACGCTCTATAATCACTGAGTGGCCTTGCCACTCGGCCGAGTTGAACTTGTCCACTCGGCCGAGTGGGAAAAGCTACTCGGCCGAGTTGTAACTATAGGGAGATTTTCAAAAAAATTGCACGCTGAGCCACTCGGCCGAGTGAACGCGTCACTCGGCCGAGTGACCCAACTTTATATTCCCCAGCTTGCGAGGCTCATTTCCCGAAACGCGAAAATTTCCCAAATTCTCCCGCTTCACACGCTGCCCCTTCAACTCCCCCTCGCCCGAATCCTATCACCCTTTGCCCGAGCCACTGAACATCGGTCGACCGCCGCCCCACACCGGTCGCCGATGTCACTCCGTCGCCTGCACCCGTCGGCACCGCCGCCCCTTCGCCGTACTTCCCCTGTTTTGCCCAAAAATCCTATTTTTCTCCATTCTCCCCAATCCGTAAGCCCATTACGCCAAAAATTCAAATTAATTAGCATATATATCTATTATTCCCCATCTTTCCCAATATATATTGATATTCATTGCTGATTTGATTATTTGTGTTTCAGGCTAGCTTAGGGGAGCTTGGGGGAGATTTAGGACGTCTTGGAGCTTCGCGGAGGAGGTGATTCTTCGCACGCTTCCACTATTTGCTCTCGTGTTGTGCTCGGGTACACCCGTTCCTTATTTTAGCACTTCGCATTTTCAATTGGGTGGGCACGACTCACGGGCCACATGCCCCCACGTCTTAGGCCACGCACTTGGGAGCCCGCTTCCAAGCGGAAGAGGTCAGGCAATCCTGGTCCCTCTTCTGCTAGGGCGGACTCCCCTCCACCTAGCCCGCATCCACCCACACAGCCGCCTCCTACCACACCCATTCCACCACCGGCACAGCCAGCCCCCGCTATCGATGCGATGGGGATTACGTTCAGAGATGACGCTCAGCGCGCCAGATTTGAGCGTATCTCCCACTGCTTGATCGTACCATCTAGGTTTACACACCTTACTGATTTAGAGCACCTAGGGGTACTAGAGGGGCTACTCCAATTGTATGACAATGTGGGGTGGCGTGATTTCTTGTTGGTGTTGGCGGACACTTACATCTGCCCGACACTAGAGGTCCTCAGTTCTATTGCTTGGATCCCCGGAGGATGCTCATTTCACCTGATGGATCGAGAGTGCGAGGTCACTCTCGACATGCTTAGATCATTTTTTCGGTGGCCCCCTGTCCTGGACCTAGACCGAGCCTACAGCCCCACGCACATCCCACCGCCGTCATTCAACACACATGCTTTTTGGACACGGATCACGGGATCACCCCTCGCCTTTGACCCTAGTCGGGCCAAGGCCTCGGCTATCCTCCACCCATGCCTCCACATTGCATAACGCATGGCGACCACTTTTCTTGCGAGGTATGAGCCGGGGACGTTGTCGATGCCATTGCTCTACATGCTCTACGCGATGACACGATCGTGGGCCTACGAGCGAGGAGGAGATATTTTGGTCCCCGCCGTCGAGATTGACATTGTCAGTTGGTACATCGACCGCATCATTATTTCTGTCGGTGCTCGGACGCCTATATATTGCGACGGTCTGATTACCCTCTTTGCCCTTTTGTGTGGAGTTGACCTCCCTGCTGGCTTGCTGAGACCCCCGGGCCCCACTTCTCTTTCCATGGATGTTATGGCCCAGATGAGGATGCTTCGTCCTCATGGTCAGCACCACTGGGTGTGGCTGCACGGTCCCCATGGTGCCGATTATATGATTCTTCCGAGCCTTGCTCGGACTCATATTGGACCCGCGGGCAGGGAGTGGATTCCAGCGATGGATCTCCTCATCCCCGCCGCGTACTGCTTGAGCTTGAGGGTGCTCAGCAGGAGCCCCTCCTTCCACCCCTTGACCCCGTGATACCTTAGCATGCACCAGATCTGTCTACACCTCCCGACACCTCTGTCCACACGTCTGTCAGTGTCGGGAGCACTTTAGCTGAGTCCATCATCACCACCACCACCACCACCACTGTGCCCATGTCCATAGATTCTATTTCTGTTGTGAGCCCCGAGCATCCCCACACCATAGTTGAGAGCGACGAGCCATCTTTTGCCTCCGCAGTGGAGACCCTTTCCTCTTTCTTGTTCTCGAACCCTGGAGAGTCATTTCCTTCGCACCTCACGATCTCCCCAGTCGTCGACCTTACTGTCTCCACTACCGCTGTCTTCTCTGAGAGTGTCGTGATGTCTGTCCCCACGTCTATGTCACTGACCTCTCTGCCTGCCTTTTCACTTGCCAGCACTTCTGCTTCTGCTTCTGCTCCATCCTCTTTGACCTTACCTGCGTCTCAGCCTCCCACAGAGGCTAAACGTCACTTAGTGAGCACAGCACCACCGCACCACCCCATGGTCGCACCTATCCTTTACGGTAGCCATGCGAGACAGCCCCGTTCTTCACATGTTCGACCTGTTCGACCCTCTGCTCCACCTCCCCCCGACACCCGAGTTCAGCACCTCCGTGCTCTAGAGGGGGCGGTGAGTGGGCTTAGAGGAGATTTCCGAGTTCTCTCCACTACCATCAATGCTGTCCATTCTCGCTTCACTTTACTTCCTGGTATTCAGACTTGCCTGAACCAGATTCTTACGCGGCTGCCTCAGCCACCTACCCCCACCCAGCAGCCTCCACGACCACCACCTCCACCACAAGATGGTGTTGGTGCACCCCCACCCACCCAGGCACACACTGGATGCCTCACAGTACTTTTGCTGTTGTTACGCTGGATGTTTAGAGCCTGCTGGTTTTGCACCCCTCCTCCACACACGTTTTGGTCACTTTTTGGTCATATCTGTCAATATCTTTTTGGGAGAGAGGAGTACATTTTGGGACACTTACATGGTACTATTTTGATCTCTGCATGCATCACTTGCATTCCCATCACATATTTTTATTTCATTTTCATCATGCATGCATCCTTACCCACCCCACCTATATTTTGTCTTTCGGTGTGCCACACTTTGCACATTGAGGACACTGTGCACTTTAGCTTGGGGGGAGTGAGTTCTCACGCACTTTTTATTTTTGCCGCCTTTTATTTTTATTTTCTCGCATTTCTTTGTTTTTACACTTATTTTCACCCACTTTTTCATTTTTTTTCATGCATCACGTTTTTCTTATTTCTTTGAGTGTGCTGCATTGTACAGTAGTTTTTTATTTTTATTTTATCCTTATTTATTTTATCCTTTTTGCTAGAGATGAATTTTCTGTGATGATGATGACGTGATATTAGCTTATCTCTATATGCATATTATCTTGTCATGCCATAATTTTAATTTCAGATATCATATGATATGTCTTGCTATGCATTTGAGATAGTAACCCACCTTTTCATGTATGAATATGGAAGAAACTCTTTTATTAGCTGAGTCTGATGATATTTACTGTATACTCTTCATAGAAAACACACCAAGCTTCACGCATTGACAGCTTATATCTGGAGTACTGCTTTCTTGTCTTATATCACTTCTTATTGCATGAAAATTGAACGCTTCACTTTCAGGTTGATTGGTTGTATGCTATGTTGACATGACTGGATTAGTTTACTTTCTGAGATTAAACTGAGTAGATTAGATTACTCTGTTGAAAGTTGTCGTGCACATTCTATAGAGTGAACCGAGTGTTACATATATTTCTTTCTCCACATATCTTGAGCATTATTTCTATACTTAAAATCATTGGTGAAACTCCCTTTAGAAAATCCTACATTGGCATTTTCCCCCGCTACAAAAATCCATGCTCCAACACCCAAAACAATATATATATATATATATATATATATATATATATATATATATATATATATATATATATACTTGTATATGTCTCTATCTTTTGATTTAGGATCACAGTTGTATTTATATGATTGAAAAAAAAGAAAAATAGGAGAAAAAAGAAAAGAAAAGAGAAAAGAAGTTCATACATGATCCCATCTTATACTCTTTCTCTCTTTTTCACCTCTTTTATTTTTATTTTTTTGGAGCTTCAAAAATGGGGAATAAGCTTATTGATTTATCTAATGCCACACGCTTATAGATAAGCTTGGGGAGAGGATCCAATGATGTGTGAGAGAGTGACTACTTGATTGTGCATGACAACCTAAGCTAGGTAATTTTCTATACTCGGCGAGATTACTAAAAGTTTTACGAAATCCAGGAATTGAAACTTAGCATGCATCTCATGAAAAGCACTCCTTTCTATTCTTATTGCTCATATTGTGTGATACTTCTTATACTCCAAGTAGAAAGCGATCAATTGAAAAGTGTGTGGTCTATGATTGTGTATACCGCTTTAGATGCTTCAGACGATGTTAATTCTAGAATAATTCCATATTTCATACTGGTTTGATATTCTTGGGTTTCTATTTTGAATGCATCCCTATATGATCATGATATCGAGATAAAAATCTTTGGCATGTGTTTTATATTCTCCGTGTGCTATATGAGTAAGCAAAACCCACGCCCTGAGGAAATAATCTAGCACCTCCCTCTTTGTTTTCTTTCCTATCTTCTATTTCTTTTTCCTTTTCCTTATTTTTATCCATCGGGTTCGCCTTTTACTCATCTTCCTCGAGGACGAGTAAGAGGTAAGCTTGGGGGATTTTGATCACTCCATATTTTATACCTTTTTTCTGCATGTTTTCATGTCGTTTTGATCGCCCGTATCAAGTTTTTCATGAATATTCGACGATATCACGTTGGTTTTCACTATTCCTTGTTTTTGTCGTATTTCATGAGATATGGAGCGATTTGGAGCGAAAATGAGATCAGAGGATTTCACGTACTTTGGAGTGTCGCCCATAGCTTATTTGAGGACTTATCAGCGATAGAGGATAAGCGGAAGAAGGGATTCCATAGGATCGACGAGGAGGCAAAAAGGAGAAGAAAAGAGTCAAGATACAGCCCACTCAGCCGAGTAGACTACTCACTCGGCCGAGTCAGGAGCTGTACTCGGCCGAGTAAAACGGAAACGCACAGTAAATTTTCAGCGTTAACTCAGCCGAGCATGGAAGTCCACTCGGCTGAGTGAGAAAGCTCACTCGCCCGAGTGGTACAGAGAATTCATCCAGAGAAGCTGCCAAGTTACTGGAATTTCTGAGGAAGCCCACTCGGCTGAGCATGATTGCTCACTCGGCCAAGTGAAGAAGTCCACTCGGTCGAGTCAGTCAGAGAGACAGATCCCAGAGACCCCCAAACTTACTGTTTTTATTGGGTCTGTCACTTGGCCGAGTGACAAGGGTCACTCGGCCGAGTGACCCTCTCCGACTGCTGCTAGGATTGCGAATTCTGGGCTGTGCATGGGCAGTTTTGTCACGATTTTTTGGACAATTTTGGCTTGTATTTAAACCTAGCTTTTGCCCTAATTTTAAAGGAAGGACTTGAATTATTTTTTAGAGACTTATATTAGGTTTTGGACGGCTATTCTTTTGTGAAATCTCAGCTGGAGATCATTGGCGACATTATTGGTTTGTTCTTTCTAGCTAAAAAAACTCATTTTTTTGAATTTTTTCTTCTTTGCAATGAATTGTGCTATGATTCCATCTATTATTTCTGAGATCTTCATGATAATTAGTGAGTAATTCCGTCGTTCTAGGGCATGGGGATGAACCCTATGGACCCAATCTTTGAATTTTGATGAATTTATAGATTTGTTGCTAGAATTGATATTGGTTAGGTTGTGATTGATTTATTACGAGTAACTAGAAATTCATATCGATTGGGATTTACAAGAGATTGAATCCCAATTGATAGGAAGGCCTAGATATTTGATTTAGATTAATAATTGAAATTCTCTAGTTTTGGTTTACAAGAGATTGGACCAAAGCTAGGATTTTTATTATAAATCTATACTAATATTCGTTTGCAAAAGATTGGACGAATACGAACTATCATAACCTAGATCGTGGCTCGAGTTTGCACGAGAGTGGGCTCGAGATGCGATTGGACGATGTTGTCGATCTTCACGCTAGCGGCTTAGGCTAGGGTTTGAACGAGAGTGGACCCTAACCTAGGTTTGCTATAGACCGACAATAGCGTGAGAGCGTGAGCTTGGTTCTACATTAAGTTGCGACTAGTTCACCTACATTCGAGCCTATCAACAATGAAATCTATGATTCACAAGGATGAGAGATGGTCCGTAGTGGGGATTTCCTATCCCTAGACGCTTTATTATATTGATATTTCTTGCTATTTGAACGATTGTGACGATTACACCAAAACTATCCTTATTCTCTTGATAGCTAGGTAATCAAAGTAAGATACTGTCATTTGTCCTCCCTGTGTTCGATACCCGCTTGCCACTACACCGTGCGCTTACGATAAGACTACAAGTCGTTTTCCCGGTGTATATCCGGGCGCGATCAACTCTCTGACCAATGACAGTTGCCTGTTATAAGTCGGTTGATCAGGGTTTTCCACCCAAACTTTGGGTTGCGAGAAACAGGTTTTTCTTAACCTGATTTCTTTCCAGTCACTGTGGACTGTTGGATGATATTTTGGAGGGATGAGATGCAACCCCTAGGGGGTATAAAACACTACTATTCAGATGTAATAAAGGGAGAGCTTAATCTTTTACTATTGAATGCTTTCTCTTTGATCTCTAAATCACAATAAATGTCAGCCTTTAATGCTAACATGAAGCATCTCAAGTATATATAGGATAAAGAGAAGAGAGAAGGAAAATTCGTAGCAATTAATGCTCCAACGGCTCTATTCTGAAGCAGTCTAATCGGTCTAAGAAGGATCACTGACCGATTAGTTTTACAACTAGTTGGTCGGTGATTCTTCTTGGACCGACTAAAAGGTTCACATCCAAGATAAGAGAATTCAGGATATATAACTAATCGGTCTAAGAAGACTTGCCAACCGACTAGTTTGACAACTAGTCGGTCGATGAGAGTTCTTTGACCGATTGAGAGTTGAAATCCAATAGGCTGAATACAAGGAGAGCTAGACGGTCTAAGAACAAATTCCAACCGACTAGTTTCACAACTAGTCGGTCGATGGATGTTCTTGGACCGACTAACTAGTCAACAGTAGCTAGGCTGAGAAATGAAAGTATAACTAGTCGGTCTAAGAAGGATTCCTAACCGACTAGTTTGACAACTAGTCGGTCGGTGAACCTTCTTGGACCTACTAATTGGTCAACAGTGCCTAGGCTGAATTGAGCAAGGAGATCTAGTCGGTCCAAGAAGGATTCTTAACCGACTAGATGACAATCTAGTCGGTTGGTTCTTCTTCTTGAACCAACTAAGATGCACTAGAAGCCGCGAAATGAAGCGTAAAGCTTCGGGAAAGTTTCTATGGGCTTCTAAGATAATCCTAGCTCTAATGATATGAGCGTTATGAAGATTATAATGTAAGTCCTACTCAAGGCTTAACATTCTACGAAAAGAAGCTAGAAGACTATAAAATAAACTAGACGAACCGTCTTCAAAGCTTCAATCCAAATATCTTGACTTCAATAGTGCTCCTTGAGCTTCAACGAAGCTTCAGGCACACGATCATGCGCTTTGAGAAGTCTTGAGATGTCACTTTTGATGTACTTAGAATTTTAGCGACGATCTCCATAACTGCGCTCACAAAGAGTTAGTTCACGATATTTATGTTTGTTCATCATCAAAACCAAATCCGGGGAATCAATACTCAACAGTACCGCCCCCATGGCATAATCACTCGCATCACACATAATCTCGAAAGAAAGAGTCCAATCTGGATCCTGCAAAATAGGCGATGAAACAAGTAAGGATTTAAGTTTTTCAAATGAATCTTGACAAGCTTGTGTCCAAATAAATTCAGTATTTGAAGTTAATAAATTGCAAAGAGTTCGAGAGATATTACTGAAATTCTTTATGAAGTGTCTATAAAATCCTGCATGACCCAAGAAGGAACGAATATCTCTAACGCTGTTTGGTGTTGGCAACTTCTCTATAACCTCAATTTTCGTCCTGTCCACATGAATACCAGCTTTAGAAACGAAGTGACCAAGTACAAAACCTTCTGTAGCCATGAAGTGGCACTTTTTCCAATTGAGTAGCAAGTTATTCTCTTGACACCTGCGCAAAACAAGGGCTAAGTTAGATAAACAATTTTTAAATGAAGTGCCATATACAAAAAAACCATCCATAAATATTTCTACTATCTTTTCAACCATAGCACTAAATATGCTCAATATGCAACATTGAAAAGTAGCAGGTGCATTGCATAAACCAAATGGCAACCTCCTAAATGCGAAATTTCCAAAGGGCCGAGTGAAGGTGGTCTTCTCTTAGTCAGCTAGAGCGATCTTTTTCTGAAATAACCTGAGTATCCATCTAGAAAATAATAATATTCATTACAGCCACTCTCTCTAAAATTTGATCTAGGAAAGGAAAAGGGAAGTGGTCGTTTCTTGTTTTTGAATTTAGCTTCCAATAATCAATGCAATTCTCCATCCAATGGTGATTTGCATAGGTATGAGTTCATTATTTTTATTTTTAATCACAGTCAAACCTGATTTGTTTGGTACAACTTAGGTTTGACTAACCCACTTGCTATTAGAAATTGGATAAATAATTCCTGCATCAAGTAACTTAAGAACTTCCCCTTTACCACTTCTTTTAACGTCAGGCTCAACCGACGTTGCATTTCCCGTGTAGGTTTGGCATCATCCTCAAGGTAAATGTGTATTGGATACAATGATCGATGACTTCGTGTTTGATGATAACAAACGTGTGTAAACATTTTGATGTGTGTGCTAAGTGTTTTCAGGAGTGGCAAGCTCGTAAATACTCAAAGGGGGACTTAGTCAAAGTGATGGAGAAATTCCAATTCATATGCAAAAATGACTTGGTCAAAGATGGAGAGATAAGGAGAGAATCCTATTCAAATCAAGGGGTAATTGTTTCAAATATAATAGTGATTGAATCATATCTCACATATGATTAAATCAAATCCCATGGCAATCAAATTCAAATTGCAAATCCTATTACTCATCCAATTGAAATTCAATTCAAACTTCAAATCCCAACTATTGTGGGATTATACTAGAGCCAAATCCTATCCACATCATCTCTACTTAAACCCCCTTCAAAGGGACCACAAAAAATGCTGCCAAAGAAAAAAAAGAAAAGGACCTAGTTTCAAAAGACCTCTGCTGCAAGCATCTCCCACAAGAAAACCCACATCTTGAGGCAATAAGTTTCCCAAGCAAACAAGTTCCAAGGCAAAAATAAAAATTTTGTTAAACAATAATAAACTTGCAGCCATCATCATCTCAAAAGCAAAAGCCCAGCAAACTGCATCCTCCCACTCTTAGCGTTGCCGCAAACAATATCACCAAGCCAACTCCTCAACATATTCCATTGTTTACGGCCAAGCTTCAACTCTTTGCCGCAAGCCCTCATATCCAAAAAGTCTTCATCTTCAAGTGATCTCCAAACCATCATCATCGACAACCTCTTGCTGCCATGATCATCTATGTCAAAGTGAAGATCTTGTTCTGCTGTCAAGTACCAAAGGGTTCAAGCAATTACAACTCCAAACAACAATTGCCTCAAAGCCAAAATCCAAAAGCCCATCTCTACGTCACCTCCAAAAGCTTGATGCAACTGATCATCCTCCTTCAAACAATAGCTCACACCCAAGTCCAAAGCAAAGTAGCTAGCCGTAAGCACACCATTGAGACAACTCAAAGCCGTGGACTGCCGAAAGATATAGTTGCTTCCACCCAGTGTTCTTGCTGCTACCGTTGATCTTCTACTTGGGTGAAGGGTGCCGTGAAGTTGAGGGTTGTTGCCGACTTGCTGCTGCCCGTATAGAAGTGCACCTTGTCGTCTTCATCATCTTGTCGTAATCTCGCTGCTGTCGTAAATTCTCTTGGTGTCACCGATAAGATCATCATGCTGCCGAGGTGAGAAGTTGACATCCCCTAGATTTGGCAATGTGTAGTCAGAACGGGGATACCAGAATTAAATATCTATAACAGCAAGCACACGGTGTCGAAGTGTGGCTTGGGGGTCGAACTCAGGGAGGCGTGTGGTGTGCTTGTCAACAAAGAGGAACCGGATCACCCGGTGGGTGAGCTAGCCCTATCGCTTAGTGGGTTGTCACGGTATGAAACTACGGAAAGGTGTAAGATATAAAAAGTAACCTAGGACTTTGGTTTTCACCCTATCATATGTTCTCTCTATTATGACCGAAGGATAGGAGTACGATCGGATTCTAGGGTTTAGTGGTGAGACGTTGCCTCTAATAGTGGTACCTAGAGTCCCATGGGCCCGATATTCCGGTCGATGCCCAAGATGATACGCTAGGTCTACCCGGGTTTGGATGGTGGGCATTCCTATGTCCCACACCGACCGACTCTGGGAGCACTAAACTCACAACGATTGCTCCCGACATCTCATCCAAGCCGTTCCCACGCGTGAGAAATCAATGTCTACGCTAGGGGTGTGAGCTGTGGCTAGAGGATCAAACTCCCGTTTTATTTCCCCTTGGCCCGACGGTCAGAGGCAGTCTTTTTCCCGCCAAAGACAATAAAACGTCCCGCGTAACCATCTAAATCCCTATATCCTATCGAAACCCTAATCATATGGTCGTTCTAGGGAGAACCCACGAAGGGGTTTCCACCAATGGCCCAGATTAGAAAACTACTCACTAATCATTCCAATAAGAGCAGCAAAACAAATTATAGCCATTAAAATCAAGATCAAGCAATAGATTAGAGAAGCAAACAATAGTATTAACGCAATATTAAAGTATCAAAGCGATCAAGAAACTTACAAAGTAAAATAAATTCTCAGCAGTCAAAATCCCTAAAAAATGCTTAAGAAACTTAGGATTATCGTCATCTGGGAAACTTAGGGCTATATATACATTCTGGCAAGATGCCAGAGAATATTTCCACAAGAAGAAAAAAATAAACGTCCAACCGATCGGTTGAAACATCAACCGATCGGTTGAGACGACCGTTTAAGTGGGTCTTCAGCTTCTGAGATACTTCACTTGATCACTGAACCGATCGGGTGAAGTCTTGAACTTTCGAGCTGGGAAAGAAATGCTACAGGTGACCCGATCGGTTAACAAGTCAACCGATCGGGTGGAATTCAGCTCTCAAAACAGAGAAGACTGTCGTGACCACCCGATCACTGAACCGATCGGGTGGGGTCTGCTCCATAGCTGCTCTCTGATCGGGTCTGATACGCGTGCAAGAACCGATCGGGTGGGTCTGTCCACCCGATCGGTTGAGGGCTGATACATGCTCTTTCTTGATGTTTGGCCCTCAGGTTCTCGTTCGACACCTTCAGTTGCTCCGGGGACTCATGATGCGAGCTTTGTATGTCTCCTACGCTGGCAATCTCCTGCAATAGCACACAAAAACAAAGAAAGTGAAAAGGAACTAAAAATCATAAAAGAATAGATATGAAATGATAGAAAACAACGGGAAAGTACGGAGAAGATGTGCGTGAATATATAAAATATAAACGCACGTCAAAATCCCCCCAGCTGAACCCTTCCTCGTCCTCGAGGAAGACGAGTGAGGATAGGAGCTCGGAGGGAAAAATAGAAAGGAAGAAACAGAAAAAGAAAAGAAATCCTAGATCACCTGTTAGAGCCAACGAAAATCAACACGACATACTAAGCAAGCATGCGATAAGCATATCACTAAACCAAGGAATATGAGTCCTTATTGTTGGGAATTGGCGGTCCCTTAGGGCACAAAAATTCTAGTCCCGTCCTAAGTCGGACGGAACATAGACACAAAAACATTTGCAGCGGAAGAAAAACTTATGTTAACTAATTAACATGCAGTTAAAAACAATTTTTTTAACTCAGCCCTAAGGTCCAAGACCCTATGCCAAGATCTATGCCGACTTGGGATGGATCTGACCATCCCAAGAAGGATCTAGCCTACTGCGATTAAACTAAACTAATGCTAAAACTATTTTAACCACATACCCGGAATCTCAGCCCTGGAGCAGGCGAGATGTTCCGCGCCGTCTTCCGAGCTGCTCCCGTCCCACGCCGAGCCGCTCCTCGAACCGCTCCCCGAACCGCTCCTCGAACCGCTCCTCGAACCGCTCCGCATCCCGAGGCGATCAATCCCCGTGCCGCCGAGCCAACCAACCGCCGAAGAAAGTTTCACGCGAGTGAAACCTCCGCCAAGATTTCAGATTCAGAATCCGAACTCCTTTGTGGCTTTGCCAGAGCCCGCAGGAGTAAGGCAGAAAATTTAGGGAGAAGAGAAATATTAATTTAAGCTTAGATCCGAGCGTGCTCCAACATTTACGAGAGCCGCTCAGATCTAGAGCTTAGGACGAGTTTTGAGGAAGGGGGGAGACCCCTATTTATATAGGCGGCGGACTCTCCCCCTTTCTCAAAATCCGATGTGGGACTAAAATTTAGAGTTAATTAAATCAAGTTAGTTTGCACTTCACAAAGTGCAAACTTCCGTGAATTTTAACTCACTCACCGTTGAGCTTCAAGATTGATACAACCTATCAATACGACAAGCGTTCAACGGTGAACGCATAGGAAAAAACCGTTCGTCAATCGGAGTTCGTTTGACCCTCCAATTGATCGTCCAAAGATCAACCCACGGCTAGTTTTTCATAAAAACTGAGCCGTCAAATCTGTTCTGCCCTAGGGCAGAATTTCTGCACAAGCGGGACCCACCAGACCAACTGGGTGAGCCCAGACCAGGCTGGACGCCTGGTCTGGGCGCACCCAGTCTGGTGCACCCAGTCTGGGCGCCTGGCCCAGGCCAGGGCGCCTAGCCCGGGCCTGGGCCAGGCGCCCAGGCACCCAGGGCGCCTGGGCGGCCCGCCTGGGCCAGCGCCCAGGGCGCCTGGGCGGGCCCGCCTGGGCGCAGGCCCAGGCGCCCAGCGCCTGGGCCTGAGCCCAGGTGCCTGGGCTGGTGACCTGGCTCAGCCAGGTCTGGCCAGGCGCCCAGGCCAGACTTAGTCTGGTCTGGGCTAGCCTGGTCTGACCCGGTCTGATCCTATGGGCTGTTTTGAGCATAACTTGATCATCTGGTGTCCGATTTGGACGCCGTTCGAACCTGGGTCTAGACCGGGACATTCCCGTCTTACCCGTGAACTTTTCCTTGAGTTTATTTCATTAAATATTGTATTAAACAATTTAATACATATTTAATCACTTTTGCATCAAATGCAAAATAGTCCCTATCTAAGCTTAAATTATCATATTGCATCAAATGCAATTATCTCTTCTTTTGCATCAAATGCAAATATTCTCCCTAACTATTTTCTACCTATTACTAGACGAAGCATTGCACTCTGTGTGAGACCCTACAGCCTGACCCTTACAACAGGTTGGGCTCGAAGCCCTTATACGGCAGTGACCACGAGCAGTGGTTGCCGTCCCTGCTTCAGGAATCATCATTATGTGGTTGACTCATTGACATGAGTATTGTCGGGACCACCTGACTGTTTCCGTGATGAATTCCGTAGTTATAGTCTCTTCGTCTTAAATATGTCGTTCGGATCAAGTCTGGGGTACGGTCAAACTGTCAACCCCAATAACTTGACTCGGGTTAGTTTCTATCGATCTTTAGTCAACTAATGTTGGACTTCTTCCAACATACTCTGCGCAGAGTTTTTACTAAAGACCGAACTAACTCTACGACACTAACTCCCATTGACCGGGAGAGACGAATCCTCTCTTGGTCATTACTCGCCCCGTACGTTTCAAGTGACACCCAATCAAAAGACCTTTCGACAGGCCTTGCCTCGAAGCTAGGTCAGTTGATCTAAGTGGCACCGTTCACGCACAGGTCCGTCAAAATGACCTCAAGTCAAAAGACCAACTATCCTATCATCACTCAGAGTTATCATTGACAGATTGGTCAATATAACCATATGATAACTCTAGTGGATCGTTCAGTGAACTCATTCTAATGAGCACCTGTGTCTCGTCTTCGATTTCGCCAAGTCAAGCGATCATGAGATCATCGCCACCGTTAAACGGTGAAGACTAAGACACAATGGTCTATCCGATGTTTCGATATCCTTGTCTCGAAACATCTACGACCACGAACCATTCTAGACTTATGCTACAGACGGTCAAACGTTTCTCCATGATCGAGATACTCATCTCGATACCCGTTTGACCTTGCATAAAGTCTCAGGACTTTACCTAAGTTGATATCTAATGTTAACTACATTACAATATAACTTAGATAAATTTATTACCAAACAGCTTACTGTTATTTCGAACAAGATGTTTGTGCTATTCACACAAGAATAAATGGCCTTGAGGGCATCATATTCCTACATCTCCCACTTGCACTCAGGCCCATTTATCTCGATATCTAATATCGTTTTTACACATAAGTTGTCCCGACTTCATGTGGTAGAGCCTTCGTGAGTGGATATGCTAAAACCGTCTACACTATAGACTTAAGGGGTTTCTATGTTTATGTTAGACTAACCTTTTGAATCTCATTCAAATAATTCATTTGGTCTGTCGGAATCTATAATACTTTATTTCCCTGGATCTTATCCAGTTCATCGTATCTTACGATAATAATTTCAAATTAGTTATTGGTCATTACAAATGGCTCATATTTATTTCTGATAAAGTATCAAACTTTTTGATTACTTAATCAAAATATATGTTCCATCTCTTTGATGCCTCGCATGTAATTTACACGCTCCCACTGACCTTGAAAACTCTTTGGCTAATTCATATAAGTTGGTCCGTCTAAATCATATTAAGAAAAACGAACTTATAAGTGAATGCTCAAATTTTCATGGTCAAACTGAGCGTTTACATCGACTTTGGTCCGAGTAGATCTGTACACATATGTTGGCGAAACCGGTTTCATCATAATCCGTTTTAAAGAAATTAGGATGAAAAACCGTTCCCGTCCAACAAGATTGTACTTCACTATTTTCCTTTCTGCACCAATCTTTTAACTTAAAGATTTACTTGCGGAAAGTGAGGAAACATTTTCCTTGGGTACGTAAACTAAATTCTCAAATTTATTTACGCACACGGACCTACATCAAGTTTTAAATCGGAGTTACTACTCCGAATTTTATCCTAGAAGTTGACTAAGTCATCATCATTTATGATGTCTAACTCGACAATCCGTCTCACGAGATTCGAGTAATAATACAACTTCCTTACGATTGATTTATTGAATATATTATTGATAATGTCCTTATAGAACATTATCAAAACCTAGGCATTACTATCTGGGACTTAACCCAGAGGGAGGACTTAACTCAGAGTCACTTGTTTATGGATCGCACCAAGTCTAACTAAGTGTGATTCATACCTTTTTAACACACCGATGTGTTAACAGACTTGATCTGAGAGAAAATCACATTTTCTTTTAATTACACAAGATTTTATTTAGCTAAGTATTTGACCATTCGATCTAATCGAATCAGTTTAAATACTTTAGGCATTTTGTTCTTTATTTTATCAGACTTTTGTTTCATCAAGAACACGTGTCTTAATAAAATATACGAATAACTTATTTTGTTAAAAGTAGACTCGGGTACATCAGTATGTACGAGACTGAGTTCGACAACTCATTCTCCCATTGTCTCACAGATGGGTTTCGGCCATTGTATCTAAGAGGCTAAGACTCACAAGTGTCCGTAGACTTCATAATACGAGAGGTCAGACCCCTCTTTATGTGACTTGTGAAGCTTAATCTCTAGATACGGCCTAGTCTAATTTTAGGATATAAGTTTGCTACTATCTTGTGTATTTATATATTAACATTTAATATATATTTAGTTATTTACAAATTACTTAACGCAAAACATTACTTCAGAAGCAATGTGACGACATTCGTTAAAATGTGTTAAACGTCTTTTGTATAACAATTTATTCTGAAATCGTGACATCAAAATATGTCACATTTTCATTTCCTCCTACTTATGCCTCTACTAATGATAAATTAAACTAACTTTCTCAATTGACTTTCCGGAGTGCCTTCTTCCTTTTCTAAATCACATTTAGATATTAACAAAAATAAATAGATATGCAAGCGCTTATGTATCCAAACGCTTGAGCTTTGCAATCTTGAGTGTAGCTCAAGAAGTTGCTTGTCTCAAGATCCGGTTGGGATACTTAGTCTTGCATTGCCCATGCACTCGTATTCGACTCAAACGGTTTGATCGAATTTTCGAACTTTGCGGATCAAAATTGTTTGTCCATACAACCTTGAGGGTAGCTCGACAAGTTGTAAGGAGAAACATACTTTGAATGTCCTATATGTTCAAGCTGCCTCATATAGAGACGAGTGACATGTAGCTTTAATTTATTTGTTGGATCCAAAACTTAATGAAATCATATTTCTTAAGTCTGTTCTTTAGAAGGTCATTTAATGTCAACGAGAATATAGTTTAATTCTTTCAATTAGAATTTAACTCGATATTCAATTAATCAACTTATTGACCAGTTAACTTATTAAAATATTATATTTTAATTCCTACGATAAACATAGTCTTGCCCTAGTTTTAGCATATGTTCAATATTAAATATAGGTAGATTGGCTTTTATCTATCTATACCCTCCCACTATTTTTACGATCGTTTTAAAGCTTAATAACGAACGATTTAATCGAATTAAAAATTAATGGGTAAGAGTTCCAATCACCTTGAGTCTAAACAACCTTGAGTGTAGCTCAACAAGTTGATTGACTCTGCGATCGGAAGATGACTCTTCATCGATCATATCGGATATGACTCTCTTAATCGGTTTTTGCCCCTAGCCATTCATGATCATGAGTGTGCTCATCCAAATCACCATGTCTAGTCTAGTCGGACCCTTGTTTTCATGTCTAGCCTGACTTGCCCCTCAGCTCGGTGTATGCACGACACGTCGGTTTGGGTCAGGTCTTAGACTACATCTAGTCAGACTACATCGTTGACTTAACTTACGCCGGCGCTCGGGGTACGAGACGACGGTTAGGGTTAGTCAAGATTTCATCTTATGTATTTAAGGAGTTAGTTTCTACAGGGTTGCCGTGTCACAGCTTGAGTGTATCTCAACAACTATAACACGGGCCCTATAGTTGCTAACCCCTAAAACAAGGAGGGCTACGGCTAATCTTGAAAAAGATCATTAACGTATTTGACTTAGATATAGTCCAGGGTGTCATACAATCATGATTCGTGACATTGCGGTCCAGCGGAACTCAGCCAGGGAATTGACTAAGCCAGGATCACTACCCCTTGGACTAGCAAGGGTTGACCCAGAACTATTAGCCAAGCACATTGACTGGATCATGGTCCATTGAATGAAGCTTGTCATTTTTGTATGTATGCCATAGACTAAACAGCTTTTATTAACAACTAATTAATCCTATCAACTAGTTGAATCCTTAAATTCAAAATTTTAGGATGTGTTTAATAACTTTTATTAAGTCCTTATCAACTATAAGGTTCACGTGCTACCCTAATCGTTATTAGGTTTTTAATAAATTATTAACAACGCTAGAAGCGAAGTCCTTTAATGAAAATTAATTATAACAATTAGAATTTGAAAATTCATTTAAAGGACTACCCTAATCAGGAATTAGGTCTTTAATATTGTTGTTAATGATTTATTAAAACATAGCATGTCATTAAAATTCAAGTAATAAATTTTAATCATTTTTAATGGCTAACCTAAAGGGGTTGTCTTGTGTTATCAAATAAGGGACAAGATGTCAAGCCATTAAAATAAAGCTACACTAATTTATCGCATAAAGATAGTGCACAACTATTTAACATTTAAATATACTAAGTTTATCGCATAAACAATTTTTTGGACTGCATACATAAATTTAACATTTAAATTTAAAATATGATTTTAAAATATTTTATTTTTATCTCATAAAAAAAACTAAATTTTAAAATCACTAACTTTGCATGCTATTTAAAAAATTTATCGCATAAAAATTTTAATCTTTAAAATCAGTTTTAAAATTATCTCATAAAATTAAAACACTATTTTAAAGACTTTCATGCTTAAAAATTTATCAAATAAAAATTTTAGGCATCCAAAATAAATTTAAACTTTTAAATATTTAAAATTAGTTTTAAAATTATCACATAAATTTTAAAACGTTATTTTAAAATTTTTCATGTTCAAAAATATCAAAAAGGAATTTTGAACATCTAAAACATTTTTAAAATATTATCTCATAACTTTAAAAACATTTAAAAGTATTTAAAAGCATTAACACGTTTAATAAAATCGCAGTACCTAGATCGCTACGCAAAACTAGGCTCTGATACCACTGTTGGGTATCACTCTGATATCATTGCGACGCTGTTAAGGCCCATCATCCATGGCACCCTAGACCCGTCACAAGATACCTCAGGAACTTGTTTTACGGCATGCCTCTCGACAATGCCCAACCCATTATAAGATCACCATCTTATCGGGACTTGGTACGGTAAGAGCGATTACTTCGGGTCGGCTCATAACCCAAGAACCCGTACTCAAGCTCAACAAGCTCTGATACCACTGTTGGGAATTGGCGGTCCCTTAGGGCACAAAAATTCTAGTCCCGTCCTAAGTCGGACGGAACATAGACACAAAAACATTTGCAGCGGAAGAAAAACTTATGTTAACTAATTAACATGCAGTTAAAAACAATTTTTTTAACTCAGCCCTAAGGTCCAAGACCCTATGCCAAGATCTATGCCGACTTGGGATGGATCTGACCATCCCAAGAAGGATCTAGCCTACTGCGATTAAACTAAACTAATGCTAAAACTATTTTAACCACATACCCGGAATCTCAGCCCTGGAGCAGGCGAGATGTTCCGCGCCGTCTTCCGAGCTGCTCCCGTCCCACGCCGAGCCGCTCCTCGAACCGCTCCCCGAACCGCTCCTCGAACCGCTCCGCATCCCGAGGCGATCAATCCCCGTGCCGCCGAGCCAACCAACCGCCGAAGAAAGTTTCACGCGAGTGAAACCTCCGCCAAGATTTCAGATTCAGAATCCGAACTCCTTTGTGGCTTTGCCAGAGCCCGCAGGAGTAAGGCAGAAAATTTAGGGAGAAGAGAAATATTAATTTAAGCTTAGATCCGAGCGTGCTCCAACATTTACGAGAGCCGCTCAGATCTAGAGCTTGGGACGAGTTTTGAGGAAGGGGGGAGACCCCTATTTATATAGGCGGCGGACTCTCCCCCTTTCTCAAAATCCGATGTGGGACTAAAATTTAGAGTTAATTAAATCAAGTTAGTTTGCACTTCACAAAGTGCAAACTTCCGTGAATTTTAACTCACTCACCGTTGAGCTTCAAGATTGATACAACCTATCAATACGACAAGCGTTCAACGGTGAACGCATAGGAAAAAACCGTTCGTCAATCGGAGTTCGTTTGACCCTCCAATTGATCGTCCAAAGATCAACCCACGGCTAGTTTTTCATAAAAACTGAGCCGTCAAATCTGTTCTGCCCTAGGGCAGAATTTCTGCACAAGCGGGACCCACCAGACCAACTGGGTGAGCCCAGACCAGGCTGGACGCCTGGTCTGGGCGCACCCAGGCTGGTGCACCCAGTCTGGGCGCCTGGCCCAGGCCAGGGCGCCTAGCCCGGGCCTGGGCCAGGCGCCCAGGCACCCAGGGCGCCTGGGCGGCCCGCCTGGGCCAGCGCCCAGGCGCCCAGCGCCTGGGCCTGGCCCAGGCGCCCAGGGCGCCTGGGCGGGCCCGCCTGGGCGCAGGCCCAGGCGCCCAGCGCCTGGGCCTGAGCCCAGGCGCCTGGGCTGGTGACCTGGCTCAGCCAGGTCTGGCCAGGCGCCCAGGCCAGACTTAGTCTGGTCTGGGTTAGCCTGGTCTGACCCGGTCTGATCCTATGGGCTGTTTTGAGCATAACTTGATCATCTGGTGTCCGATTTGGACGCCGTTCGAACCTGGGTCTAGACCGGGACATTACCGTCTTACCCGTGAACTTTTCCTTGAGTTTATTTCATTAAATATTGTATTAAACAATTTAATACATATTTAATCACTTTTGCATCAAATGCAAAATAGTCCCTATCTAAGCTTAAATTATCATATTGCATCTTCTTTTGCATCAAATGCAAATATTCTCCCTAACTATTTTCTACCTATTACTAGACGAAGCATTGCACTCTGTGTGAGACCCTACAGCCTGACCCTTACAACAGGTTGGGCTCGAAGCCCTTATACGGCAGTGACCACGAGCAGTGGTTGCCGTCCCTGCTTCAGGAATCATCATTATGTGGTTGACTCATTGACATGAGTATTGTCGGGACCACCTGACTGTTTCCGTGATGAATTCCGTAGTTATAGTCTCTTCGTCTTAAATATGTCGTTCGGATCAAGTCTGGGGTACGGTCAAACTGTCAACCCCAATAACTTGACTCCGGTTAGTTTCTATCGATCTTTAGTCAACTAATGTTGGACTTCTTCCAACATACTCTGCGCAGAGTTTTTACTAAAGACCGAACTAACTCTACGACACTAACTCCCATTGACCGGGAGAGACGAATCCTCTCTTGGTCATTACTCGCCCCGTACGTTTCAAGTGACACCCAATCAAAAGACCTTTCGACAGGCCTTGCCTCGAAGCTAGGTCAGTTGATCTAAGTGGCACCGTTCACGCACAGGTCCGTCAAAATGACCTCAAGTCAAAAGACCAACTATCCTATCATCACTCAGAGTTATCATTGACAGATTGGTCAATATAACCATATGATAACTCTAGTGGATCGTTCAGTGAACTCATTCTAATGAGCACCTGTGTCTCGTCTTCGATTTCGCCAAGTCAAGCGATCATGAGATCATCGCCACCGTTAAACGGTGAAGACTAAGACACAATGGTCTATCCGATGTTTCGATATCCTTGTCTCGAAACATCTACGACCACGAACCATTCTAGACTTATGCTACAGACGGTCAAACGTTTCTCCATGATCGAGATACTCATCTCGATACCCGTTTGACCTTGCATAAAGTCTCAGGACTTTACCTAAGTTGATATCTAATGTTAACTACATTACAATATAACTTAGATAAATTTATTACCAAACAGCTTACTGTTATTTCAAACAAGATGTTTGTGCTATTCACACAGGAATAAATGGCCTTGAGGGCATCATATTCCTACACTTATAAGTGTCGTGGGTACACGCGGTGAAGCGCGAGTGAGTGAGGTCATGAGCTAGCAGACGGTGTAACAATCTAAATTGTGCAGTAAAGCTCCATATACTCAAACCCATGGAATGACCCAAATATCGAATCAAATCGAATCAGCAGTGACTAATAGCTCAAGCATGCATGAGAATAGAGTAAGAATAGAAAACATATCATATGTCGGAGACTCTACTGCTAGGAAATAGGAAATCGCCGCACGAATGCCAAGATGATCGCTAGAAAATTCATAAGCCAAGTGTGTTTGAAAACGAAGGGGGTTGAGTAGGTGTGGAGGAGAACACTCGGTGCAAATTCTTGCCTTCCCTTTATTCTTGACGGTAGGAGTAATATTCACAACGGAAGATTTTTTTTTGGGTTTTGGATATTTGTATATGTTTTTTGGACTTCTTGCTATACATATTTTTCTATTTTCTCTTTTTTTCTCCATTTTGAATTTTTCTTCTCTCTTTTTTTGGAAGTGGGATAATGAAAAGTGTGCACTCCCCCAAATGGGAGAACGATGCACGACGAGGGGATCTGCACCAAGTAAAACAAAAAAGAATTCGAATTCTAAACACTTGGCAAAAGAAAAAAATTTCGCAGATCAGAACATAAGCAAAATGGGTTATCCTAGTCCTATTGGTAGAGTCCCGACACATGCGATTTGAAGCATAATATATATAGATTATTCATGCATAAAGAAGCAGACATTGGAAGCAATATACCGCATATTCGAAATTGAAGCATGATAGTCTAGGAGTCATTCAAGGACATAAATATAAAACAATATCACAACGTAGAAGCACACCAATTAGTTAGGCACAACACACAACTCACACAAAAGCAAAGTGAACCCACGGAGTATAAAATGCAATAGGATTCGGCTTCCTAGGGTTAGTGAGAATGATTATCATAGCTAAGTTAAGTATGTGTGGTTCCATGGCAGTTCATTATGTGGGGTCATCTCTAGGAGAGGGAGAATAAAAAAGAAGAAAAGAAAAAGAAAAACACGATGAAAACGACTCAAAAATAACGGGAAAAAGACAAGACTGACGCACAAAGTGCGAATCCCCCAAGCTGAATGTTGCACTGCCCTCAATGCAATAGGGGTAAAAGCGGGAGGGCAACGATAGATGGGAGGGAAGTACGCACCGACACAGAAAAGTGAAAAACATGAAACATACACAAAACGAGACAGAAAAATAAAGAAGATAAACATCCAAACCAATTATACAAACACATAGACACGACACACAAAAACAAGCACACGACAGACGTGACATGACAACACTCACAAAAGATTGATTTTCCCCAAGCTGATCATGACAATGCTAGAAAAAAGATTTGCAGAAATAGATTGCTAGGGGAAATGCAGAAAAAAAACTCAAATCAATGTGCAGGAGCGGAGGGCTCATCGTCCTCCTCGGAATAGAGTGGAAGGGTGTGGGAGGGAGAGGTGACAGGTGTGCGGAGCAGTGGGGAAGGAGGGGGAGATAGTGGATGAATGGCTCGGTAGTGATGTGGACGATGGATGGGGTGTCGATGGTGACGGGTGATGGTAAGGTTACGACGACCGATGAGGTGGGTGTGGATAATGATTTCGCGTGCACAACTAATTTCTTGCAACACGAATAGGGGGTGGTGATAGATGTGAAGGGTGGAGGGAGTGAAGGATCAATGGTAGTGGTAGGGGGTGGAGAAGAAGTGGTGGGAAGCGGAACGGTGGTAGTGGGAGGGGATGATCGCCAAGGGTGTGATGAAGGGGGTGATGGGGGTGGAGATGGTGGTGGAGGACCATGAATGTGTGTAAGAAGGCGGAGAATCACGACGACGTTTCGCTCGAGAGCGAGAAAACATGGATGTGAGAAGAAAGAAGTGGATGGGTCCGAGGAGGTGGAGGAGGATACGCTAGCGCATAGAGCAGCCAGCTCAGCCTCAAGAGTAAGGCGAGCAAAGGTGGCCCGGCGGACAGTAGAAGTGGTGCCGACGGTAGTGGTCGTACCGGCACCAGAGGCTAGGCCAAAGAGGGCCGTAGTCAGTGCCTCAGAAGAAACAGGGATATCACCCGGGGTGGTGACACTAGGTCCAGCCCCGGGGTCCTCTCTGATCGCATGGATGTCCTGCTCGCCCAAGTGGACGGCAGGAGAAAGTGGTCTAGGTGCGTCAGGGACAGGAAACTGAAGATGTAAACCTCCTACAAACTTGGGATCAGGAGGAAACGACCAATCTGCCTCAAGGTGAGTACACATGCGGCCAGGATTTGGTAGAATGTTATATGGTGCAGGGGGTGGCCATAGTAAAAAAGCAAACCAATTGTTGCCATGCGGCCGGATCATATGTGTGTGCCTCAGGACATCGAGGTCAAGATATGTGGATCCTTGGGCACGGGGCAAATCGGGGGGATCACGATGTTGAAGGGAGGGTGTAAGGCAATGAGAGTAATGAGGCCATCGTAGCAATATTTACCCTTGTTTGTGCGGCTAATATCAATAAGCTTTTGAATTAGCCACGCAGCGACGTTAATGCGTATGCGCGGGGCCTCGAAGGTAATCCTGTCAACACCGGGAATGAACGGGAAGGTCATCGCCCAAAGGATGAATAAATCTTGGATGGTCACTGTACCTGACTCATCCTTAGGAAAGAAAGCGCTCGATATGATACGGTGGGCGAGACAGAAGACGGGGTGGATGATGGAAGAGGCCTTGGCCTTGCCTCTAGGCAAATGATCGTGAAGAGTAATGTGTCCCCAAAAATGGTCGACATCGAAGTCGTCATGCAATTCATAGGGGGGATGCTGCCTTCTAGATTGGAAAAATCGAAAATATTATTGATGGTAGTCACTGGGGCACGAAAGTTTCGGTTTCGAAGGCGAAAATCGATAATTGACACCGCCTCGGTTTTGAGAGTAGAGAGAAATTCTAGTGTGAGGGTGGGGTAGGATGGGGCATGGGAGTGTAAGAAACTAAGCCAACCTAGGTTTGCAAATATGGACTCGACTCCGGAGAAAACTCCGAGATCGAGTAGAGTTTTACCGTGTGCAAACTTGGTGGCCAAGTGAGATCGTTGGCTGAGTCTAGAATAAAAATCTTTATGGTCCTGACTCGTGAAACGGACTCCCTGCGGTCCCATCAGTGGGTCCACCACAGGTATGATGGGTTGGGGTGGTGGTTGGGTAGGCGGTGGTGGAGGAGCACGTCCACGTGTGGATTTGTGTCTCTTGCGAGACGGCTCTTCTTCCATTATGATGCGCGTACCCTTGTCCTTATCTTTTGCCATGATTGTGTGGCGATTTAGTGTGATAAGCAAGATTATATGAGTGTGCACACAACCAATGACAGAGGAGCAAAATAATAATACTAGGGCAATGTAAAAATCAAGTTAAGGAGCAAGTTTACTCAGCTATCAAGCAAGTCCTTGCTCCCAAAAGATCCCACTATGTACTATCGAGTGATTTGGGGAACCGCCGCATGCTATTCGAACAAGAATTGAAATTTCGAAAACTTTGGGGGTAAGGGCTAGGGTTTGGGTGGCTTGCGGTTGAATGTGGTTGATGGGAGGGTTTTTGATGGTGTGGAAGTATGTGAGGAAGTGGGGGAGTGATCTTAGAGTAGTGGGAGTGAGGAAGGAGATCGATTGGGAAGAATGGAGAGATGAACCGTTCGAATGAAGAAGTTGAAGTCGGGTGGAATGAAGTCGGTTGTGGGGGGTTATTTATAGGGTTAGGCAAACCGATCGGGTGAAAGTTCACCCGATCGGTTGGGTTAATTTTCGAAAAATCACTGTTGGATAGCAGCTACAGGTGAACCGATCGGGTGAGATTTCACCCGATCGGTTGAACGCTCCCAAAAAATCCCGAGACTTCTGTCATCGTCACCCGATCTGTAACCCGATCGCCTTTTCTGTCAACCGATCGATTGACTGCTCCCCAAAAATTCCCGAGGCTTCTGTCATCATCACCCGATCTGCGACCTGATCGCTGCTTCTGTCAACCGATCGGTTCATCCAACTGATGTATCCGGCCACCTTCTGATACTGATCACCCGATCGGTTGATGCATGAACCGATCAGATGGGGTCAATTCTTGCACAAATACAAAAAATCATCTAAGTATCCCAACGAAAACCCCATAGTAGAATTTATTCACAAAAACTAGTAAACTAATCCTATTAAAACCGACAAAAGTTCAGAACATGGGTTGCCTCCCATGAAGCGCTGTTGTTTATAGTCGTTTGCTCGACTCCCGATATATGATATTCATGGGGGTTTGTACGGGTGACGCCCAACGATCGGCGTCCTCTCAGCTGGTGGGGCATCTTGTTGTTGACAGATGTGAACGGTGAATGGTCTCAACGACTCTCCCACTGGTGATGTCCGGGGTGTTGGATCTGGATCCTAGCCTAAAGGGGGGTGAATTGGCTAATAAAAAATTCTCGCACAACCCACGAGAAATCACACGCAGTTATAAGTACAAGCTGAGTAAATCAGAGCCAATCACAGAGTGCACACAGATATACCCTGGTTCGGTCACCCCAACGACCTACGTCCAGCCCCAAGCAAATACTAGCATTAATAAGTTCCTTTCGTACACCTATAATGGGGTCCTAGACCCAACTCCACACCTAGACTGTACCACATTCAACAAAGTGCAGAACTCTATTAACCTAGTAAATGCGTATCTTGACTGCAATAACACATCAAGACCCTCTTGTCTAGCCCTAACCAGACACGTCCAAAATAGTCACAAAATATCGGTAAAGTTTCTCCTACAGAGATCACTACACCAATACAAAGATAAATAAATAGAGGTTTCGAAATGCTCAGTAATGGTGTGTCGTCTCTATCGTTCAGTGCGTGGTCAGATCAACCTGACATGTAGTAGTCTCTGATGTCCCCAAGATAGATTGGCTTCTCCTTAGATGAAACTTGCGGCACACACATGGAGTCTTGGCGCTTTGATAAATATTCCGGCCTCTCAAGGAAACAAAAATATGTGCGGCTCTCAACCAAGAATTTGCAATACAAAGTGCGGCTTGTCACCCCCTCAACAATTGTGTGCGGCCTGTATCATGGATTTTAGACTGCTCTCTCCTATTGATGAAGGGCTCTCATGCGGCAGGCTTTTGCTTGTATTTGAGGTTTTCAAAGAGAAACTGAACAATTCGGCCGGCTCTAATAATGTTTGATGTGCTCTTGAAAATATCAAAGGGATGAGACCAGTCAAAAAATTCGGCGGGTAGAAGATCCTTTTTGCTTTTGTCTGCACACAACCAAATAATAATAATAATAATCTTTAGCTTAAAAATGAAAGCATTTACCTCTCTAACGCATGCATGATCCGTGCTTCTAAATTTTGCAAAGAAAGAGTGCGGCTCAGCTTGGGAATTGCAAACTTGGAGGATGATGTTTGGGCGCCCCTCTTGTAGCCGCTGACTTTTTTTTCAGGTTGTCAGACCCCTCTCAAAGTTTCGGCTGCTAAAAAATTCTTGGGATTGTGGTTGTGTGAAGCTCTTGGATTTATTTGACGCTATGGGAAAAATAGTGCGGCTGCCATCAATGATAAAAAGCAATCAGGGTTCTTTTCGGCTGCTTTATTTTTTATGGCCCTTTCTCCAAGTTTTTTTTTTCGTGTTGCCCTGCAAAAAAAAAGCAAAGGCTTAATCTTAAATTAATTACCAAGAGAACTAACTTACCTTTGTTATAAACGGGCTTTTGGAGGCCCAACTTGTTATTGGGTATACACCCATTATGTAATCCTATTGCTATGGGCTACGGATTCCGTAGCCACCAAGTTTACAACACTTTATCAGCACGCTCGAGGCTGAGCCGAACTTCTGCCGACGGACGAACGCAACGAGAACGTGCTTCCTTCACCGAACGTCGCTAGATCCGGCAGGCAGGATCTAGAGGTAATTCTTTTCCCTAGATCTAAATTCATATGCGCATATGTTTTGATCCAAATACTTGGATCTATATCTTGATTAGTATAGATCTAATTTTTCCACCTAGATCTGCCTGCTAAATCAATTGTTCAACGAAAAATCGTCGTTTTATTGTTAAAAATCAACTTTTTACGATAAAAACGCCGTTTTGAAGACTAAAATGGATTTTTTTCCCATAAAAATCGGATTTTTATCATCTTCTTCCCCAAAAATCGTTAAACCCTAGGGGGATTCTTCATCGCCAAGCGGTCGGAAGCAGTCACGCGACCCCCGCCGCCACTGGAAGCGACGAGCAGATCCTTCCGCCGCCTGCGACGGCTGGCACCCCCGCCGCCTGCGACGACGGGCCGATCCCGCCGCCTGCAGCGGCGCCCCCCCCCTCCCCCGCCGCCTACAGCGGCGGACGAGCCCCACCGCCTGCAGCGGCACCCCCCCACGTGCGCGCACGTGTCTGGAAACCCTAGCCACCAGAAGCGGCAACTCACGCGACCAAAACCCTAACTAGGGTTTGACCACAAAAATTTTCATTTCCAAATTATTTTTCAAATTTAATTACGATTTATTTTTCGTTAAAATCTGGATAAATTACACGCTTTTAATTCATCGCATTTTATTCGGATTATCTGATTATTATATGTTTAATAATTAGGAAGATCATGCGATCGCTCTGCCGTTAGTCAACTAACCTAAGGGTGTATGACGTTGCCCAGTGGTCCAATAATTATTAAACGAAAATATTTTCATTTCCACTATTAAAATGCATATGATGATTAAAACTGCATGTAATGATTAAAACTGCCTGTGATGATTATATGTCTGCAATGTAATTCATGCTGCATTTTTCTGCCTGCGACGTATGTGTATATTTGTTGTGGTTTTGGATCGGCTAGCTATCACCATTATTTCCCTCGCTTTCGTTTCTTTTTTTGAAAGAAAAATGTAGTGAGGATATTATTGTAAAAATTACAAGACCGGCAGACATCTCACGAAGATGAAGACCCATTCCAGAAGAATAGGGGCCCCACGTGGGTTCCCGAGTTGTATTTTCATTCTTTATGGGACTGTATGGACTTTAATTAATATGGTGATTAGCCGATCCACGCAACAAATATCTGTGTCTGAAATGCTTAATTATTTATTTTTCTTTAAAAATATCTAATTATTGCTTATTTTTAAACATGCTAGAGAGATAATGGCTAAAATTGCGAGCGTCAACTTCGACGTATTGGATGCTACAGGCAAAAACTATTTAAGCTGGCAGTTGGACATAAAATTCCATCTGCGAGAACAGGGACTGAGCCATGCCATCACTGTAGGCGATAAGGTTTCTGATATAGATAAAGCAAAAGCAATTATCTATATCAGACGCCATATCAATCGGACCCTGAAGGCCGAGTACCTCACGGTGGAAGACTCTTATGAGTTATGGACCGCCCTCGAGGATAGGTATAAGCATCAAAGAGATGTTATACTTCACCGAGCGCGATATGAATGGGAGAACCTCCGTCTCCAAGACTTTAAGTCTATCACCAAGTACAACTCGGCACTGTTAGTATCACCTTACGCCTGAAGTTGTGTGGTGAGAAAGTGACGGAGGAGCGCATGTTAGAGAAGACGTATACATCCTTCCATGAGAAGGATGTTATACTAATGCAGTAGTATCGTGAACGAAAGTTCACGAGAGCTTCTCTCATGCCTTTTGATGGCAAAGCAGAATAGAGACCTCCTTCTAGCCACCCATAACTCACGCCCTACCGGCACTGCTCCTGTGCCTGAAGCGTATCACAGCTCCTCCCAGAAGAAGAGGAGCAACTTCAAAGGCAAACCCCAGAAGGTTAAGGTAATGAAGAAGCAGGCTAGAGGACCCCCCTCCAAGAACCAACAATGAGGGAAAGAAGAAAAATATGTGGAAGAGAAAAGACGACGGACAAACATCTGCCCCCAGAAAGGACTGGGAAGATAAGTGCCACAGGTGTGGCATGACTGGACACTGGTCCAGGAATTGTCGGACTCCACGCCACCTACAGGAGTTGTACAAAGCGAGCCAGAAGCAAGCTGAGACAAACCTGGTGGATCATGAAGACCTGGCACCAATTAGGTTCATCGCTGAGGATTTCTCAAACGATGACCTGCTCGATTGAAGCATTATCTACTTTCTATGCATTGTAATATTTGAAAACCAATTTACTATCTGCTTGTTTGATTTCTAGCATGTTGGATGAATTTTCAGACATTGAATAATTATTAGTAGTATATCTTTTCTTATGCATTATACTGCGATGTTTTTCTCTTAAAATTAGATGGATTATAAATGCCTAGTGGACAGTACCTCTACGCACACGATCCTCCAAGACATCTGCTTTTTCCAAAGCATTGATAAATACGATGGATTAACCGTGAATACAATTTCTGGTCAATCAGAGATTATTGAAGGATCAGGGGAAGCAGATTTTATGCTCCCTAACAAAACACAACTATTAATAAAAGATGCGCTTTTCTCCCTGACGTGTGTTAATATTTCATATATTCACGCACGTCTTCTTTTGTGTTTTTCCGTTATTTTCCGCCGTCTCGTATCCGTTTTCTCGTATTTTCTCGTTTTCTTTCACTTTTCCGTGTTTTTGTGTGATTGCAGGAGTTTGCCAGCATAGGGGACACATAACGAAGATATCACATGTCCCTGGAGCAACGTGAGGAGTCACGCGTGATCCGGGGGGGTCAAACGACAAAGATTCTATCTTTCAGCCCCCACCCGATCGGTTGGATACAGCCAACCGATCGGGTGATGCACGCGTGCATGACCCGGACAGCCACAGAAGCAATGTGGGCATCAACCGACCGGGTCGGAGACCGGTTCAGCCCGACTGACTTCTCTGGAAATTGGAGCTGAACTCCAACCGATCGGGTGACCTTCACCCGATCGGTTCATCTGTAGCCGATTCCCCCAAAGAGATGACCCAGAGAGCTCACCTGACCGCCAGCAGAACGTGCCAAAACGTCCGAAGTTTCTGCCTTTTTGAGCGATAATTCCAACTGATCGGTTGATTTATCAACCGATCGGTTCACCTAATGAGCTCAAGATCCAAACGGCTAGAAGCTTCCGCCAACCGATCGTGTCGCCTGACCGGGTGAAGTCCTGAAGAGCGCTTCCGAAGAACGAAGCGGGTCACCCGATCGGTTGATTCTTCACCCGATCGGGTGACGTCGTTTACTATATAGAACCCCTAGGTTTCCAGAAACGAAGGCTGTTGTATTTTTTCTGTTTTCTCTCCATTTAGTGACGGCTGGAATTTATTTGATATGTGTAAGTCGGCTGATCTTTACCAAACTTTAATATAGTGTTATTTGCATTGCTTTTACTGCTTTTTAATCGCCGGATTATGTTTTTAACGGTCTATTTTCATTTAGATTGCTTTCTACCTAAAATGTGTGAGTAGTTCCCTAATCTGGGATTTTGGTGGAAACCCCTTCGTGGGTTATCCCTAATGCGTCCATAGGACTAGGATGTCGATAGGGAATAGGAATCTATTGGTTACGCGGGGTGTTTCATTGTCATCGGCGGAAAAAAGACCGCCTTTGACCGTTGGGCCAAGGTGGAATAAACTTGGCGGTTGACTCCCTAGCCATAGCTCACGCCCTTAGCGTAGACATCGAATCCTAGCGCGCGGGAGCAGCAGGACGAGACGTTGGGAGTTATCGTTGCGAGCTTAGTGCTCCCAGAGTCGGTCAGTGTTAATGGACATAGGAATGCCCACTGACCGAACCTGGGTAGTCCGACATATCATCCTGAGCACCGACCGGAATATCGGGCCCATGGGACGCTGGTATCACTCCTAGAGGCAACGTCTCACCACTAGACCCTAATTTCGATCGTTATCCTATCAGCCGGTCGTATTAGCGAGAATCATATGATAGGATGGAAACAGAAGTCCCGGGTTTCCCTTTATATTGTATATCCCTCGCATTCTATTTCTGTGACAACCCAATTACCGATTCGGGCTAGCTCACCCATGGGGTGAATTCGTCCTTTCTGACACAAGCACAACCACGCCTCCTTGAGTTCGATCCCCAAGCCACACTACAACACCATGCGCTTGCGGTTATATATATTTAAATCTCACGCCCCCCAATCTCAATTTGCACTCTCATGCCACACAAAACCGTGGGGACGTCAAGCTTTATGGCACAAGCCATGCTAGGTACACGACGAGGGGATTTGCACCAAGTAAAATAAAAAAGAAATCGGATTCTAAACACTTGGGCAAAGGAGATTTTTCGCTAATCAGAGCGTCGGCCAAAATGGGTTATCCTAGCCCTAACTGTGGAATCCCGACACGTGCGAAATGAAGCATACGATATATATATATATATATATATATATATATATATATATATATATATATATATATATATATATATATATATATATATATATTCGTGCATACAGAAGCAGATAAGAGAGGCAAATACCGCATATTCAAATCGAAGCATGATAATCTAGGGGTCATTCCTGGACAGGTGTATAAAACATAATCACAAAGTAGAAGCACACCGCAAGCTAGACACGACACACGACTCACACAAAAGCAAAACAGACCCACGATGCATGAAATGCAGGAGGACTCAGCTTCCTAGGGTCACTGAATGTGATTATTGAAGCCATGCTAGGTGTGTGTGTGATTTTTGTGGCAATTCATCATAGGATTCATCTCTAGGAAAAAGAGATAAAAAGAAGAAAAGAAAAGAAAAAATAAAAACACGATGAAAACGACTCAAAAACGAAGAAAAAGAAGCAAATGATGCACGAAGTGCGACTATAAAGCTTGATGTCCCCACAGGTTTGTGTGACATGAGAGTGCAAAATGAGATTGGGGGCGTGAGATTTAAATATTTATAACCGCAAGCGCACGGTGTTGTAGTGTGGCTTGGGGGTCGAACTCAGTGTGGCTTGGGGGTCGAACTCGATTTGAAATAGGCGGTGAATATATAGCTCAAGCATGCATGAGAGGAAAGTGAGAATCGAAACGTATCATGTGTCAGGGAATCCACAGCTAGGGGCTTGGATGTCACCACACTATCGCCTAGATAATAGCTAGAAATTCCCTATTCCAAGTGTTTTCGAAAGCGATGGGGGGTTAAGATATGTGGAGTAGAACACTCGGTGAAAATTCTCGCCTTTCCTTTATTCTCGGTAGGTAGGAAATATTCACACACATTTTTTTTTGGGTTTTGGATATATGTATTTTTTTGGGCTTTTTGGCTATACATATATTTTTCTTCTTTATTTTCTCTTTTCTTTTTTTTTCTTTTTTTTGGGTTTTTCTTTTCTCCTTTTTTCGGATTTTTTTGGATTTTGGGGTATATACACGTGTGTACTCTCTCAAGCGAGAGAACGGTACACGACGAGGGGATTTGCACCAAGTAAAATAAAAAAGAAATCGGATTCTAAACACTTGGGCAAAGGAGATTTTTCGCTAATCAGAGCGTAGGCCAAAATGGGTTATCCTAGCCCTAACTGTGGAATCCCGACACGTGCGAAATAAAGCATACGATATATATATATTCATACATACAGAAGCAGACAAGAGAGGCAAATACCGCATATTCAAATCGAAGCATGATAATCTAGGGGTCATTCCTGGACAGGTGTATAAAACACAATCACAAAGTAGAAGCACACCGCAAGCTAGACACGACACACGACTCACACAAAAGCAAAACGGACCCACGATGCATGAAATGCAGGAGGACTCAGCTTCCTAGGGTCAGTGAATGTGATTATTGAAGCCATGCTAGGTGTGTGTGTGTGTGATTTTTGTGGCAATTCATCATAGGGTTCATCTCTAGGAGAAAGAGATAAAAAGAAGAAAAGAAAAGAAAAAATAAAAACACGATGAAAACGACTCAAAAACGAAGAAAAAGATGCAAATGACGCACGAAGTGCGACTCCCCCAAGCTGAAACTTGCATTTCCCTCAATGCAATAAAAGTGAATACGGGAGCGCAATGAAAATGGGGAGGAAATACGCACCGACTCAAAAAGAAATGAAAAACAAGAAAAAACACACATACAAAAATGAAAAATAAAGAAAATCACACCACACGACATACAAACAGAAAATAACAAAAGAATATCACACAATATGACAAATAAACAGGAAATAAAAATAGAAAATCACACCACACGACATAAATAAACAAACACATATAGAAAAAACATCACATGACAACACACAGAAAAATTGACTTCACCCAAGCTAGACGTGACAATGCTAGCGAAATGATATGATCGTGAAAATGCAGAGATATGCAAGGGGGAGGTTAGAAAACAAATGGAATCAAAAAGCAGGAGAGGAATCGTCCTCGTCCTCCTCGGTGGAAGATGTGGGGGATGCGATGGAGTGGGTGGGAGAGGTGACTAGTGTGTGGAGAAGTGGAGAAAGTGGTCGGGGTGATGGATCGGTGGGTGTGGACATGTAAATGATGAGTGGAGTGGTGGTGGTGATGGTGAGTGGGAGTGAAAGAGCGACCAACGCGGTGGTAGATGGGGTAGAAATGGCGGTGGATGGGGTGGATACGGCGACGAAAGAGGATGGTGGGGGAAGTGATCGCGATCGCACCTGCAATTTCTTGCGGCGCACGTATGGAGTGACGGAAGTGGAGGGAATAGAAACGGTGGGAGTAGATGAGGTGGTGGAAATGGAAGTGGTGATAGGAGGGGACGGTCGCCTAGGGGCTGATGGTGGAGGTGAAAAATGTGATGGTGGATGTGAAAATCATCGAGTGGGTGATGGTGGTGGAGAGGGGTATGGTGTGGGAGGAGGTGGTACGTGGACGTGAGTGAGAATGCGGAGGATGGTGGCCACGTCCCTCTCAAGTGCGAGGAAGCGTAGGTGAGAGAAAATCGAAGGGGATGGGTCCGAGGGGGCAGAGGACGAAACGACAGCGCAAAGTGAAGCCAGCTCAGTCTCGAGAGCGAGACGAGCGGATGTGGCTCGACGAAAGGAGGTGGTGGTGGTAGTACGGACCAGAGAGGTGGTGACAGTGGTGGTGGGGACAGAAGCAGGGATGGCACTACTAGGCCCAGCCCCCGGGTCTCCTCGGGATGCAGGAACATCCTGCTCGCCTAAGTGGGCGGCAGGGGAAGGTGGTCTGTATGCGCCCAGGATAAAAGGAATACGTAACCTCCCAAGAAACTCAGGATCGGGGGGAAAGTCCAGTCTGCCACAAGCTGGATAGTCATGCGAACGGGGTTGGGCAGAATGGTATAGGGATCTGGCGGGTGTCCGTAATGGAAAGTGAAACGGCCATCGGGGCGGGGCTTAATCATCTGTATATGCCGCAGGACATCTAGATCGAGGCGTGAGGGTCCTACGGCAGTAGGTAAGTCTCGGGGGAAGGCAATTTTAAACTGAGGATGTGAAGCTATGAGAGTGATAAGGCCCCCACAACAAAGCTTGCCCTTGATGGCGTGGCTGATCTCAAGTAGATTTTGAACAAGCCAAGCGCCGGCATGGATGGGAACAACAGTGGCCCTAAAAGAAATCTCGTCATCCCCGCGAGCGGAAGGAAAGGTCATGGCCCACAAAATGAAAAGATCAGGGATGGTCACGGTACCGGACTCATCCCTGGGGAAGAACATGCAAGAAATGATTCAGTGGGCCAGACGGAATATGGGGTGAATGATGGAGGAGGCCTTGGCCTTACCTCGGGGATATTGAGCGTGTAGGGTGAGGCGGAACCAAAACTGATCGACGTCAAATTCGGGGGGATACCCGTAGGGGCGGATAGCGTCGTCCCCAAGGATGGGGAAACCAAAGATGTTATTAATGGCGTTCAGGTCAGTGCGAATGGTTCTGTTACGGATGCGAAAAATGACGATCGACCCCGACTCAGAGATAAGGGTGGATAAAATTCGAGTGTGAGGGAGGGGTAGGACACCGCTGTAGCATTTAGGAAAGCTAACCAACCTAAATTTGCTAAGAGAGTCTCGACCTCGGTGAAGACACCGAGATCGATAAGCGTTTGGGTGTGGGCAAATTTGGTCGATAGATGCCCCCGCGCATCAAGTCTATAATAAAACTCTTTGTGCTCTTGATTCCTAAAGCGGTAGCCATGCGGGCCCATCAGCGGGTCCTCAGCTGGGATGATAGGTTGGGGTTGGGGTTGGGGTTGGGGTTGTGCAGGCTGTGCAGGAGGAGGGCGTGAGTGCAGTGGACGTGTAGTCTTGCATCTCTTGTGAGACGACCCCTCCTCTCGCATGATACCCTTACCCCTATCTGATTCTAGGCCATGTGGGTGTGTGCGTGTGAGTGTATGCAAAATGCGATGAATGCACACTAACACAGGCGATCGAGCAAAATAGCTAAACTAGGGCAAAATTTAAAATTGAGCTAAGGAGCAAAGTTACCCAGTCGAGATGAAGATCCTTACTCGTAGGTGACCCAACACAACGCAATGGGAAGAAGTGTGAAGCAGCGGCGCTTCTTTTCAGCAAATTTCGAAAATGGGGGGGAGTGCGAAAATTAGGGTTTTGTGGGGGTAAAAACAAAAATAGAGAGAGAGGAATCGATGGAGGGAAGAAGATGGAGAGTGGAGGGAAGGATCTAGGGGGTTTGTGGTCGGTTGAGGGAGTATCATCGCCGGTTGGGGGAAGAGGGAGTCGAAACAGCGAGAAAAATCAAAGTCGGGTGAAGGGGGAGGTGAACGGGTGAGGGCGTGTATTTATAGGGTTTAAGTCGAACCGATCGGGTGAAATCTCACCAGATCGGTTGACAATTAGGTCGAAAAAAGTTGCTAAAAAGATGCTACAGGCGAACCGATCGGTTGATAACTCAACCGATCGGTTGGCAGCTTCATATATTTTCCCGAGAATTGAGTGCTGCTCACCCGGTCGGTCACCTGACCATGCTTCGTATCACCCGATCGGTTGATCAACTCCCAAATTTTCTGAGACTTCGGCCCAGCTCACACGGCCTGCCATCCGGTCTCACATTGCTTCACCTGACCGGTTTGTTGGAGAACAGATACGGCCATTGTCTGATACGTCTCACCCGATCGGTTGAATGATCACCCAATCGGTGAGACCTTGTTTCCTGCAAAAATTCATGAATGGCCTAAGTCTCTCGATGGAAGTTCCCGCGGCTGGATTTATTTATTAAAATAAGAAAAATAAAGCTGAAAATAATCCCAAAAATAAAGATAAAAGTTTAGAGCATGGGTTGCCTCCCAAGAAGCGCTTTTGTTTAATATCGTTTGCTCGACGCCCGTAGATGATCTTCATGGTGGACATGGGTGATGCCCTAAGATTGGCATCGCTTCAGATTCAGAGTTGGTGGCCTTTAGTGTCGTCGGTGGTGACAAGTAGACTTGCTCGATGACTCTCCCCTCGTTGACAGGATCCGCGGGCTTCTCCCTTATATTGGCGTCTACTGCCACTCGCTTCAAGATCCGGATCTCGTCCCCAGTGAGCCCCATGGGCTCTTTCCCTTTCCACCTCGTCGGAGGGGCTTTTTGAAATCCGGGAGGGACCGTATGTGCCGCATCCGCCTTCCCAGCAACATCATCTTTCTTCAGGCCGTCATGTTCTTCTAAGTCCCCTAAGCTGTCGGGGGGATTCCTTGAAAGTATTTTCCAGGCGCCTGCTTCCACAACTCTCTCTTATTCTATCTCCATCATATTGCACCCTGGATCATCTGGGGGTTGGGGTGCTTCATTGACAACCCTAAGTCAAACTCGACTTTTTCGTTGCCAACATTAAGGGAAAGCTTCCCTTTCTTCACGTCTATTAGCACGCCGGTGGTGGCTATAAAGGGCGTCCAAGGATGATAGGTGTATGGGTGTCTTCAGGCATGTCCATCACCACGAAGTCCACCGGCACATGCACCCCACTTACGTTGACAGGTAGGTCATCTACAACCCCCACCGGATATTTGACCGATCGGTCTGCAAGCTGTAGGGTCATGCCGGTGGGATCCAGGTCGCCCATCCCTATCCTCTTATATAGTGACAGGGGCATTAAACTGACGCTCGCCCCAAGATCGACGAGCGCGCGATGGATCTTTACCTCCCCGATCGCACAAGGGATAGAGAAGCTCCCCGGGACTTTAAGCTTAGGCGGATTTGCCCGTTGGATGAGTGCACTACACTCCGCCGTGAGAACTACCTTGTCCTTTCTAGAACCCTTTGTCACCTAATCCTTGAGGAATTTCGCGTAGGAGGGTATGGTCTCAATAGCTTCGAGGAAGGGGATTTGAAGGCTCAAATCCTTGACCATGGCAAAGAATTTGCCATACTTTTCGTCTATCTTTGCTTGGGCTAGACGTTGTGGAAAAGGCACAACGGCTTAAATACTTTGAGGCTCCCTTCCTCGTCCTTCTTCTCCTCTTCTTCAGGGACTCCCTCCGGAGTCGTAGTCCTTGGCAACGAAGCACCGTTGTCATTGGCTTTTTCAATTGGTCGCTCTACGGCCAACGGTGTTTCCGGTTCCTTGTCGGGAACTCTTGTGGGGATTTGTGTTCCGCTCCTCAACACGATAGCGGACACATTCACATGCTCATGCGTGAGTGCCAAAGTCTGATTAGCTCCCCTCGGGTTCACTTCCGGTTGTGGCGGCAATAGATTTTGGGACCTTTGAAGGTTTGCCACCTGTAACCTCAGCTGGGTTACCTGGTCAGTGAGAGCCCTCTGCCCCATTTCCAGCTTCAAATTTATCTTCTCCTGGTTGGTAATGTTTGAGTCAAGAGGGACTCAACCGGAGAGATGGCCCTTTGCTGGCCATACTAATGCTGCTGCTGCTGAACGGGTTGCTGGTTCCTTGGGGGATACTGCTGATACTGTTGTGGAGGCTACTGCTGTTGAAACTGCTACTGCGGTTGCCTAGGCAGCTGATATACTAGCTGCTGCTGTTGCTGAGGAGGCGGATGCTGATACGGTGCTTGGTAGCTAAGGTTGGGGTGGTTCCGGTTGTTTGGAGAGTAGGCCGGATTGGAGCTAGTCCGTGGTGGATGTGGCGCATTTCCCGTGGGATTGTAGAATAGTGCACTCGCTTGTTCCAACGATGGTGAGATGTCACCACCCTCGAAGTCCCATATGACTTCTGCTTCCACCGTCGCAATTTGTTGTGTACCGGCACCACCATTTCCTACCATCAGCGCTGAGATCTGGGTCGACAGTAAGTCAAACTTGCTGGATAATTTGTCGAACTCCTCGACTCTGTGGATACCCCCAGATCTAGGTGTGGCTCTCTCGTCACACCACCGCTCATTGTTCGATGCCATGTTTTCAAGAATTGAAATTTTCGAAAATTTGGGGGTTAGGGTTAGGGTTTGGACTTTTGGTGAGGGAATGTTGTTGATGGGAAGGGTGGTGATGGTGGGGGAGTATGGGAATGAGTGAGGATGAGGATTTAGGGGTAGTGGGGTGGATGGAGGAGATCGATTTGGCAGATGGAGGAGGAGAGAACGTGTGAACGGGAGTTTGGAGGTCGTGTGGTCGAAGTCGTGCGAATTGGAATATATATAGGGGCGAAAACCAACCGATCAGGTGAGGGTTCACCCGATCGGTTGGCCATGTTTCGAAAATTTTTCATCGGCCAACAGCCACAGGTGAACCGATCGGGTGAGTTTTCACCCGATCGGTTGACCGCTTCCCAAATCTTCCCGAGAGTACTGTGACTTTCCACCCGGTCAATCACATGACCGCAGCTTCACTCAACCGATCGGTTGATGTAATCCCCAAATTTCCCGAGAATTCAGCCCTTCTCACACGATCAGCCACCCGGTATCAGCTTGCTTCACCCGACCGGTTTGCTGAAGAACAGATACTAGCCATTGTCTGATACGTCTCACCCGATCGGTTGAATGGTCATCGATCGGGTGAGGGCTTGTTTCCAGCAAAAATCCACAAATGGCCTAAGTCTCTCGACAAAAGTTCTCGCGGCTGGATTTATATATTAAAATAAGAAAAATAAAGCTGAAAATAATCCCAAAAACAAAGATAAAAGTTTAGAGCATGTATTGCCTCCTATGAAGTGCTTTTGTTTAACGGCGTTTGCTCGATGCCCGTAGATGATCTTCATGGTGGACGGGGGTGATGCCCTAAGATTGGCATCGCTTCAGATTCAGAGTTGGTGGCCTTTGGTGTCGTCAGTGGTGACAAGTAGACTTACTCGACGACTCTCCCCTCGTTGACGGGATCCGGGGGCTTCTCCCTTATATTGGCATCTACCGCCACTCGCTTCAAGATTCGGATCTCGTCCCCGGTGAGCCCCATGGGCTCTTTCCCTTTCCTCCTCGTCGGAGGGGCTTTTTGAAATCAGGGAGGGACCATATGTACCGCATCCGCTTTCCCAGCAACATCATCTTTCTTCAGGCCGTCATGTTCTTCTAAGTCCCCCAAGCTGTCGGGGGGATTCCTTGAAAGTATTTCCCAGGTGCCTGCTTCCACAACTCTCTATTCTTCTATCTCCAGCATATTGCACCCTGGATCATCCGGGGGGTTGGGGTGCTTCATTGACAACCCTAAGTCAAACTCGACTTTTTCGTTGCCAACGTTAAGGGAAGGCTTCCCTTTCTTCACGTCTATTAGCACGCCGGCAGTGGCCATAAAGGGCCGTCCAAGGATGATAGGTGTATGGGTGTCTTCAGGCATGTCCATCACCACGAAGTCCACCGGCACATGCACCCCCACTTACGTTGACAGGTAGGTCATCTACAACCCCCACCGGATATTTGACCGATCGGTCTGCAAGCTGTAGGGTCATGCCGGTGGGCTCCAGGTCGCCCATCCCTATCCTCTTATATAGTGACAGGGGCATTAAACTGACGCTCGCCCCAAGATCGACGAGCGCGCGATGGATCTTTACCTCCCCGATCGCACAAGGGATAGAGAAGCTCCCCGTGTCTTTAAGCTTAGGCGGATTTGCCCGCTGGATGAGTGCACTACACTCCGCCGTGAGAACTCCTTGTCCTTTCTAGAACCCTTTGTCACCAAATCCTTAAGGAATTTCCCGTAGGAGGGTATGGTCTCAATAGCTTCGAGGAAGGGGATTTGAAGGCTCAAATCCTTGACCATGGCAAAGAATTTGCCATACTTTTCGTCTATCTTTGCTTGGGCTAGACGTTGTGGAAAAGGCACAATGGGCTTAAATACTTTGTGGCTCCCTTCCTCATCCTTCTTCTCCTCTTCTTCAGGGACTCCCTCCGGAGTCATAGTCCTTGGCAACGAAGCACCGTTGTCATTGGCTTTTTCAATTGGTCGCTCTATGACCAACAGTGCTTCCGGTTCCTTGACGGGCACTCTTGTCGGGATTTGTGTTCCGCTCCTCAACACGATAGCGGACACATTTGCATGCTTGTACGTGAGTGCCAAAGTCTGGTTAGCTCCCATCGGGTTCACTTTCGGCTGTGGTGGCAATAGATTTTGTGACCTTTGAAGGTTCTCCATCTGTAACCCCAGCTGGGTTACCTGGTCAGTGAGAGCCCTCTGCCCCATTTCCAGCTTCAAATTTATCTTCTCCTGGTTGGTAATGTATTGAGTCAAGAGGGACTCAACCGGAGAGATGGCCCTCTGCTGGCCATACTGCTGCTACTGCTGCTGCTGAATGGGCTGCTGGTTCCTTGGGGGATACTGCTGATACTGTTGTGGAGGCTGCTGATGTTGAAACTGCTGCTGCTATTGAAACTGCTGCTGCGGTTGCCTAGGCGGCTGATATACTAGCTGATGCTGTTGCTGAGGAGGCGGATGTTGATATGGTGCTCGGTAGCTAAGGTTGGGGTGGTTCCGGTTGTTTGGAGAGTAGGCCGGATTGGAGCTAGTCCGTGGTGGATACGGTGCATTTCCCGTGGGATTGTAGAATAGTGCACTCGCTTGTTCCAACGGTGGTGAGATGTCACCACCCTTTAAGTCCCCCATGACTTCTGCTTCCACCGCCGCAATTTGTTGTGTACCGGCACCACCGGCTCCTACCATCAGCGCTGAGATCTGGGTCGACAGCAAGTCAAACTTGCTGGATAATTTGTCGATGTCCTCGACCCTGTGGACACCCCCAGATCTAGGTGTGGCTCTCTCGTCACACCACCGCTCATTGTTCGATGCCATGTTTTCAAGAATTTGTCCGGCATCTTCTTCACTCCTAGACATAAAGGACCCTCCAGCCGCCACGTCCATCGAAGATTTTAAATCATCCCTCAGTCCATTGTAGAACAGATTAATTATCTGCCACTTGGGAAGCTCGTGATGAGGGCACCTCCGCTGCATTTCTTTGTATCTCGTCCAAGCTTTATGCAGGGACTCGTGGCTGGCATGGGAGAAGGAGGAGATCTCACTCCTCAGCTTCATGGTCTTCCCCAGAGGAAAGAATTTCGTCAAGAATACATTCGAAACCTTCTCCCAAGTGTTGAAAGTATTCGGGTCCTTTCCCCTTAGCCACTGCTTAGCCTTATCCCGCAGAGAGAAGGGGAACAGCTTCAGACAAATTGCTTCAGCTGTGACACCATTTATATGGAAGGTGTAACATTTCTCTAAGAAGGAGTCCAGATGTTCGATGGGGCTCTCCATGGGTGCCCCAGAGAATTGATCCTACTGGATCCACGTCACTAAGGATGGCTTAAGCTCGAAGCTCTGTGCCGTAATAGCAGGAGAGTGCAAAATGAGAGTGCAAAATGAGAGTGCATTTTGACGTGCGTTTATATTTCATATATTCACGCACGTCTTCTTTTGTGTTTTTCCGTTATTTTCTGCCGTTGGCTGATGAAAAACTCACTCGATCGGTTCACCTATAGCTGTTGGCCGAAGGAAAATTTTCGAAACATGGCCAACCGATCGGGTGAACCCTCACCCGATCGGTTGGTTTTTGCCCCTATAAATATTCCAGTTCATACGACTTCGACCACACGACCCCCAAGCTCCCGTTCGCACGTTCTTTCCTCCTCCATCTGCCAAATAGATCTCCTCCATCCACCCCACTACCCCTAGATCCTCATCCTCACTCATTCCCATACTCCCCCACCATCACCACCCTTCCCATCAACAACATTCCCTCACCAAATGTCCAAACCCTAACCCTAACCCCCAAATTTTCGAAAATTTCAATTCTTGTCAGATCAGCGATCGCCATCGAGGAGGTCAATGATCTGAAGAATTACACAGTTGTGAATCTTATCGGGACTTTCATGTCTTATGAGGTAAGACGATAGAACCGATTAAAGATTCGAGCTATGATAAATCCTTCGGAGGCCAAGAAGAAGGCTTTGGCATTCAACGCCAATTCATCATCCTCCGATATCGAAGATTCGAAAGATGAGATGGATTTGGGTGAAATGGCCCAAATGACAACGAAGTTCCACCGCTTCTTTCGCAAAGGTAAATTTCCCTCCAATACACGTTTTGAGTCTACTAATGCTTCTTCCTCTCTTTATTTTAAGTGTAATAAACCAGGGCACATCAAGAGGGATTGCCCAATGCTAAAGAACAAAGAGAAGTGGAAGGCACCTAAGTACCACAAGTCCGACAAGAACAAGAGAGACAAGAAGAAAGGACTTGTAGGTACCTTCGATGACTCAAGTGAGGACTCATCAACCAATTCCGATGTGAGAAGGGTGAGAGCGCCCACATGTGTTTCATGGCCCGAGAGGATCCACTCTCCGATGAGAGTGATTCTGACACGGATGAAACCGAGGTAACAATGGATGAACTTCGTATTGCTAATGAAGAATTATTTGCTAAATATCAATCTTTAATGCTTAGATACACTAGCTTAAAGAAATCAAAAGTTAGCAAGTCATCCATTCCATGCATTATCAACAATGACACCATTGTTGATACTTTAACTCTTGAGAAAGCAAACTTAGCTTTTCAAAATGTCACCTCGAGAGATGAGGTGAAAACCCTCAAATCTCAACTATATCAAACACATCCAATGGATAATAGTGATCTAGTCACACGATACACACAATTGGGTTTAGAGAATGACTCTCTTAAAACCAAAGTGCACGAGCTCAAAGCACGGGTGTCCACATTGGATACCAACATTTCTTCTTTAAAGGAGAAATATGAGCTCATGTCCACCCGTATTGTGAGATTCAATAAGGAAAAAGGACAATTGGATGAGTTGCTAGCAAACCAATTTCCGGCCACACATCGTATTGGTCTTGGGTTTGTGAAAGCAAATGCATCCAATGATCGTACCTCCTATAGTGGTGTCACTATAGATCTGTGAGGCCTTCCTCCGGTGCATCCACAAGTGGTGTCAAAGACACTATAGGTAGCAAATCTACCAAGAAAGTCACCACTTCACCTTCTCTTCCTTTTGACAAGAAACCCACTAAGGGTGGTAACCAAAAGCAAGGCCATGCTTACATGTACACTAACACTCATCCACGTAGGAAACCTCCTACTTCACAAGCACAACCTCGATATTTAGGTCTTTTCTTGGATTTGTGTATATGGAGCTTATAGCACAATGTAGATAGTGACACCGTATGCTAGTACACGACCATACTCACTCGCGCTTCACCGCGTGGGCCCACGGCACTTGTCTGGACTCGTATTCCTTGGTTTAGTGTTGTGATTTGGCGTTTGCTCCCTTGATGTGTCGTTTTTGATTTTGTTGGCCCTGACAGGCGATCTAAGATTTAGAGTTCTCTTTTTCTCTCTTCCTCTTAATTTTCTCCCTCCGAGCTCCCACTCTCACTCGTCTTCCTCGAGGACGAGGAAGGGTTCAGCTTGGGGGATTTTGACGTGCGTTTATATTTCATATATTCACGCACGTCTTCTTTTGTGTTTTTCCATTATTTTCCGCTGTCTCGTATCCGTTTTCTCGTATTTTCACTTTTTCTTTCACTTTTTCGTGTTTTTGTGTGATTGCGGGAGTTTGCCAGCATATGGGACATATAACGAAGATATCACTTGTCCCCAGAGCAACGGGAGGAGTCACGCGTGATCCGGGGGGTCAAACGACAAAGATTCTATCTTTCAGCCCCCCAACTGATCGGTTGGATACAGCCAACCGATCGGGTTATGCACGCGTGCATGACCCGGACAGCGGCTAAAGCAACGTGGGCATCAACCGACCGGGTCAGAGACCGGTTCAGCCCGACTAACTTCTATGGAAATTGGAGCTGAACTCCAACCGATCAGGTGACCTTCACCCGATCGGTTCATCTGTAGCCGATTCCCCTGAAGAGATGACCCGGAGAGCTCACCCGACCGCCAGCAGACGGTGCCAAAACGTCCGAAGTTTCTGTCTTTTGGGCGACAATTCCAACCGATAGGTTGATTTATCAACCGATCGGTTCACCTGATGAGCTCAAGATCCAAACGGCTAGAAGCTTCCGCCAACCGATCGTGTCGCCTAACCGAGTGAAGTCCTGAAGAGCGGTGCCGAAGAACGAAGCGGGTCACCCGATCGGTTGATTCTTCACCTGATCGGGTGACGTCATTTTCTATATATAGAACCGCTAGGTTTCCAGAAATGAAGGCTGTTGTGTTTTTTCTGTTTTCTCTCCATTTAGGGACGGCTGGAATTTATTTGATATTTGTAAGTTGTCTGATCTTTACCAAACTTTAATATAGTGTTATTTGCATTACTTTTACTGCTTTTCAATCTCCGGATTATGTTTTTAACGGTCAATTTTCATTTAGATTGCTTTCTACCTAAAATGTGTGAGTAGTTCCCTAATCTGGGATTTTGGTGGAAACCCCTTCGTGGGTTCTCCCTAATGCGTCCATAGGACTAGGATGTCGATAGGGAATATAAATCTATTGGTTACGCGGGGTGTTTCATTGTCATCAGCGGGAAAAAGACCGCCTTTGACCGTTGGGCCAAGGGGGAACAAACTTGGCGGTTGACTCCCTAGCCATAGCTCACGCCCTTAGCATAGACATCGAATCCTAGCGCGCAGGAACGACAGTACGAGACGTTGGGAGTTATCGTTACGAGCTTAGTGCTCCCGGAGTCTGTCAGTGTTAATGGACATGGGAATGCCCACTGACCGAACCCGGGTAGTCCGGCGTATCATCCTGAGCACCGACCGAAATATCGGGCCCATGGGACGCTGGTATCACTCCTAGAGGCAATGTCTCACCACTAGACCCTAATTCCGATTGTTATCCTATCCACCGGTCGTATTAGCGAGAATCATATGATAGGGTGGAAACTGAAGTCCCGGGTTTCCCTTTATATTGTTTATCCCTCGCATTCTATTTCTGTGACAACCCAACTACCGATTTGGGATAGCTCACCCATGGGGTGAATTTAGTCCTTTCTGACACAAGCACAACCACGCCTCCCTGAGTTCGACCCCCAAGCCACAACACAACACCGTGCGCTTGCGGTTATAAATATTTAAATCTCACACCCCCAATCTCATTTTGCACTCTCATGCCACACAAAACCATGGGGACGTCACTCCCGTAGCTCTCATAGAAATCTGTTAAGCTTTAAAGATATCCGTTTAAACAGATACCACCTTGAGACGGTGAGCAAACAAAACAGAGAATTCTTGTATGTAACGTCTCATAAAAACGGTGCTAAAACCACCGTCGAGCGTTTTGAGGGACTCCCGTCGGGTCTCTACCATACAAGGATAAGAGCAATGGAAGCAAACACACTCGAGCACCAGAAGTGCGACAATCAACCAGAATTCCAACTCTGGCACAATAGACTAATGTTGAGTATTGGACTTCTCCCTACTTGGTGTTAATGATGAGCAAAGATAAATACTAGTGACTAATCTCATATTTTACAGTTAATCCATTGCCTAAGCTTATTATGAAGATCTACTTGCAATGGGTGACACTCAAAGTTGATTGAAGGCAAATGGCATGGATTGGATGATCGTAGATGATGATTGAAGCTCTATGAAGTCTTCAAGCTCATACAATGGATAGCAGAGAGAATTCGTCAATGTAATTTTCTTTTATCTCTTCTAGTTTGTAGCTTAGAAGTAGAACATTTATGGAACACTCACACACATCATCATTTCAGTCTTAGGACATTATTAGATCATTCGTCCTTTGACCCCAATCCATTTCTTTGTTGGTTGTTCTTGGATTGTTTATAACAGTCGACTGCTGAACAGTTTACAGTCGCCTGTCTCAAAAACAGTCGACTGTGTTTTGTTCTACAGTCGCATGTTATGCACAAACTTTTACAATCTAGTTTTGGGCCTCTCTGTTTATTTCGCACAGGCTACTGATGAACGATTCACAGGCGCCTGTCCAAGTGACAGTCGATTGTGTTTTGTAAATCAGTCACATATATATCTTTGCACAAAACTTCGTTGATCTGACTTTTACGGCCGGTCGACTATTCTTGTATATACAGTCGACTGTACCTTGGATCAGTCGACTGTGTATTTTGCAACAGTCGTCTGTCTGTGAGCCAACTTATTGACTCAGTTCTCTAAAAATTCTCAGGGTATTTGACAGTCGTCTGTATAAATTTACAGTCGCCTGTTCTGATTAACAGTCGACTGTATTATCCGCATCAGTCATATGTCCTGTTATCTTACAAGATTTCCAGATTTCATTCTGCTTACCATCTCTCGGCCAGTCGCCTGTAGAAGGTTTTACAGGCGCCTGTTGGTTTAACAGTCAACTGTCTTTGCTTCATCAGTCGATTGTCCACGTGATAAGTTACCGTTATGAATTCTTACCTACCCATGCTGACTGTGCAACTGTCGACTGTGGTTTCTTCAACAATCGACTGTCGCGAGTTCAGATTCTATCCGTTGAGAATTTTCTCACGGATTCCAAAAGAGTTTTTGCCTAAATTGTTTTGTGGATTTGAGAAATCTGTAAATGGGGCTTCTACTGTTCCATTGAAAGGTTACCTAAGCTATTGCAAAATCTCTCAAGCTTTCCTTCTAAATTTTAAAGCTCTCAAATCCAAAGCCCTAAGAATTCCAAATCTTTGATCTCTTGCTCTCCAACTTAGAACCAAAGAGTGATCCTCTAGGAAATTGGTGCAGTCAAGAGAAAGGGCTTTCTCCTCTCTTCCAAGAGAGTCTTCAACACACAACACACCACTCCTTCAAGTTCTATTTCAAGGCATAGGTGATTGTAAGTGTTGCTTTCATATTTCATTATTTTCGTATATTGAATTTGCTCTCGGGTTGTGAGAGCGGTTTGCTTGCTCCCAAGTTGTGGGAGTCAAGGACATCGATTGTATTCGATTTCACTTGCTAAAAGAGTGTTTTAAGGAAACCTCAAGTTAGGGTTCTAACTTGAGTATCCGGAGGTATCCGAGTGGAAGGGACGTAGGATTACCGGGAACAGGTCAAGAAGTGACTTGGGTAATCCGAACCCTAGAAACATAATTGTGTTTGCATTTGTTTCTTATTTGGGTTCAAATCTAATTCCGCACTATATTGTTGGTTAGCATTTTAATTTGGTGTAACAATCGTTTTAAATTGCTTAAACACTATTCAACCCCCCTTCTAGTGTTTTCTCCATAGACATGATCCCTACAATTGGTATCAGAGCACAAGGTTATAGCTATGGCATCCAACAACAACAACGTTCCTCCGCCGACTTCGTACAACAATCACGATCGTGATGGTGCGTCCACACTTTTCGATGGTCAATGTACGGTACGTCCTCCACGTTTCAATGGTACTAATTTTGGCTATTGGAAGTGTAGGATGGAGACGTTCCTTAGGAGTGCTTCACTTTGGAGAACCCTCCACAAGGAGTTCGTCGAGCCCACCGAAGAGGATTTCGAGAAATGGACGACTTCCGAGAAGTCCGTCGAAGTCAACAATGCTAAAGCAATGAACGCTCTTCGTTGTGCGTTGGACCCGAATGAGTTCAACAAGATATGCACATGTAAGAGTGCATATCAAATTTGGAACCATCTCATCGTTACCCATGAGGGAACGAATAAGGTAAAACTTTCGAAGTTATATGTTGCCGTGCAAAACTTCGATTTGTTTCATATGCAGGAGAATGAGAGCATTGCATCGATGTACAGACGCTTTACCGACATCACAAATGAATTGGAAGCCCTTGGCCAAAAATACACCGAAGCTGAAAAGGTAAGGAAGATCATCGTGGGAATGACCTCCAAATGGGAAAGGAGAGCGATCGCCATCGAGGAGGTCAATGATCTGAAGAATTACACAGTTGTGTCTTATCGGGACTCTCATGTCTTATGAGGTAAGACGAGAGAACCGATTAAAGATTCGAGCTATGATAAATCCTTCGGAGGCCAAGAAGAAGGCTTTGGCATTCAACGCCAATTCATCATCCTCCGATATCGAAGATTCGGAAGATGAGATGGATTTGGGTGAAATGGCCCAAATGACAACGAAGTTCCACCGCTTCTTTCGCAAAGGTAAATTTCCCTCCAATACACGTTTTGAGTCTACTAATGCTTCTTCCTCTCTTTATTTTAAGTGTAATAAACCAGGGCACATTAAGAGGGATTGCCCAATGCTAAAGAACAAAGAGAAGTGGAAGGCACCTAAGTACCACAAGTCCGACAAGAACAAGAGAGACAAGAAGAAAGGACTTGTAGGTACCTTCGATGACTCAAGTGAGGACTCATCAAGCAATTTCGATGATGAGAAGGGTGAGAGCGCCCACATGTGTTTCATGGCCCGAGAGGATCCACTCTCCGATGAGAGTGATTCCGACACGGATGAAACCGAGGTAACAATGGATGAACTTCGTATTGCTAATGAAGAATTATTTGCTAAATATCAATCTTTAATGCTTAGATACACTAGCTTAAAGAAATCAAAAGTTAGCAAGTCATCCATTCCATGCATTATCAACAATGACACCATTGTCGATACTTTAACTCTTGAGAAAGCAAACTTAGCTTTTCAAAATGTCACCTCGAGAGATGAGGTGAAAAACCTCAAATTCAACTATATCAAACACATCCTAATAGTGATCTAGTCACACGATACACACAATTGGTTTAGAGAATGACTCTCTTAAAACCAAAGTGCACGAGCTCAAAGCACGGGTGTCCATATTGGATACCAACATTTCTTCTTTAAAGGAGAAATATGAGCTCATGTCCACCCGTATTGTGAGATTCAATAAGGAAAAAGAACAATTGGATGAGTTGTTAGCAAACCAATTTCCGGCCACACATCGTATTGGTCTTGGGTTTGTGAAAGCAAATGCATCCAATGATCGTACCTCCTATAGTGGTGTCACTATAGATCTGTGAGGCCTTCCTCCGGTGCATCCACAAGTGGTGTCAAAGACACTATAGGTAGCAAACCTACCAAGAAAGTCACCACTTCACCTTCTCTTCCTTTTGACAAGAAACCCACTAAGGGTGGTAACCAAAAGCAAGGCCATGCTTACATGTACACTAACACTCATCCACGTAGGAAACCTCCTACTTCACAAGCACAATCACGCCTTTCGCCTTTCGCCTTACACCTGTCCAGGAATGACCCCTAAATTATCATGCTTCAATTTAAATACGCGGTATTTGCCTCTCTTATCTGCTTCTGTATGCATGAATATATATATGTATATATATATATATGTATATATATGTATATATATATTATATGTATGTATGTACATATATATATATGTATGTATGTACATATATATATATGTATGTATGTACATATATATATATGTATGTATGTACATATATATATATATATATATACATATATATATATATATATATATCGTATGCTTCATTTCGCACGTGTCGGGATTCCACAGTTAGGGCTAGGATAACCCATTTTGGCCTACGCTCTGATTAGCGAAAAATCTCATTTGCCCAAGTGTTTAGAATCTGATTTCTTTCTAATTTTACTTGGTGCAAATCCCCGTGTCGTGTACCGTTCTCCCGCTTGGGAGAGTACACTCATGTATATACCCCAAAATCCAAAAAAATCCAAAAAAAGGAGAAAAGAAAAACCTAAAAAACAGAGAAAAGAGAAAAGAAAGAAATATATATATATGTATAGCCAAAAAGCCCAAAAAATACATATATCCAAAACCCAAAAAAAATATGTGTGAATATTTCCTACCTACCGAGAATAAAGGGAAGGCGAGAATTTGCACCGAGTGTTCTACTCCACATCATCTCAACCCCCCATCGCTTTCGAAAACACTTGGAATAGGGAATTTCTAGCTATTATCTAGGCGATAGTGTGGTGACATCCAAGTCCATAGCTGTGGAGTCCCTGACACAAGATACGTTTCGATTCTCACTTTCCTCTTATGCATGCTTGAGCTATATATTCACCGCCTATTTCAAATCGAGTCGATATTTGGGTCTTTTCTTGGATTTGTGTATATGGAGCTTATAGCACAATGTAGATAGTGACAATGTATGCTAGTACACGACCATACTCGCTCGTGCTTCACCGCGTGGGCCCACGGCACTTGTCTGGACTCGTATTCCTTGGTTTAGTGTTGTGATTTGGCGTTTGCTCGCTTGGTGTGTCGTTTTTGATTTTGTTGGCCCTGACAGGCGATCTAGGATTTAGAGTTCTCTTTTTCTCTCTTTCTCTCCATTTTCTCCCTCCGAGCTCCCACTCTCACTCGTCTTCCTCGAGGACGAGGAAGGGTTCAGCTTGGGGGATTTTGACGTGCGTTTATATTTCATATATTCACGCACGTCTTCTTTTGTGTTTTTCCGTTATTTTTCACCGTCTCGTATCCGTTTTCTCGTATTTTCTCATTTTCTTTCACTTTTCCGTGTTTTTGTGTGATTGTAGGAGTTTGCCAGCATATGGGACATATAACGAAGATATCACATGTCCCCGGAGCAACGGGAGGAGTCACGCGTGATCCGGGGGGTCAAACGACAAAGATTCTATCTTTCAGCCCCCCCCCCCCACCTGATCGGTTGGATACAGCCAACTGATCTGGTGATGCACGCATGCAAGACCCGGACAGCTGCTAAAGCAACGTGGGCATCAACCGACCGGGTCAGAGACCGATTCAGCCCGACTAACTTCTATGGAAATTGGAGCTGAACTCCAACCGATCAGGTGACCTTCACCCGATCGGTTCATCTGTAGCCGATTTCCCTAAAGAGATGACCCGAAGAGCTCACCCAACCGCCAGCAGACCGTGCCAAAACTTCCGAAGTTTCTGTCTTTTGGGCGACAATTCCAACCGATCGGTTCACCTGATGAGCTCAAGATCCAAACGGCTAGAAGCTTCTGCCAACCGATCGTGTCACCTAACCGAGTGAAGTCCTGAAGAGCGCTGTCGAAGAACGAAGCAGGTCACCGGATCGGGTGACGTCGTTTTCTATATATAGAACCGCTAGGTTTCCAGAAACGAAGGCTGTTGTATTTTTTCTGTTTTCTCTCCATTTAGGGACGGCTGGAATTTATTTGATATTTGTAAGTTGTCTGATCTTTACCAAACTTTAATATAGTGTTATTTGCATTGCTTTTACTGCTTTTCAATCGCCGGATTATGTTTTTAACGGTCAATTTTCATTTAGATTGCTTTCTACCTAAAATGTGTGAGTAGTTCCCTAATCTGGGATTTTGGTGGAAACCCCTTCGTGGGTTCTCCCTAATGCGTCCATAGGACTAGGATGTCGATAGGGAATATGAATCTATTGGTTACGCGGGGTGTTTCATTGTCATCGATGGGAAAAAGACCGCCTTTGACCATTGGGCCAAGGGGGAATAAACTTGGCGGTTGACTCCCTAGCCATAGCTCACGCCCTTAGCGTAGACATCGAATCCTAGCGCGAGGGAGCGACAGGACGAGACGTTGGGAGTTATCGTTACGAGCTTAGTGCTCCCGGAGTTGGTCAGTGTTAACGGACATGGGAATGCCCACTGACCGAACCCGGGTAGTCCGGCATATCATCCTGAGCACCGACCGGAATATCGGGCCCATGGGACGCTGGTATCACTCCTAAAGGCAATGTCTCACCACTAGACCCTAATTCTGATTGTTATCCTATCCGCCGGTCGTATTAGCGAGAATCATATGATAGGGTGGAAACCGAAGTCCCGGGTTTCCCTTTATATTGTTTATCCCTCGCATTCTATTTCTGTGACAACCCAACTACCGATTCAGGATAGCTCACACATGGGGTGAATTAAGTCCTTTCTGACACAAGCACAACCACGCCTCCCTGAGTTCGACCCCCAAGCCACAATACAACACCATACGCATGCGGTTATAAATATTTAAATCTCATGCCCCCAATCTCATTTTGCACTCTCATGCCACACAAAACCATAGGGACGTCACTCCCCTAGCTCTCATAGAAATCTGTTAAGCTTTAAAGATATCCGTTTAAACAGATACCACCTTGAGACGGTGAGCAAACAAAACAGAGAATTCTTGTATGTAACGTCTCATAAAAACGGTGCTAAAACCACCATCGAGCGTTTTGAGGGACTCCCGTCGGGTCTCTACCATACAAGGATAAGAGCAATGGAAGCAAACACACTCGAGCACCAGAAGTGCGACAATCAATTAGAATTCCAACTCTGGCACAATAGACTAATGTTGAGTATTGGACTTCTCCCTACTTGGTGTTAATGATGAGCAAACATAAATACTAGTGACTAATCTCATATTTTACAGTTAATCCATTGCCTAAGCTTATTATGAAGATCTACTTGCAATGGGTGACACTCAAAGTTGATTGAAGGCAAATGGCATGGATTGGATGATCGTAGATGATGATTGAAGCTCTATGAAGTCTTCAAGCTCATACAATGGATAGCAGAGAGAATTCGTCAATGTAATTTTCTTTTATCTCTTCTAGTTTGTAGCTTAGAAGTAGAACATTGATGGAGCACTCACACACATCATCATTTCAGTCTTAGGACATTATTAGATCATTCGTCCTTTGACCCCAATCCATTTCTCTGTTGGTTGTGCTTGGATTATTTATAACAGTCGACTCCTGAACAGTTTACAGTTGTAACGGCTGGTTTTTGTATGATCATATTTATTTATATATATATGATTGTTTGTCTTCTCTCTTCTTCTTTTCCATTTTCCTTTCCCCTATCTGGAACTGAGCGTGCTTCAGGACGCTCTTGTCTTGGAGCCAGACTCATTTTAGAAGTCCCTAGAACCCATCCCGAAGCTTCACACTTCATTTGGAGACTTGGTGTACATTTTAGTCGGTTCAAGAACAAGGACCGACCGACTAGATGTCAATCTAGTCAGTCAGAAACTCTTCATGGACCGACTAGTTTCCGTCAGATTTTTCCACTGAGTTACTGTTTACTCTTAGTCGGTCTAAGTTCATCCACCGACCGACTAGTTGTCGAACTAGTCGGTCAACACTTCTTCGCAGACCGACTAAGTTAGAGATCATTTCATGCAGTCGAGTTACTGTTTACCATTAGTCGGTTTAAGAACGAATACCGACCGACTAGTTAACAAACTAGTTGTTAGGCTTTCTTCTCAGACCGACTAACTTTCAAAACCTCATGTCGACCACTTTTATCCTTTAGTCGGTCAATGAATACTGGCCGACCGACTAGGTTGCAAACTAGTCGGTCGACGAGCCTTCACAGACCGACTAAATCTGTCAACCCTGTACCGATACTGTTCTCTGTTTGCCTTCTAGTCGGTCACAGTTAAACGACCGACCGACTAGTTCTCAAACTAGTCGGTCAACCACCCTTCTCAGACCGACTAACTGACCCCCGAAACCCTAGTTTTGACCTAGCCGCCGTTTTGTTTTCTTATTTAAACACGCGGCTGCCCTTCATTCCTCCTCATTGTTTTGAGTTGTTTTCTTCCCCAACCTTCCTCCTTCCCTTCCCTTGAGGCCGAGCCCCTATCTTCTCCAAGATCTCCCTCTTCCTCTTCATCTTCTTCCTCCTTTCTCTTTTCTCTTTCTCCCGTTTCTTCTCCTCCTCCTATCTTCCCCGCAACCGACCACCACCACAAAATTCTTCCCCAGATCTGAGACCCACGGCCAAGCTCCAGTCGCCTTCTCGTTTCCTTTCCCGAGATCCATCTTAGCGGTCCAACCTCAGTTCTAGCGACGACGACCCCGGGAGACGCCGAGATCTTCGCTACCGCCTACGGAGGCCGACGACACCACCAATGATCAACGCTCCTCGCTGCGCTACCCGCGGCCTAGGAACTTCCGGACAATGCAAAGCTTCCACCTTTTCAGATCCGACGCCGGATCTACGTGCAAATCGTCATTTTCAGGTTGGTCCCCTAAACTCGTAGTAACCCCCACCGTAAATGATCAAACCCTAATTAAAATCGGCAACATAATCAAATTAAATTTACTTTCCGCCCCTCTTTAAAACGTTGTGCAAATGTAGAAAATCGACGAATGGACTTTATGCATGTACACATAAGATAGATCGTCGATTAGGTTAAATACATTAAAAATGTTATTTTTGATTGAATAGGTTAGTCCCGATAACCTAGACACAACCCTAATAGGAATTATTGAATCGTGATCTGACACCGTCACCGTGTCACGATTTCAGACGTACTTCCACCGATTAGACGTTTGGATGAGACGCTCCGAGAAGACGACGCTCACGTCATCACAGGCAAGTGTACCACTTGCGTTCTTGGCCATGCTTAGGCCTTAGTATTGCTAGATTAGACATTTCGAACCATGAGAACCGGACGTGAAATGATAGCGTCCGGGACGCCCTTGATGGCTCAGATTTGACAACGAAATCTGAGTCCAACAACAACAATTTTGACATCATAAGATTGACATGCATGTGTGTGAGTTGTGGACACCCTAGTATAACCCCTCCTGTTTTGTCGTGTCATGTCCCTTTTCGTCTTGCCATGTCCCGTTCCGTCTGCACAGCCAGATGGGCAATAGGGCACTCGCCAAGCCAGAGCGAGTGATCCCTTGTACTAGTTCACAGCCCGATGGGCAATTGGGCACATGTCAAGCTAGAGCATGTGATCCCATGTACTGATACACAGCTCAGAGAGCAATAGGGCACTTGTCAAGCTAGAGCAAGTGATCCCTTGTCCTGTCACGATTCCTGGGGTTTTGGGGTAGGGTTGAGCGTGCACACGGCAAGAGGGTCTGATCCCCCTTAAAACCGTACAGGCGTGAACCCTTTTCGTGTCTTGTCTTGTCTTGTCTGGCTCTCCTTGTTCCGTCTTGTCTTGACACCTGTAGGCTAGTCCCGTAGTCGATAGCCCTCGCTACGACTACTACTTGTCATGTTTACTTTTCCTACTACGTGTACTTTCGTTGTTCGCCTGTTGTAACCTCAGCATGTTAATCAACCAGTAAAACGTTTGTTAAATAATTGGTGCACTTGCAGTTTGGTCTAACCTTTTCTTGTAGACCTTACCTGACGTACAGTTCCTTCCTTTGGTGCTGTACGTCAGGGATTGAGCCAGAGTACGTTGAGGAGGCTGACTTGCCAGCTAACGTGGAGCCAGAGAGCATTAATCCCGAGTACGATCCCGAGGAGGACCAGAGCTAGTGACTCCCCGTTGCAGTTTCCAGAGACGTTTATTACTTTTAGTTGGGTGCGTAGTACCTTTTGTTTCCTTGTCTAGGTTGGGTGCTTGCACCATTAGATTTACTTTTCTGCTGTTGTAGCCCTTCGGGCGTTGTGACTCGTTACCTTGGATATGTTGGAATAAAATGAATTGTCTTTAATTTTTCTCGTACTCTTATTATTCTGTACTAATATGCAGGGACCTGTACCTTCGTCTAGGTACCACACAGATGCTTATTGGGTCAGAGCTCCTTAGCCCTGGCCTAAGCGGGCCTAGTCACGCTTCGCCTCCGCTGTTTTGGGAAACGGGACGTGGCAGGTTTTAGTGGTTGTCCATGCAGGTCCCGTCCCAAACTTTCTGCAAGTACAGAACCGTAAGAGTAAAGACAATCATTTTAATATTCAAACATTGTACGAGTCTGACCTGTGTTTTCGTTTCTGAACACAGGATGGCGGGGCGACGCATTACTCGATCCTCAAATTCGAGTAATGACGGTCCGGAGGACCAGGGTGCTGAGTTCCGCCAGTTCCTTGGCGTGATGCGAGAGATGTTTGAGGTGCAGCATCAGCTGGTGCAGCAGTCCAACCATGCTGCCCAGGCCCCACCTGTTGCACCACCTCCACCTCCGCATGCTCCGCGAGCTGCTCCAGGAGTGAAGCAGTTCAACGAGCTTCAGCCGAAGACCTTCTCTGGGAAGGAAGGACCTCTGGGTGCCGATGAGTGGATCCAGAGCACTGAGGAAAAGTTAGTTGCCGCCAAGATTCCAGATGATACTCGGGTGGAGATCGCGAAGATGCAGCTGACTGAGATTGCCCGAAACTGGTGGCGTATTGAGGAGAGGCGTCTGCAGAAGCCTGTGGAGTGGAAGAATTTTCGCCACATGTTCAAGGAGAAGTACTTCACCAAGGCAGCTAGGAGAGAGCTGATGGGCAGATTCGTGGATCTGAAGCATAGGGACATGACGATCGATGAGTATGAGGCTGAATTCAAGATGCTGAGCCGTTTTGCCCCGCACATGGTGAAGAAGGAGGAGAACCGAGCTGAGCGGTTCCGTCAGGGACTTCATCCGAAGGTCCAGGCTTCCATGTCCTCTGCTAGTTTCTCGACTATGAGGGAAGTGTTAGATGCTGCGAAGAATCATGAGACGATTTCGAACCTGCCTGACACTCCAGCGGACAGAGGAAAGCGCCCTATGGAGCAGTATCAGCCATCTACCAGGCCGGTGATGAGGCCAGTCCAGTCTGTGCCATTCAAGAGACCTGGAGCACCAGTGCAGCATCGGAGCAAGGGTCCGTGCCATTTCTGCGGCAAGCTCAGACATGTTCAGACCAACTGTCGGAGGAAACTGGGGCTATGCCTACTTTGTGGAGATGCTTCGCATGCTGCAAAGGATTTTCCTAGAGCCCGCACTGCTATTGTTGGGGCGCCTGCTCCAGTTCCGAGAGGACCTGCTGTTCGTGGACCACCCTTGGTGCCACATCGGCAGATGTACCAGCGAGCAGTGCAGCCTCCGAGGCCGGCCTATACTATGACTGCTGTGGAGACTGAGGAGCTGGATGGGGTGATTACAGGTAACATCTTGACCTAGTCGTTTCATTTCATAACTATATTGTATTGCTAGTCTTGTTAGTGTTGTTTGTTTGTTTGATTGTTAGAGTAGTGTTTGACCTTACACCTTTTGCTTCTTAGGCACCATTCTTGTGTCCTCTCACCCTGCTTTGGCTTTGTTTGACTCCGGTGCATCCATGTGCATCCTATCCCGGAGGTTTATAACAAAGCACTCCATTCCTACCCATACACTTCCTAAGTGTTGGGACATCACTACTGGGAACGGAGTGGTGACTGTGAACCTGGGATGTCGGTCGATTCCCTTAGTGGTTAGTGGACATGAGTTATATGCAGATTTCATTGTCCACGATCTACCACATTTCGATGTCGTCCTTGGCATCGATTAGCTGGGAGATTTCCATGCTTCGATCGACTGTCACAGCAAGAGAGTAGTATTCCAGATTCCAGGCCATCCGGAGTTCGAGTTCCGCAGCAGAGATGAGTCTTTTGGGCCCATCAGATTTCAGGCCAAGCCTGAGGTTTCGATCGTTGCAGCCATGCAGATGGAGATGGAGCTTGACCGACCAACGGCTGTCAGAGACTTCGACGACGTTTTTTCGGAGGATATCTCGGGTCTGCCACCCGACAGAGCTTTAGAGTTTGGCATTGATCTGATGCCAGGTGCACAGCCGATATCGAAGGCGCCATATCGGATGGCTCCTGCGGAGCTTGAGGAGCTGCGGAAGCAGTTGGATGAGTTGTTGCAAAGGGTTTCATCCACCCTAGTGTGTCACCGTGAGGTGCACCTGTGTTGCTTGTGAAGAAGAAGGATGGGTCCCGCAGGATGTGCGTGGACTATCGAGGATTGAATGCTGTCGCCGTGAAGAACAAGTATCCACTGCCGCGTATCGATGACATTTTTGATCAGCTTGGAGGTTCGATAGTTTTCTCGAAGTTGGATTTGAGGAGCGGATATCATCAGTTGAAGGTGAAGAAGGATGACATTTCGAAGACAGCTTTTCGGACGAAGTACGGGCACTATGAGTTCGTGGTTATGCCTTTCGACGTGACCAATGCTCCAGCTGTGTTCATGAACCTTATGAACTTGATCTTATACGAATTCCTGGATAAATTTGTCGTTATCTTTATTGACGATATTCTTATTTACTCGAAGTCCGAGGAGGAGCACAGCTGTCATCTGAGGACAGTGCTGGAGACGCTGAGGCGACACAAGCTGTATGCCAAGTATGGCAAGTGTGAGTTTTGGCTGGACAGAGTCGCATTCCTGTGACACGTGGTGTCCGACGATGGCATATCAGTGGATCCGGAGAAGGTTAGAGCAGTTCGAGATTGGCTGACTCCGTAGTCAGCGTCCGACATTAGGAGTTTCCTTGGTTTAGCAGGCTATTATCAGCGGTTCATCAAGGATTTCTCGAAGATTACTAAGCCGATGATGAAGCTGACGAGAAAGGATGTGGAGTTTCTGTGGTCTGATGCTTGTGAAGAGGCTTTCAGTATCTTGAAGGCAAGGTTGACCACGACACCAGTTTTGGCAGTACCGGATTGAAGCGGAGGCTTCGAAGTATATTGTGATGCATCAGGGAAGGGCCTAGGATGCGTTCTGCATCAGCATGGCCATGTGGTCGCGTATGCTTCTCGTCAATTGAGGACGCACGAGAAGAATTACCCGACACACGATCTGGAGTTGGCAGCGGTGATCTTTGCATTGAAGATTTGGAGGCACTTCTTACTGAGTGAGAGCGTGAAGATTTTCACCGATCACAAAAGTTTGAAGTACATATTCACGCAGAAGGAGCTCAACATGCATCAGAGACGATGGTTGGAGCTCATGGCTGACTATGAGATAGAATTGCAGTATCATCCGGGGAAGGTGAACGTAGTGCCGGACGCTTTGAGTAGACTCCCCACTGCTATGGTGCATACTGCTGACTTGAGGATTCAGCAGGAGCTGAAGAAAATGGATTTGGAGGTCGTCCTACCTGGTGTAGTTCTTTCATTCATGAATTTGCAGATTCAGTCCACGATCGTGGATCGGATCAAGGCAGCACAGGCAGGAGATCCGAAGTTGCAGAGGATCAGGAGGCAGGTTGAAGCTGGACTGCGAGCGGAGTTCGTGATTCATGAGGATGGTTCGCTGCGGTACGGCAGCAGACTCTGCGTACCTACAGGTGATGTTCGGGAGGAGCTTTTGAGCGAGGCTCATAGCTCGCCTTATTCTATACATCCTGGGGGTACCAAGATGTATAAGGACCTTCGACTGAATTACTGGTGGATTGGCATGAAGAGGAGTGTGGCACGGAGTGTTGCCAAGTGTTTGGTATGCCAACAAGTGAAGACCGAGCACCATCGTACTGCTGGGTTGCTACAGCCGCTTCCTATTCCGGAGTGGAAGTGGCAACATATTACGATGGATTTCGTGACTGGTTTACCTCGGACCATGAAGCAGTACGACGCAGTCTGGGTGATCGTTGATCGGTTGACTAAGTCTACGTATTTCATTCCCTTCCGAGTGGGCCAGTCTACAGAAGCCTTGGCGAGGAAGTATCTAGAGGTAAAATTACTTCTTTTACTTCTCTTTAATTTTTTTTCCCTCTTTGAGTTAGTTGTGACGTAGGCCGTGTACGTGCAGGAGATTGTGCGCTTACACGGAGTCCCCGTGAGCATCGTGTCTGACAGAGACTCGAGGTTCACATCTCAGTTCTGGAGAAGTCTGCAAGAGCATTTGGGTACGAGTCTGAGTTTCAGCACGGCGTACCACCCGCAGACCGATGGCCAGTCCGAGAGGACTATTCAAATTCTGGAGGATATGCTGTGAGTTTGCACGCTCGATTTGAAGGGATGTTGGGAGGACCATCTCCATTTGGTGGAGTTTTCTTATAACAACAGCTACCAGGCGAGCATTGGCATGGCGCCGTTTGCTGCCTTATATGGAAGAAAATGTCGATCACCACTAAGCTGGGATGACATTGGAGATCGGGAGCTGTTGGGTCCAGAGATGATAGTAGAAGCTGTGGATGTCGTGAGAGACATCAGGGAGAATCTCAGAGTTGCACAGGACCGTTTCAAGCATTGGGCGGATGCCAAGAGGAGACCTTTGGAGTTTCAGCCTGGAGAGCATGTCTTCCTGAAGATTTCTCCAAACAGCGGAGTGATCAGATTCGGGAAGAAAGGGAAGCTGAGCCCGAGGTACATCAGACCTTTCGACGTGCTAGAGCGTGTGGGAGCAGTGGCCTACCGCCTTGCTCTACCACCATCTTTGGTGGGAGTTCACGACGTATTCCACGTATCTCAGTTGCGTCGGTACGTCAGTGATCCATCACACACGGTGGATTTCTCGGAGATCACAGTCCGTCCGGACCTGACCTATGACCAGCAGCCCGTGCAGATTTTGGACAGTCGACAGAAGCAGTTGAGGAACAAGGTAGTTGACCCTGGTGAGAGTGATGTTGCGTCACGGATCACCTGGAGAGTCCACTTGGGAGAGAGAGGATGAGATAAGAGAGCGTTACCCTCACCTTTTCTGATAGAAATTCCGAGGGCGGAATTTTCTTAAGGTGGGTAGGATGTAACGGCTGGTTTTTGTATGATGATATTTATTTATATATATATATGATTGTTTGTCTTCTCTCTTCTTCTTTTCCATTTTCCTTTCCCCTTTCTGGAGCTGAGCGTGCTTCAGGACGCTCTTGTCTTAGAGCCAGACTCATTTTAGAAGTCCCTAGAGCCCATCCCAAAGCTTCACACTTCATTTGGAGACTTGGTGTACATTTTAGTCGGTTCAAGAACAAGGACTGACCGACTAGATGTCAATCTAGTCGGTCAGAAACTCTTCATGGACCGACTAGTTTCCGTCAGATTTTTCCACTGAGTTACTGTTTACTTTTAGTCGGTCTAAGTTCATCCACCGACCGACTAGTTGTCGAACTAGTCGGTCAACACTTCTTCGCAGACCGACTAAGTTAGAGATCATTTCATGCAGTCAAGTTACTGTTTACCTTTAGTCGGTTTAAGAACGAATACCGACCGACAAGTTGACGAACTAGTCGGTTAGGCTTTCTTCTCAAACCGACTAACTTTCAAAACCTCATGTCGACCACTTTTATCCTTTAGTCGGTCAATGAATACTGACCGACCGACTAGGTTGCAAACTAGTCGGTCGACGAGCCTTTATAGACCGACTAAATCTGTCAACCCTGTACCGACAATGTTTTCTGTTTGCCTTCTAGTCGGTCACAGTTAGACGATCGACCGACTAGTTCTCAAACTAGTCGGTCAACCACCCTTCTCAGACCGACTAACTGACCCCCGAAACCCTAGTTTTGACCTACCCGTCGTTTCGTTTTCTTATTTAAACGCGCGGCTGCCCTTCATTCCTCCTCATTGTTTTGAGTTGTTTTCTTCCCCAACCTTCCTCCTTCCCTTCCCTTGAGGTCGAGCCCCTATCTTCTCCAAGATCTCCCTCTTCCTCTTCCTCTTCTTCCTCCTTTCTCTTTTCTCTTTCTCCCGTTTCTTCTCCTCCTCCTATCTTCCCCGCAACCGACCACCACCACAAAATTCTTCCCCAGATCTGAGACCCACGGCCAAGCTCCGGCCTCCTTCTCGTTTCCTTTCCCGAGATCCATCTTAGCGGTCCAACCTCAGTTCTAGTGACGACGACCCCGGGAGACGCCGAGATCTTCGCTACCGCCTACGGAGGCCGATGACACCACCAACGATCGACGCTCCTCGCTGCGCTACCCGCGGCCTAGGAACTTCCGGACAATGCAAAGCTTCCACCTTTTCAGATCCGACGCCGGATCTACGTGCAAATCGTCATTTTCAGGTTGGTCCCCTAAACTCGTAGTAACCCCCACCGTAAATGATCAAACCCTAATTAAAATCAGCAACATAATCAAATTAAATTTACTTTCCGCCCCTCTTTAAAACGTTGTGCAAATGTAGAAAATCGACGAATGGACTTTATGCACGTACACATAAGATAGATCGTCGATTAGGTTAAATACATTAAAAATGTGATTTTTGATTGAATAGGTTAGTCCCGATAACCTAGACACAACCCTAATAGGAATTATTGAATCGCGATCTGACACAGTCACCGTGTCACGATTTCAGACGTACTTCCGCCGATTAGACGTTAGGACGAGACGCTCCGAGAAGACAACGCTCACGTCATCACAGGCAAGTGTACCACTTGCGTTCTTGGCCATGCTTAGGCCTTAGTCTTGCTAGATTAGACATTTCGAACCATGAGAACCGGACGTGAAATGATAGCGTCCGGGACGCCCTTGATGGCTCAGATTTGACAACGAAATCTGAGTCCAACAATAACAATTTTGACATCATAGGATTGACATGCGTGTGCGTGAGTTGTGGACACCCTAGTATAACCTCTCCTGTTTTGTCGTGTCATGTCCCTTTTCGTCTTGCCATGTCCCGTTCCGTCTGCACAGCCCGATGGGCAATAGGGCACTCGCCAAGCCAGAGCGAGTGATCCCTTGTACTAGTTCACAGCCCGATGCGCAATTGGGCACATGTCAAGCTAGAGCAGGTCATCCCATGTACGGATACACAGCTCAGAGAGCAATAGGGCACTTGTCAAGCTAGAGCAAGTGATCCCTTGTCCTGTCACGATTCCTAGGGTTTTGGGGTAGGGTTGAGCGTGCACACAGCAAGATGGTCTGATCCCCCTCAAAACCGTACAGGCGTGAACCCTTTTCGTGTCTTGTCTTGTCTTGTCTGGCTCTCCTTGTTCCATCTTGTCTTGACGCCTGTAGGCTAGTCCCGTAGTCGGTAGCCCTCGCTACGACTACTACTTGTCTTGTTTACTTTTCCTGCTACGTGTACTTTCGTTGTTCGCCTGTTGTAACCTCAGCATGTTAATCAACCAGTAAAACGTTTGTTAAATAATTGGTGCACTTGCAGTTTGGTCTAACCTTTTCTTGTAGACCTTACCTGACGTACAGTTCCTTCTTTTGGTGCTGTACGTCAGGGATTGAGCCAGAGTACGTTGAGGAGGCTGACTTGCCAGCTGACGTGGAGCCAGAGAGCATTGATCCCGAGTACGATCCCGAGGAGGACCAGAGCTAGAGACTCCCCGTTGTAGTTTCCAGAGACGTTTATTACTTTTAGTTGGGTGCGTAGTACCTTTTGTTTCCTTGTCTAGGTTGGGTGCTTGCACCATTAGATTTACTTTTCTGCTGTTGTAGCCCTTCGGGCGTTATGACTCGTTACCTTTGATATGTTGGAATAAAATGAATTGTCTTTAATTTTTCTTGTACTCTTATTGTTCTGTACTAATATGCAGGGACCTGTACCTTCGTCTTGGTACCACACAGATGCTTATTGGGTCAGAGCTCCTTAGCCCTGGCCTAAGCGGGCCTAGTCACGCTTTGCCTCCGCTGTTTCGGGAAGCTGGGCGTGACAACAGTCGCCTACCTCAAAAACAGTCGACTGTGTTTTGTTCTACAGTCGCCTGTTATGCACAAACTTTTACAATCTAGTTTTGGGCCTCTCTGTTTATTTTGAACATGCTACTGATGAACGATTCACAAGCGCATGTCCAAGTGACCGTCGACTGTGTTTTGTAAATCAGTCGCATATATATCTTTTGCCCAAAACTTCGTTGATCTAACTTTTACGTCTAGTCGACTATTGTTGTGTATACAGTCGACTGTATCTTGGATCAGTCGACTGTGTATGTTGCAACAGTCGTCTGTCTATGAGCCAACTTATTGACTCAGTTCTCTGAAAATTCTCAGGGTATTTGACAGTCGTCTGTATAAATTTACAGTCGCCTATTCTGATTAACAGTCGACTGTATTATCCTCATCAGTCATCTGTCCTGTTATCTTACAGGATTTCCAGATTTCACTCTGCTTACCATCTCACGGCCAGTCGCCTGTAGAAGGTTTTACAGGCGCCTGTTGGTTTAACAGTCGACTGTCTTTGCTTCATCAGTCGACTGTCCACGTGATAAGTTATCGTTATGAATTCTTACCTACCCATGTTGACTGTGCAACAGTCGACTGTGGTTTCTTCAACAATCGACTGTTGCGAGTTCAGATTCTATCCATTGAGAATTTTCTCACGGATTCCAAAAGAGTTTTTGCCTAAATTGTTTTGTGGATTTGAGAAACCTATAAATGGGGCTTCTACTATTCCATTGAAAGGTTACCTAAGCTATTGCAAAATCTCTCAAGCTTTCCTTCTAAATTTTAAAGCTCTTAAAACCAAAGCCCTAAGAATTCCAAATCTTTGATCTCTTGCTCTCCAACCTAGAACCAAAGAGTGATCCTCTAGGCAATTGGTGCAGTCAAGAGAAAGGGCCTTCTCCTCTCTTCCAAGAGAGTCTTCAACACACAACACACCACTCCTTCAAGTTCTATTTCAAGACATAGTTGATTGTAAGTGTTGCTTTCATATTTCATTATTTTCGTATATTGAATTTGCTCTCGGATCGTGAGAGCTGTTTTCTTGCTCCCAAGTTGTGGGAGTCAAGGACATCGATTGTATTCGATTTCACTTGTAGGGTTGCTAAAAGAGTGTTTTAAGGAAACCTCAAGTTAGGGTTCTAACTTGAGTATCCGGAGGTATCCGGGTGGAAGGGACGAAGGATTACCGGGAACAGGTCGGGAAGTGACTTGGGTAATCCGAACCCTAGAAACATAATTGTGTTTGCATTTGTTTCTTATTTGGGTTCAAATCTAATTCGGTACTATATTACTGGTTAGCATTTTAATTCGGTGTAACAATTGTATTAAATTGCTTAAACACTATTCAACCCCCCTTCTAGTGTTTTCTCCATAGACATGATCCCTACAATTGGTATCAGAGCACAAGGTTATAGCTATGGCATCCAACAACAACAACGTTCCTTCGCCGACTTCGTACAACAATCACGATCGTGATGGAGCGTCCACACTTTTCGATGGTCAATGTACGGTACGTCCTCCACGTTTCAATGGTACTAATTTTGGCTATTGGAAGTGTGGGATGGAGACGTTCCTTAGGAGTGCTTCACTTTGGAGAACCCTCCACAAGGAGTTCGTCGAGCCCACTGAAGAGGATTTCGAGAAATGGATGACTTCAGAGAAGTCCGTCGAAGTCAACAATGCTAAAGCAATGAACGCTCTTCGTTGTGCGTTGGACCCGAATGAGTTCAACAAGATATGCACATGTAAGAGTGCATATCAAATTTGGAACCATCTCATCGTTACCCATGAGGGAACGAATAAGGTAAAACTTTCGAAGTTATATGTTGCCGTGCAAAACTTTGATTTGTTTCATATGCAGGAGAATGAGAGCATTGCATCGATGTACGGACGCTTTACCGACATCACAAATGAATTGGAAGCCCTTGGCCAAAAATACACCGAAGCTGAAAAGGTAAGGAAGATCATCATGGGAATGACCTCCAAATGGGAAAGGAGAGCGATCGCCATCGAGGAGGTCAATGATCTGAAGAATTACACAATTGTGAATCTTATCGGGACTCTCATGTCTTATGAGGTAAGACGAGAGAACCGATTAAAGATTCGAGCTATGATAAATCCTTCGGAGGCCAAGAAGAAGGCTTTGGCATTCAACGCCAATTCATCATCCTCCGATATCGAAGATTCGGAAGATGAGATGGATTTGGGTGAAATGGCCCAAATGGCGAAGAAGTTCCACCGCTTCTTTCGCAAAGGTAAATTTCCCTCCAATAAATGTTTTGAGTCTACTAATGCTTCTTCCTCTCTTTATTTTAAGTGTAATAAACCAGGGCACATCAAGAGGCATTGCCCAATGCTAAAGAACAAAGAGAAGTGGAAGGCACCTAAGTACCACAAGTCCGACAAGAACAAGAGAGACAAGAAGAAAGGACTTGTAGGTACCTTCGATGACTCAAGTGAGGACTCATCAAGCAATTTCGATGATGAGAAGGGTGAGAGCGCCCACATGTGTTTCATGGCCCGAGAGGATCCACTCTCCGATGAGAGTGATTCCGACACGGATGAAACCGAGGTAACAATGGATGAACTTCGTATTGCTAATGAAGAATTATTTGCTAAATATCAATGTTTAATTCTTAGATACACTAGCTTAAAGAAATCAAAAGTTAGCAAGTCATCCATTCCATGCATTATCAACAATGACACCATTGATGATACTTTAACTCTTGAGAAAGCAAACTTAGCTTTTCAAAATGTCACCTTGAGAGATGAGGTGAAAACCCTCAAATCTCAACTATATCAAACACATCCAACGGATAATAGTGATCTAGTCACACGATACACACAATTGGGTTTAGAGAATGACTCTCTTAAAACCAAAGTGCACGAGCTCAAAGCACGGTTGTCCACATTTGATACCAACATTTCTTCTTTAAAGGAGAAATATGAGCTCATGTCCTCCCGTATAGTGAGATTCAATAAGGAAAAAAGACAATTGGATGAGTTGCTAGCAAACCAATTTCCTGCCACACATCGTATTGGTCTTGGGTTTGTGAAAGCAAATGCATCCAATGATCGTACCTCCTATAGTGGTGTCACTATAGATCTGTGAGGCCTTCCTCCGGTGCATCCACAAGTGGTGTCGAAGACACTATAGGTAGCAAACCTACCAAGAAAGTCACCACTTCACCTTCTCTTCCTTTTGACAAGAAACCCACTAAGGGTGGTAACCAAAAGTAAGGCCATGCTTACATGTACACTAACACTCATCCACGTAGGAAACCTCCTACTTCACAAGTGGATAATTATGACACTTTTTATGCTCCACACCTACAGACACGTACACAACCACACATGAGATTTACTCATGTACGTGCTCCTATACACCCGTATGCACATACGCATCATTCTTACATGTATGCTCATCCTCCTCATGTCATGCATGATCCATATGCTTCATACAACATGCATGTTCCCAAGCATACATATCATTCTCGTATGTACAATGCATATCCACCACCTCATATTTATGCTAGAAACCATGTTCCCAAGAAGCATGCACCACATAGAAATTTAACAAATATGCATGCAACTAGGAAAAGGACTACCAAAAGATACACCATTTGGGGTCCTAAGAACACTAGCCTGAATGATAGGAATGCTTATGTTGATTCCTATTTTCATGATGTGATCAATAATGGTAATTATGTTGGGAATTCAAAGTCCACTTGGACTTGGCTTGCAAAGGGCTAATCCCCTTGGACCCAACAAACATTGGGTACCATGAGCTTATGGTATATTATATAGGTACCCAAGAGAAAGAAGAAGAGCAATAAAGGTCAAACTAGCTCTAAAGAAAAAGGATGGATTCTCGATAGTGGTTGCTCCAAACATATAACGGGAGATCCCTCATTGCTCTCCGAAGTGATTAGCATCAAGGATGGTGCAACGGTCACTTTTGGAGGTAATCAAAAGGGAACCATCATAGGAGTAGGTATCGTTGGTAATCCATCAAAACCAATGGATTTATTGTTTTTACATTGTTTTTACGATGTATTTGTGATTAGAGTATAGGTCCTAGGGTGAGTGTTCTTATTCTCTGGAATTCTATCTCATTGTGCATTTTTGGACCAGGACAGACGACTGTCTTTCCTTCGACAGTCGACTGCCCTACTCTATCTCCTCAGTCTGAGAATTTGTATCTTTCGCACAGCCGACTGATGACTGTTTTCCAGTCGACTGTTATTTTAACAGGCGAATGTACTGTAGTCATCAGGCGACTGTTCTCTCTGTCGAAATTTTTACAAAGCTCTCTGTCTTATTGATGAACTGTATGGTTTCTCGGCCAGTCGACTGATGCGTAACTTACAGTCGACTGTCCAACAGACAGGCGACTGCATGTTACTTTCCAGTCAACTGCCCCTCTTTCTGAGCTTTATTTTTACCACCTCATCCAGTCGACTGACTTCTGTTCTTCAGTCGACTGTATGCTGTTGAGACGGTTCAAGTGCTTTGATCTGAGCCGTCGATTCATTGATCTAACGGCCCATATTATTTCCCCAACTTTTTTATTCGACGAATCTTTTCATTTCCCCACGTCGACTCTCTCTCCTCCGATTGAACCGCTTCATCTTCCCGCTCGATTTCTCAGCCGTTGTCGTCGATCTCCGCGTCCCCGCTCGTCGATTGCTTCGTCGTTGAGTCTTTGCATCTTTTTTTTGGTTAGACTCTCTCTCTCTCTCTCTCGCCCTTCGTTCGATTTGTGTCTTTCGATTACTTCGACTATCGTTTCCCTCTCTCTCGATTCCATGGCACCCAAGGGTAAGGGAAAAGAGAAAATTGTTGCTCCTAAACAACCTAGGGCACCCAAGAAACCTATAGCCAAGAAGAAGAAAACCTACAAACCCCGAACCAAGCATGCCGAGTCTCCCGTGCTTTCTTCTTCGTAGGGATATTCTCCTTCTGCTTCTTCCGACGCTCAGCCACTGATTCACCGTCAGCAGAAGCCCATTGGTGTTAACATCAATGAGCCTACTGATGTCGCTTCCCATCAGTCTGCTTCGAGCTCTGGAGAAGTGCATCCTCTTGTACCCCCTTCTGATCCCCTGGTTCCTCTTTGCCGAGATGATCTTTGTTTGGCAAAGTTCTACTCTCTCTTAGGGATCAAGCTTCTTAGGGAGCGGTACATCGCATTTCCAGCCTTTACTACTGAGAGACTCTCTGACATCTTATCTTCTACTCACCTTGCTGATCTTTTTCGCTTCTCTCAGAGCAAATCTCCCAGAGCTTACCCATTTTTGGTGAAAGTCTTCTATGTGAACCGTGTTCGCGGTGAGTATTCCTCTACCGGCATCCTCGATACCGTCGTCCAAGGAACCCACATTCAGATCACTCCCCCACTCTTAGGGACTATTCTTAGAATTCCCTCTGTTGTTTCCCTTCCCTCTGATATTTGCATCTCCGATATTGACGACCTTGACCAGTCTGTCCTCCAGGATATGTTTCGAGAGGTACCTTTAGCTCTTGATTCGGGTGTCAGATCATCTATGTTTTCTGCGAGAGGTTGGGCAGTTCACCTAGTGGTAAAGTCCAACATCCTGCCGAGGTATGGATCATCTGACTAGCCGTCTCAGGATATCCTGAAGTGTATGTATGCTATATTCTCTGGCATGCCTATGAACTGGGCCGGTGTCCTCCTTGATAGGATGGACAAGGTTGAGTTCACGACCTCCTCGTCTCACATTCCTTACGATGGTCTTCTGACTCTTGTCTTCCATCATTTTGGTGTTGATTTGACTCGTTACGAGCCCATGCCCTTTGGTCCTCTCCTCGACGCATCTGCAAAGTCGAAATATTCTTCGGCTCTACAGACTGCCTCGAAGAAGAGGAAATCTACTTCTGCTCCGTCCTCCTCCATTGTTCCTCCAGCTGACCTGCCTTCCACCTCTGCTCCACTATCTCGTGATATTCTTTTCGAGATGGTCTCTGGACTTTACAGATTGATGTCTCTTTCTTTCCTCCATCAGGGAATACCCTTCCCTGAGGATCTGAGACAATTTGTTCCCCAGCTTCATGTGCCTCCTCAGACCACTGATGTCGTTGAGCATCCTGGTGTAGCTTCTACTCAGGATGTTGCTGCTGCTGCTATTGCTCCTTCTGACCTTCCTCCAGAGGATACACCTGCTGTCACAGAGCCTGCTTCTTCTTCTGCAGCCCCTGGAGACGCTCACTCTTAGATAGGTGTTTGTGTGGTGTTAGTTTGATGATGGTTGTATTTTTATGTATGATGGATTTGTTGATGTTATCTTCATTTTTGTATGGTGATGTACTTCGATGTTGTCATGATGATGTATTTTTGTCTTAATCATGTTGTATTTTTTGGACATGTAGATGTCCATCCTTTGATGTACCCATCGTTTATATATATCTATATTTGATGTTGCTGTTTATCTTGTGTCACACTATGCTATACTGCTTATCTTATCTGTGTGATGTATGTTATGTTGTCTCCATGTATGCTATACTCTCTCTGATGTGCTTTTGAGACAATATGTGAATTTGATATTCGATTTTCCATGCTATCTCTGGTATGATGCATTTGTGAAATCAATTTTGAAACTATTTTTTTGTGTACATCTACAATGTTGATATTGGACTTCAATTCCATTACTCACATGTGTTTATGATGTGATTTTATGAGTTTTGATTCTATATATCTTTATACTCCTTGATTGTTGTTAGTTCGTATTTAGCACTGTTATTGTTGTTGTTATTTGCTCACACCTTTTTGGATAATGCCATAGGGTGAGAGAAATAAACATACAAGATTCAAAATGAATGTGCTAAGTATGTTCTAACACTTGAATCTAAGATTGAAGTTGCATTAGATTCAGGGGGAGTAAGATTACAATGAATATGGATTGTAATTCCTAGATTTTTTGAATCTATATTCATGCATTTCTTACTCATTTGCTTCAATTGATATGTAGATGCCCAAATATTTGTTGACTAACGTGATTGGCATTTATGTAGGGGGAGTAAGTTTTCATTGTGCACAATTATTTATCTTTTTGTTTTTGTTTGTTTGTCATCATCAAAAAGGGGGAGAATGTTGAGTATTGGACTTCTCCCTACTTGGCGTTAATGATGAGCAAACATAAATACTTGTGACTAATCCCCTATTTTGCAGTTACTCCATTGCCTAAGCTATTTATGAAGATCTACTAGCAATGGATGACTCACAAACTTCATTGAAGGCAAATGACATGAATTGGATGATCGTAGATTATGATTGAAGCTCCGTGAAGACTTCAAGCTCATACGATGGAAAGAAGAGATTATTCGTTAATGTAATTTTTATTTTATCTCTTCTAGTATGTAGCTTAGAAGTAGAACTTTGATGGAGCACTCACACACATCTACATTTAGTCATAGAACTTCATTAGATCAATTGTCCTTTGATCCCAATTCATTTCTTTATTGATTGTGCTAGGATTATTTATAACAGTCGACTGCTGAATAGTTTACAGTCGCATGCCTAAAAAACAGTCGACTGTGTTTTGTTCTACAGTTGCCTGTTATGCACAGACTATTACAATACAGTTTTGGGCCCTCTCTGATTATCTCGCACAGGCTACTGATGAACTATACACAGGCGCCTATCCAAGTGACAGTTGACTGTGTTTTGTAAATCAGTCGCCTGTCTATCCTTTGCCCAAACTCTGTTTGATCTGACTTTTACGGCCAGTCGACTAACGATGTATATACAGTCGACTGTCTCTTGGATCAGTCGACTGTCTATGCTGCAACAGTCGTCTGTCTGTGAGTCATTTCTTTGACTCAGCTCTCTGGAAATTTCTCAGGCTTTTAACAGTCATCTATTTAAGGATTTACAGTCGCATGTTCTGATTTACAGTCGACTGTGTTCCTTGCATCAGTCGTATGTCCTGTTACTTGTGAGATTTTCAGTATTTGTCTAACTTACCCATCTCTGGGCCAGTCGCCTGTCGAAGAAATTACAGTCGCCTGTTGGTTTAACAGTCGACTGTCTTTGCTTCATCAGTCGACTGTCCACGTGGTAAGTTACCGTTATGAATTCTCACCTACCCTTGCTGACTGTGCAACAGTCGACTGTGGATTGTTCAACAGTCGACTGTCGCGAGTTCAGATTCTATCCGTTGAGATTTTTTTCACAGATTCCAATTGGGTTTTTGCCTAAATTGTTTTGTGGATTTGAGAAAACTATATATAGAGCTTTTACTGTTCCATTGTTAGGTTACTCATTCATTGCAAAATCTCTCAAGCTTTCATTTCCAAAGATCAAAGCTCTCAAATCCAAAGCCCTAAGTATTTCCAAATCTTATTCTCTTGCTCTCCAACCTAGAACCAAAGAGTGATCTTCTAGGCAGTTGGTGCAGTCAAGAGAAAGGGCTTCTCCTCTCTTCCAAGAGAGTTCTTCAACACACATCACACTCCACCTTCAAGTTCTACTTCAAGGCATAGGTGATTGTAAGTGTTGTTTTCATTATTTCATAACTTTCGTTATTTGAGTTGTACTCTCGGTTGTGAGAGTGGTTTTGCTTGCTCCCTGGTTGTGGGAGTCAAGGACATCGATTGTATTCGATTGCACTTGTAAGGTTGCTACAAGTGGGCTTTAAGGAAACCTCAAGTTAGGGTTCTAACTTGAGTATCCGGTGGTATCCGGGTGGTAGGGACGTAGGATTACCAGGAACAAGTCGGGAGTTGACTTGGGTAATCCGAACCCTTGAAACATCTCTGCGTTTGCGTGTGTTTCTTTTGGGGTTGTTTTTCTATTCCGCACTATTTGTTGGATTACATTTTATTTGCCGTAAATTCCTTTTAAATTTGCATAAACACTATTCAACCCCCCTTCTAGTGTTTTCCCCATAGACATGGTCCTTACAGTATCCTACATATATCCAATTTTGTCATAAGTCAATGATATCTTAATGTTTCTCAGCCAATCTTTGTAATTTAATCCAATAAGTTTGTTTTTGTTAACGATTAATTTCAAGCATGTCATGATGCTGCAAAAAAATTTTACAGAGTTACGATAATGAAGCAGATGTTCTTAAAATAATTAAATTGGTTTGTATTTAATTATTTCTTCCACTAATTTTTGTGAATATCTTCAACCCAAAAGATAGACGGAAAATATAATATATAATTTTAGCGAGAATTGAGATCCAACTATCTTGATTTTGATAACCTTGACATTCGTCAACAAATTATAGCATAACAAAGATGGTAGATTAATTCTTTGTCAATTGCAATACTTTGCAACTCTCAATTATGGTTTTTGTCCCTAGCCTTTTATGACATTGTCCTTCGTCAAAAAATCATAAAGTCTAGTCAAGTCCTTCCCATCATTTCGTATTCAATAGGATGTGAGTAATGTGCAATTGACCTTCGTCAACAAGGCCCATCCTTACACCTCCTGAATCCATCTCATGGTAGGAAAGATGCATCACCTAGGATTGAAAAACTAAGGATTGACCTTCGTCAACAACCATAGTATCAATCTAAGTACTCTACTTCTTTGAAACGATGGAGGGCTACGAATAATCCTTAAAATGATTTTTGAAAGCAATGGACTTGATATAGTTGAAATAACTAAGCCATGTAATTAAATAAGATAAGATAATTCAAACTTATCAATTGGCTATGTGGGCACTATATGTGGAGGGAGGTTTTCCATGGATTCAAACAACAAACTCCATGTTCATTAATTTAAAAACCTCTTTTACACATGTATTTCTTAGTTAAACACCAATGTGAAAAGTTGAATTTCGAATCTGATAAACTTTTCCTGCAATATAGTAGTTCAAACTTTCTTGGTTTTACATCACCTAATTAATTGGATTAATTAGGTTTTTGTATAAATAATTGTACATGAACAAGCAGATTTGTAAATAAACTATAATTTGCAAGCAACAACACAGCGAGCGATTTTATTTAGCAAGCGACTCTGCAATCAGTTATGAATAAAATCACTAAATAATTACATGGACCACGGGGGCAACTTCCTATACTGTTAGGTTGATTACTAACGGTACCTGAGTCATAGGATCCTTATAATTATTTTGCCAGTAATCATATTATGGCTAACGCAAGCATGATCACATTATGAAAATATTTTAAAAGAATTTTAAACAATTTTAAACATCCTTTAAAACAAGTATATGTGAGGATCTATCATGATTTAAAACAATTTTAATAATGTTATCGTATACCACATCATGAATAATCTTCTATTAAGAAAACAAAGATTTAATATCATCAAAAATGATGCATGTTGCCAGATTAATCGACTAGTCGCCATACGTTGGTCGACTAATCTATAATTTGTAGGTTACGCAAGTCTCCTGAAGGTGGACTAGTCGACTAGCCTTTATTATGGGCTAGTTGACTAGTCCACAAATTAGTCGACTGGTAGTTGACTACGAGTCGACTAGGCATTGTATCAGGCGACTTACGCATACATGATTTCCTAATAATTAAAAATCTGATTTTTTAATGTTCTAATAGGTTTTAAATCAGCATAAATCCTTGATTGCAGAAAGTCTTTGATACCACGGTAAGGAAACGATGCTAGTAATCTAAACAATTTAGATCATGCAGCGGAAGATAAAAAATTTAAATTTTGTATCTAGCAATTGATATGCCCAAGATCTACTACAATTCTAGCGATGAACAACTGAAATAAAACCATAAAGATCATACCTTTGCACAAGTATACTCAAGCGATACTCGCATATCCTAAATGTCTTTCAGTGAAGACCTGAAGTGCCGTGTTCTCCTCTCCAACCAGCGCCTTAGATGTTTCACGGGATGAATAAATTCTACACAATCCACGATGCCCCAAAGAACTCGAACCGTCCTCCACGTATTGCTACAGCGATAAGAAGGAGAAGGAAAAACTGTGCTTGCGTGAGAGGGATTCTTCCTCTAAAGAGATTTGAATATCTCTGCACTCTGAGACTCTCTCCTAGAGAATATGGTTGCTTGACACAAATTGTTGGGTGTCTCAAAAGGGCTGGGGGAAGACCCCCTTTTATAGTGCAAGGGTCACCTTGTAATTGGATAGGGTTGGGAGTTTGAGTTAAACCCAACCGCATCCCTAAACGTGCAAAGAAGAAGAAGAAGAATTTATGAGTTCTAATCTTATTAAAACTCTACCATAAAACTAGAATAGGAGTTTGGTTTGGATTAGGACTGACTATGAGATCCAACCCGCACCAAGTTCGAATTTCGAATCCTACTTCAACAGCACCAGTCGACTAGGCAGCTAACTAGTCAACTTACGCAGTCTGGCCTGATGCTAAACCACTAGTCGACTAGTCAGCTAACTAGTCACCTACTAACAAGCCACCAATCGACTAGTCAGCTAATTAGTCACCATCTGGAAAGCTACTAATCGACTAGTCACTGCTAAGTTGATTGTTTCCTCTTCTTTCTTCCATCTGATCACAACACTTGTGATCTTGCCCTTGTATATCACATATATTCAGTTTCCTCATTTGCTTTTCGTGAAGAGTCATCATCTATTTGAGACTCTAATAGCCCAATTCCTACTTCAGTAGTGACACGATCACATCATGTCACCGATCGGTAGTGACCTAGCTAAGTGTGTCGAACTCCATTTTAGAACTGTCAATATCTGGTTGGTGGAGACTGAAATCTATCTGGGATAATCTAGCCCTTACCGTGACAGATTCCGTGCAGTCTGGTCCCTTCGTCAAAATAATGTCGTTAAGGTATCTAAGGTAAGATTTTGTGTCAATTCCAATAACACCTTAATGCCTTGGAGTCAAATGTGATCTCATAATTATCAGTTGGATGACATTTGTTAAGTCATTAACAAGTTCATCTTCCATACTGGCTAAGAATTTACTATGGATTCATTTAAGTCTACTGTAACATTAACCTCTCATACTAGAGGAGACGAATCCCGGCCGATGGCCACTCCCTTCGCATGATTCCAACCATACACAGTAGGTACCTACATATCAGCTGCAATGCCAATGTCGATAACTACCTAAGTGTAATCTTCCACATGCAAGGTCATTTAGCACATCTCGTGTCTAAGGACTATGTTACACCTAATGTCACCTGATAGCATTCTATTTTCCATACAGAGTATGATACCAGTATAGAAGTTTCTCAACGAGTCGTTCTATGAACTTGTTCTCCAACAAGCACATGTGCATTATTTACCGATGTCTCCACATCGAGTGGTTGTGAGGTCAGTCACTACCATCTAATGGTACAGATTAATGCACACTGGTCTAACCAGAATATCAATGTCCCGTCTTTATATCTCAGACCAGGAACAGTTCTCGACATATGTTCGACAGACACGTTAGCTTCACTATCATGATCTCATCATGATCCCAATGTTTTCCACATAAGTCCTGGGACTTTATCCATGCATCATATAACACAACATCAACCACAGAAGTGACATAGAGGATTACACAGATAAGGATTTACCAAATAGCATACTATCATTTCAAACAATATGTCTATTACAATTACAATAATTGTCTTAAGGGCATAACCCCCCCCCCCCCCCCCCCCCCCCCCCCAATAGGGGTTGCGGATTCCCTGGCATAACCGTCTCATGTAAATCAAGTGAGTGTGCAGATATGGCAGGACGTAATGGATAGCATCTATAGATAAGGCAGGATGTTATTGCCACGTTGAGCGGTTATTGAATATCTGTTAGTAATGGCATGGGAGAGGGCAGATTGTTCGCCTAAGATTACGTCGCGTGGAGTGGGCTGATCTGGCTAGGCAGGCAGGTGCTCAGGCCATGAGGAGGCCGACTCGTCTCCGCAGGAGTGTGCTGACCTCAGGTAACGATGTTGTCTTAGTGAAAGCCCATTGATGAGAGGCCGAACTCGGGTAGCGATGTCGTCTCCGTGTAGGGTCACCGATCTAGGAGCTGACCTCGTGGAGACCGTCTTGTAAGACCGAGCGGCTGGTGGGCGACCGAGGGTAGCGAGGTCATTCTTGTGAAACTGTGTTAGGGTCAAGTCGGGCTGACCTCTCAAGTCGAGTCCATGTGTCACTAAGGGTGAGGGCAGCTCGCGTCAGGTCCCACCTGTCAAGCTTGGCTGGGCCCCACTACCACCGAGCCCAACTAAACTATATCTACATTGTCTCAACGCTTTGGCCGGTGTTCCCAACCTGGCCAAAGTCAGTAGCCTCGATTTGACAGGGGTTGGCAACCCTGATCAAATCAAAACTGCACCACCACAACACATAATCACCCAACACGCTGACATGACAAAAGTTGATCGATTTCGGTAAATTTTTAAAAGTTAGTCGATTTTTGTAATTAATTGATTTAAATACTCCTAAACTAAATTGAACTACTTTTTAAAATTTTAGTTCAAATTAGACCCAAATACTCAAATACTATAAAACACATACAAAAAGGAAGAACATAACTCCATTAGTACTCAAATTAGATTTTGCATCAAAACCGTACAGCACGTGCTCTTTTAGAGTGAATGGTGAAACACCCCCACCCAAAACACCCCCAACCCACGCTCACGCGCAAGCATGCAGAATTCTTATAGTAGAGCTGAATTGCAGAAAAAATAGTCTGTAACTTGCTTTTATGCGCCGGAGAGACTGAAACATTTGGGACTCAGCCACACAGACACATATAGCAAAAGATTAAGACTTCAATGGAGGAAACATAATCAGTACAAGGAACATCACCTCATAGAAATCCAGATACTGCTGCCATATTTCTTGTGATCTTTGGATACTTAGGATGAAAAATGCCACAAAAATATCAACTAAATGTAATGTTTACACCAGGCAAGGCTGCTACACAAGTCACTTTCCCTCTAATGATTAATCAGGGTATATATTTTTACAAATATAAAAAACCACTTGCTCCAGCATCTTCCCAATCCAATGTTGATCAATGGTCAGCTCAAAGCTTACATAGAAAATGTGACACATTCTCTTCAAAGTCCTTAAAACATCATGATGTACCCCTTTCCATCCAAAAACATCAAGGATTTTACTGTCTGCAGATTATTTTTCTTTTTCAGCACCTGAGGCTTCTGGCTGGGGCTTTATAATAGCCAGTTGACCACCATCCTTGTTGGCTTGTGTTGCAGCCTTGACCTCATTGCAGTGGTTTATGAACTTGCTCAGCTCCTGATCATCACCAGATTGCCGTCAATCCGGAAGTGTATATAAAGAGTCAAGAAACCCATAAAGTTCCCAGTTAAAAGGAGACAAAAGAAAAGACACGACATTGTGAGAAAGTTCAGTCAACGCATATTTAGATCAAAAACGCATGGTGAGAAAGTTCACAGTCAAAGCATATTAAAACAAAGACACTTTGTTGATCAACTCCGTGCTCAGCCTAGATTCCAAACATGTGTGCTCCGATTCTAACCTAGCATTAGGCAGATTACTATATTAGATTCCAGAATCAAAATGCAAGTTTCAGATAAACTTGAAGAACTAAAACCTCGATAATCGATGAAAACATTTTTGTAGATGAAAACATGTTTGTAGACTGGCATTCCAGAATATAGAAAACCCCATGATGAGATTGATTTGCTAAGATGGTTTTCTTGAATCAGTACCAAAGCATTTTGCTCAAATGCAAAAAAAAACGTCCAACATTTTTGCTCCAAAAAACATGTCAATCGACATTTTAATTCTGAGATGCGATTGTAAATTCAGTTTGATATGTCTTGCCACTTTAAAAGCTAGCTATTGCACTTTGTTAGAAATAGGGTGCGGCAGCCAACCAGGATCTATATTTTTTAGGCATCAGGGGTAAATCTGTAATTTTTGTGGTCCAGGGGCAGATCCTGTAATTTTAGGCTAACCCCCCAAGGTCATGGGCATTTTGGTAATTACTGGGCGACGGCTCGTTAAGGATGTTTATTATAAATAAGAGGAGAGAGTTCTTGAGAGGGGATATGCGGGGATATGCTGAATTTGGGAAGAGAATTGAGTAGTAGAGAATAGGAGTAGAAAACACTAGGATTAGTGAAAGAGTTGAGCCTTTCTCTCGAATTAAAGGCCAAATTAAAGGCCAAAACAGCAGTCCTCCTCTCGAATTGAGACCAACTATCCTTTGGTATCCCCAAATTAGCAACAAAAATCTGATTTTTATTCCCAAATCCCTAGCTGGTCATGTTAAAGAGGTATCAGCATGCGATCCTGATGGCGGCAACAAGAAAGGTGGAAGCAAGGGAGATCCTTAACGACATGGAGATCATGTTGAAATCGTAGATGGAATCAATGTTGAAACAAATGTTGGAGGTGTGGCGCCGCCATCTGCTTGAGAAGGAGATTACGAAATCAGATATGAAGAAAAACAAAGTCAACGTCATAGATCTGGGGCAAAAGACGGCGCATTTGAACAAGTGCCAGGGAAAAATCATCTCTGTTGAGGGAATACATTCGAAGGACGGCCCGGCATTAGCTCAGGCGACAACGAGGACTCCGACACAGATTTAGGGTCAAAGGTGACACCTTTGGCCAGGGTAAAAGGAATAGAAGCCGTTTTGACGAGGATCTCCAACAAATTGGTGACAGATCACACACATAAGGCTTAAATCCTTCCCAAAATCATGGGGGAAGGCGGACGAGGTTGAAAGACAAGGGAGAAGCCCTGCCCCCCCCCCCCAACAAGAGAGGCGACCCGCCTTCAGGTGGCCTACTGGCGGGCCACCCAGTCCAAGGGAGCTGGCAGGCAGGCCGTTCCAGGCTCGACGACCCCCAAACGACCTTACAGGGATGCCCATGAGACCCAGAGACAGAGATCAAGGGCCCTGGTTTGCAGAGGAAGTCCGTTTTAGGCCTCATCGACAATGCTTTTGGCGTTATAGACCTTCAAGCAGGCTTGGCAATCATAGTGGCTTCCATCCGAGCTTCCTGGAGGGTGGTGAAGATCTTGGGTGGCCCGATGATAGCGGATGCCCACTAGGTTTTGGCTAGATCACATGAAACCCACAAGGAGACGGCGGCCCAAGGGACATCGGAGGGAGGACTCCATTTGGAGTAGTGTATCCATGTATTTCAAGACACCACCTTGAGAATAAGGTGACTTTTAGGAACAGAGTAATGTTAGGATTAAGGTGTGATGGCCAACGAGTGACAGATCTGTAATTTATGGGCATCATAGGCAAATCTGTAATTTTGGAGTCCAGTGAACAGATTTGTAATTTTAGCTAAAACCCCTAGGCCAGGGGCATTTTGGTAATTACAGAACGATGACTCGCTAAGTGAGTTTATTAGAAAAATAAGAGGGGAGAGTTCTTGAGGGGGATATGCTGAATTTGAGAAGAGAATTTAGAAGAAGAGATTAAGAGTAGAATACTTTAGATTAGTGGGAGAGTTAAGCCTTTCTCTCGAATTAAAGGCTAGGATTGTTATCCTCCTCTCAAATTGAGGCCAACTATCATTTATATTCCCAAATTATAAATAAAAATCTTATTTTTATCCCAAAATCCCTGGCAGTCCGTATCAAATTGCTAGCAGAGCGTTCGATCCTGATGACCACGACAATAACGGTGGAAGCGAGGCAAGGGAGATCCTTAACGACATGGAGATCCTGTTGAAATCTTGGATGGAATCCACGTAGAAACAAATGTTGGAGGTGCGGCTCCATCCTCTACCTGAGGAAACTACGAAGCCAGAGCTAAAAAACGAAGTCAACGACACAGATTGGGGACAAAAGGCGACGCCTTTAGACAAAGTCAAGGGAAACCTCATCTCTGTTGAGATCCATCCGAATGGCAGTTCGGCATCAGATCTGTGCAACGACGAAAACGGCGGAGATCTAGGGCTAAAGGTGACGTCTTTGGCCTGGCGCCCCTGGATGGCCTTTTAGGGGACCCGCAGGCCCAGAGACAAAGAACATGGGCCTTGGTTTCCAAACGAAGGCCCTTCTGAGTCTCGACGATAGTACTTTGGGCGCGACGGAACTTCAAGCGAGCTTGGCGATCACTGTGGCTTCCATCCGAGCTTCGCGGAGGATGGTGGAGATCTTGGGTGGCCCGACTATACAAAAGATGCACGTAGGTTTCGGTTGGATTACACGAGGCCCACAAGAAGCATGCGACTAATGGGAAGTAGATGGGGGACTGATCACCCTCGTTTGGGGTAGCATGGCCCACAGACTTCATGATGACAGCACCTTGAGGACAATATGGTTCTTTGGAGAGCAGAGTAATGTTAGACTTGTAGTGCGACAGCCAGCCAGTGGCTGATCTGTAATTTCTAGGCATCAGTATCAAATCTGTAATTTTGGAGGTTCAGGGACAAATCTGTAATTTAGGCTGAAACCCGTAAGTCAATGGTATTTTTATTATAAATAAGAGGGGGTGACTTCTGGAGAGGAGTATATTGACTATTGCGAAGAGAATTGAGAAGACAAATTAGGAGTAGGAAACTAGAGCTAGTGGGAGAGTTAAGCATTTCTCTTGAATTAAAGGCTAGGAGAGCTCTTCTCCTCTCGAGAGAGGCCAACTATCATTGTATCCCTTTATTTTATTGATAAAAATATCACCTTTCCCCCATATCACCCTATTAGCCATAAAAATCTCACATTTGCCCTAAAAATCCCACCAAGTCAACAAAAAATATGAATCATCATCGGCATCGTCGTCGACTCCTCTCATCATCAACGATGATGTCATCTCCTCTCCTTTTCCTCATCATCTCGGCATCTCATCTTCCTGAGCCTCTCATCATACTCCCATCTCGTCATTGTCATCGTTATGATCTAGTCACCAAAAGGCTACAAGACATCAAAGCAAAAATTGAAGCTAATCAAAGTTATTATTTCTTCATTGTGGAAAACTAAGCAAATCGAAGCAAATCGAAGCAAGATCAAGTTTTTTATTTTTCACTGAAACTAGAAGTTTTTTGTTTTTGTTTTTGATTTTTTTGTTCAAGCTGCATATAATGGATTAATTGTTCAAATTTTGATCTGATTTGAACTTTGGGCATAGTTTATTCATTAAAAATCATTTCTTTTTGACATTTTCTTCAACCTCCGTTTTGGACGAAACTGAAGTGAAACCAAACGGAACTGAATATAATGGAACAAAACATATCTAGACCAACTAAAACTGAGATAACATTGATGTTTCGTACGGGTCCCATTTGAAACCGTGACTAAACGGCCAAAACCTCAAACCTTGTTGAAGTGTGTATACAATAGATGACGTTTGTGCTCTTGATTATTTAATATAAGAAGATGGGTATCAAAGTATCGACTGACACATGAGAAAATTTCCTTAAGTGTTGGTCAAGTATTCCGCTCCTTATTTTCTTAGATGATTACCAGTATGTTGATCTTTAATAACTGAACCCAAATACATAAAAGTGTAGCGATCGTAAAGCTTTTTGCTCGTTGATCTAAGGATGGACAAAGTCCTGATATTAGTAATCTGTAAAACCAGATCTGTAAAATTTCTGACGACCCGATACGTATGTGTGTACGAACATGGAAACCATAAGATTTTTAATGTATATATGTATATCAACATGAAACGTCATCATTCAAGAAAGAAGTGGGGAGTGTAATACTTGACCACCATTTCCGGTGTCAATTGATATCCATCTTCCTCGTAATATAATTATAAACATAAATCTTCAAATTAACGTAGGTTGCTTTTCATTTAATTCCAGACAAAGGCTTGCTTTATCAATGTTAAAACTTGAAAGCTTCCATTATTGCAATTCTTAATATTTCAAAACTTCAAATGTAAATGTATGTTGCTTTTGTCACATGCACAAACAAAATACATCCATTATTATTGTGTGACCCTAGCAAATGCTCCAGAGTGGCCAATCCAATGAGCACGTCTTTGTACCATCAGATATGCTACCCATACACGTCGTATGAATTTAATGAAACAGCTCTCTTCCCGTCTCTAAGGATCTTATCCATATTCACCCCAACTAAATCATCCAAAACTTGGCCTTCCATATGACTGCTAAGCGTTACGGCAACAATCATTGTAGGGTTGACGTTACCAGGTGTTAGTCTGCTCTAGAAAGCAATAAGATCGATAGCATTACTCCATCTTTGCCGAAACCCTAACAAATCCCCCTAAACATCCAAAACAAACCCAACATTTATTGCCCTGATAATGGAAGAAAATAAATATTTCAAGACCGACAAGAATGTTGGCACTTGCTCAGGTAGTCAATTCATATTGTTCTTATATAGTTTCAATTCGATGAACATGAATTTATGATATTTGAACAACTCCAATTTGAGCTTCTTGATAATAATTGAGAACATCTTGATGAAATTCTTCTGCTGTTACAAGCAGAGATGTTTTGTTTAGAGATTTGGCTCAAGATATGCTAGTTTAATCTTAGAGATACTTATGCTTAATGAAAAATAGAACAGATTGCGCATTGAATTGATCTATACTCCATTATAACCAGAACTCCCCGAGGCTTCGACGACAGCAGATCACGGCAGATCAATCAGCTGTGTGGGCCCACATAGTAATAAACATGAGCAGTAGATCGTTCGCGTGTGGCAGATCAGTCAGTGCTGCATATCCATGTAGACCCCCACATAGAAATAAACATGTTTTAAGGGCACAGATGCCATTGTTCTTTCTCCAAAAGTCTTCTTATTATGACCCTCTTTCTTTGTTTGTCTTAAACTCAGACTTTATTTTACTTCAGAAGAATCAAAAAAACTCAGACTTTATTGATATTACCAACTCGCTATTCTCTCTCATGCAGTCTGCACGATCAAGGGAGAAGGGGAAGAGAGAAAAAGGCCTGATCTTTGCAAGGCTTTTTTAAATTACTGATATACATATAGTTTAGGAATTTGCTAACATGGTAGAGTTTCTTCCATGGAATGTACGTTTTCTAATCTGTGAAGCATTGTTTGCGTTGGAGCCTGAAAAATTGTTGAGTTTTTGGGCGATGAGAAAAATCTATGGTCCAAAAAAAATTGATTTTGTTTGCAAGATTTTTTCAATGGTAACTTCTGTCGGTTGATGCCTTAATTGATCTATGATTTTTGGTTGGTTGGTAGTTCCAAAAATAAAAGATTATTTTCTATTATTAGTTTTGTGACCTGTAAAAGCATAGTTCTTTTGCGAAAAAATCATTTTTTATTTTGCTTTATATTTTGTGTTGTGTTGGCAGAAAAGAGTGGAAGAGTCACGAAAACCATGAAGGGGAGGCATTCTATTATGATTTCATTTTTTGGGTGGTAATCTCGGAGGTATGCTCTGTTTTGGTTATTTATTATTTGTATAATGTTTAGCAATATTATTACAATATATAATTTCTTCTATTTAGCCCTGCTATTATAACAAAATAAATGAATTTTATCAATCTTGACGTGCTACTTTTGGCTAATGCAGCACAACTCCATTTGATGTGATCCACACTATATTTGAAATCACAAAATCTTACCCTATTGGGGTATATTTAAGTTAAAATCCCTGAAAATTTTAATTTTTGCAAGAAACTTTAACATATCATAATGCTCTTCCTACTCGAAAGAAAATTTCAATTAAAATGTAATCTCTATTATTATAATACCAACTCTTTTTTAAAGTAAGAATTGGTATTTCAGTTGAGATGTCATCAGTTACTGTATTTTTTCTCATTTCTTGAAAGATATCAAAATGTAATGGAGTTTAATAACATTGTTCTCTTTAAATGTATAACTTAATAATTCCTAATTTTCAATTATAAATATTTGCTAAATAATTAACCAATATTGTATTTTTATTTAATAAATGAAATTAGGTACATGTATTTTTGAGAAAAAAATGCCAAGTTGTTTGCATGTGCATTTGCACGTGCAAAGAAATCTAGTCTAACAAAAAAAATCCAGAACTTAGATAAAGTGCTTTAATGACAGAGATGCTTGCAAATTTGCCAACTACTCTTGATTTGATTATGGGCAGAAGGAAGATTTGAATTTGAACGAGAGGAATTAAAAAGCAGAAGGGTTTTAGGCACGATTTAGATTTAAAGGGCAAATAAAGATACAACATTGATTTTGGAAAAAAGGGGTATACATTAGCGTCTAGCTATTTTCTTGAGGGGCATACTGTCATTTCTGATTTCTTACCCAAACCAAACTGTTTTTGGTGTAGATAAGAAAAATGATATTAAAGGGGTTGGATGAATAGGAAAACGTGCACAGGGGTTTACTCACTCAAATGAAAATAGAGCAGTTACAAGTTGCAATCAATATAAGGCCAAATCTGTTCCCTAGTAGTTTAATGTCAGCATTCTAGGCACTCACAATTTCCATAGGTAAACGACAGACCAAAAAGCATGAAACATTTTATCCATTCTATGTTCAATATAGTGCAAAAAGTTCAAGAATCGAAACACAAGCTCTGATGATGTTCTACGTCTAAAGAAATAAATGTGGATTCTATGGTTGCAGTCTTCCACTATTAACCAGGTTTGATGGGACGAAGCAGCTCACATTGAATGAAGAAAATGAAAACTTGAAGCAACGGGAGTTTCAAATCTTTTAGCTACCCTTGAACCTTTCAAATCACAAGATACGATATTGATCAGTTATGAGCTACCATTGAACATTTCTTTCTAAAATCACAAGATACGATATTGATCAGTTATGCATGTTTCATTCAATTCACCAGTGGAGATGGTGCTCGTCTCTGGTTCACATTGATTATTTAAATTAGATGGATATCACATAACGCTGAGGATATTTTTAAAAAATAACTTCGATAGTTGAGTGCTAAGTATACACAGTTAACTTGGTGTATGCATGATCCTTATTTGTTCAGTCACAACGGATCTCACACCGGACTACATTGTCGTGGAGTAATGCTCAATCTAAGCCAAGTCTTCAACCTGCATAATTTATATACCTACTGCATAAGTGTATGCCAACATCTCAAGGACCTTTGCTCAAGCAACAATATATGCAAAAACACAAAACAACTACCTTCATTGATTCCTCTAGCACCGTAACAGCTACAATTAACAATGCAAGCTACTCTGGGATAGAAATAGGTTAGGGAATTAAGAAAGATACCGTCCCAGCAAGTCAGTGATAGGACTTGAAAGACTGTCAGTGATAGGACTTGAAAGACAGAAAATAAGAGATAGTTTCTGGTCAATTAAAGAGGTGGACCGCTCTCCCAAGTTGGCGATTCTAGAGGACGACCGCACTCTCCCGAAATCAGAGGAAATTCTCAACCTCTCTCAAAAAGTTCTCAAAATATGCATAAGAATTTCCTTCCCCCCTACCGCCTATAAATACTATTCAGAAAAATACAAAATTGCAAAAAAACTGCCAAAAAGACCAAAAAATTACGAAAATGCCCAAAGTTTACGATAATGCCGATGTATCATGGATTAGCTTCCCGAAGCTCCTTTCCGCCACCTCTGATAAGTGATAATCACATCATTACTCCCCCAAAAGAGCCTTATTGTCCTCAAGGTGGAAGCCTGAAAACTGCTACACAATAACCCCCAATAGCTTCAAGTGCTTTCATGATCATATAGGCCCTTCCACCGCACCAGTAAATCGCGCCCCCCTGAACTTCCTCTGCGGTCTCCCTTCAATTCCTCAAGCTCTAGAACAACCGTCGTATCTTCCGTCAATGATGCAAGAAGTAATGGTGAAGTGGTATGTTCTCCAATGTCTTGGCGGAACTGCGACATATGAAAAAATGGGATGGATAATCGACCATGTCGGTATCCTCAGCATGTAAGCAACTGGGTCAACCTTGTCCTCAATCTCATATAGACCAAAATAACGTGGAGACAGCTTCACATTCCTTCTATGCACTAAGGACCTCTGCTGAAAGGGACGCAACTTCAAGTACAACATATCTCCCACTGCAAACGATGAGAATCAGCTATAATCTTCATAATTTGATGAGCCCTGGTCAGATGATGCTTCAGCTCCTCCAACACTATATTTCCTTCGGCAAGTACTGCTTCACCTCAAAAATTGACATCAAACCATGTCCATAATGCAGCAAATGAGGTAGATCTCGCCCATACAGAATCTTGAATGGTGTAGTCTGGGCTGCAGTGTGGAATGAATTGTTATATCAATACTATGTCCAAGCTAACCACCTCATCCACAGCCTCGGAGCCTCTTATATGAAACAGTGCAACATGCACCCGAAAAAGCTCCTGCCAAAATTTAATCAGAAAGACCTTGTCCTTATCAAAAAGAATAGACTTGGCAGCCCATGCAACCGAACAATCTCTCTCAAGAAGACATCGGCAATCGAAACCGCACCGTAGGGATGCCGAAGTGATAAAAGTGAGCATACTTACAGAGGCGATACATGCAGAGGCGATGAACCACAAAAAGTATGACTGAAAATCCGACTGACTTTAGCAACCCCTCAATGAAGTCTATGGATACCTCCTCCGAAACTCACTCTGACAAAGAAAGGGGCTGCAGCAACCCTACAGGAGTCATCGACATGTACTTGCAACATTGACAAATGTCACACTGTCACCATCGCATCAATGTCCTTCATCCCCTTCCATAACACCTACCTCGTCAGGCATCTATAAGTCTTAAGGACCCTAGAATGGCTTACACTGTGCTACTATGAAACTCATGTAAAATGGTAGTGATGTGCATAAAGGTCCTAAGTAACAACAAACGCCTCTGGTCTGTCCCTACAAGGAATATCCAGGATAATCCTCTGAACCCTATAAAAGTGTTGCTCGAATTCATGCTAACTCTTGGTCCTCCTCGATCTTCCGCAGTGATGGCTCCCAATCCTGCAAAACAGAAAGAAACAAATAAGGCTGCCAAACGTATGCCCTCATCTCACTTTGATAGCGCATCTGCAGTCTTGTTCTCAAACCCATGACGATACTATATCTCAAATTTGAAACCCATCAACTCCCTTAGCCACCTCTAATGCACCTCAAACATCATACGCTTCTCCAGCAAATACTTCAAGTTTCTCTAATCAGTGCACACCACAAAACTCCGACATAGCGGATAAAGTCTTCACTTCTGTAATGCAAATACAATGGCCATCAACCCTCTCTCATACACAAACATCAGCCTCGTCCTCGCCGTCAGGACCTGGCTAAAGTATGTTATAGGCCTCTGGTCATGCATCAGCACTGCTCCCAAACAATGTCCTGAAGCATCAGACTCCACAACAAAAGTTCAACTAAAATCCGAAAGTGCCAGCACCTGTATTGTAGTCATGGCCTTTTTCAAGGTCTCAAATGCTCCGGTCGCCTCATCACTGCAATGAAATTTATCCTTCTTCAGCAACTCTGTAAATGGCCATTCGATAGTACCATACCCTTTCACGAAGTTCATGTAGTACCCGTCAATTCCAGGTGTTACGCCTATTTGACCGAGACCCAAAAGACACGAGCCCAGGAGCCCGATTGCTGGCCGAGAGCCCATCTGCGTATACAGGCCCGTTCTGCAAGGCCCTATAAGGGACCCCCCGACTATCGATCCGACCCGGCCCCGATAACCCGCTGGTCACTCGCCCACTCCTGCGATAACCGCTCCCCCGGTTCCGCGACCACTAAATGGCGGTAATGGGGAGGTGCGGGCATGGCGCAGGGGGCGGCGACGGGGGGCGGATTGAGGGGGCACGATTGAGGGCGGGCGAGGGAAGTGGGCCAGAGGCAATCACGCTGGGAGCTCTATAAAAGGGCTAGGAAGACGACGAAGCAGGGGACCGCATCTCAGGTATCTAAAACCTAAGGTACTCCATCAACGACCTAGTTCCCCCTTTCCATCTCCTTCCTCCCCCGCTCGCGCCGTGAGACGCCGTTCTGATCTCATCACGAGTCGAACCATCTCTGCCGGGCCTCCTCTTTCAGATCTCTATCTGACTTAGGCATCGGAGGGGATTTGGCCGGAACCAAGGTCCGGCCCCCTGACGAGCGTTCTCGTCTACGCAGGAGGGCAGCTGATCAACGGGCCGAGGCTTCCCCTCGCCCCTCGCCGACCACACAACCAGCTGGACGAGTGAGGCTTCCCCTCACCGTCCGACCGCCGAGGCCGACCGTCTCCTACCGAGGCCGAGCGTCTCAACTCGGGCCGAGGCTTCCCCTCGCCCCTCGCCGACCACGCAACTAGTTGGACGACCGAGGCTACCCCTCGTCGTCCTACCTCCGAGGCCGTGCTCGTCCGACCGAGGCCGAGCGTCTCAGCCAGGGCCGAGGCTTCCCCTCGCCCCATCTGCATCAACTCAAAGCTCCCGAGGGACCCAAGCGGGCCCCTTGACCACGTTGACCGGGTTATCCACGGTCAACGCTTTGTAGTGAGAAAACACTCTGAAACATCTGGCGCCGTCTGTGGGAATCGAACACACGACCACACGGTCAACGTGCCTCAAATCCTCTCAGCCCCCCATAATGTAGTCGGACGTAGCCAATCCACCATTGTTGATATCTTTAACGTGTCGGCTGTCACCCCTTTTGCTGAGACGTGCCTCAAATATTCCACCATCGGCTGAGCAAAACGGCACTTATTCATATAGAAATGATGGTGATGAAGCTCATGGAAGACTACCTACAAATGTCCAATATGCTCCTTCAGGGACCGGCTGTACACCAAGATATCAACGAAGAAAACATGAACACGTCTCAAATAAGGATGAAATACATTGTTCATAAGATTAAAATGTAGCAAAGGCATTGGTCAAGCCAAAAGGTATGACCAAGAACTCATAATGACCCTCATGAATCCTGAAGGCAGTCTTCGATACATCCTCCGCCGGCATTCTGATTTGGTGGTAGCCGGATTTCAAATCAATCTTTGTAAAATCGTCGATCCATGCAACTTGTCTAAGACCTCGTCAATAACTGGGATGGAAAACTTATCCAGGACCGTCTCCTTATTCAATGTCATGTAGTTCACGCAGAGCCTCCAGCTCTCGTCCTTCTTCACCAACAAAACTTGGCTAGATAAAGGGCTCACACATGGCTGAATTACCCATGCATGTCCACCAAGAAGCCGCCCTCTTAGATCGAATGGTCCTGGCTATGGTCTTCAAGGAAACCATGGTCATGCATAAACTGGGATCCCCTGTAAGTGTAACCGTCCTCCCCTCATCTTGAGCAACTTCCAATTAACCTTCACGTCTCCCAATGACTGCAGCCACTGCATGCCCAGAATCGCGTCCATACTACCCAAGTCCAGTGGCAGAATGTCCTCCACAACCTGAACTACATGTAACGCCAGTACGAGACATCGACACATTACTTGGCGGCGCTCCACCTGGCATGTCCATATCATCATGCCAAAGCTGTCGGTATCCACCAACTGGAGGCCTTGCTACTCCACTACTACCCAATTAGAGATAAAATTGGGAGTGGCCCCCACTGTCAATAAGTATTGTCACAGCCTGGTCGTAGATCTGTCCTGGCAACTTCATGGTATGGTTCGGAGTGAATCCTACCACAGAGTTTAAAAACATCTGAAACGTCTAAGTGGTGGTGCTCCCTGTCCTAAGACTCCATCGCACATCCTCCACCGCATCATCCTCCTCCTCCTCTAGCAAGAGTACTTGAAGCTTGCATACGCCACAATGATGTCATGCGATAACCCTCTCATCGCATCAAAAACATAACCCCTCCGGTCTCTTTTCTCGCATATCACTCGCAGTCATCTTCCTGAAATGTCCTCCCGGCCGTGGCTCACTCGGCTTCTCCCTACTGGATTGGTCTACTCATGTCGCCGCCTTTTGTCCACATGTGGATGCCTGACTGCGAAAAGCTGACCCGCTCCAAACACCTGGGGACCTCAGCTCCTTCGTATGGCGATCCTCTACCAATTGCTCTATGTCCATCGTCTGAATCAGTCCCCGAGGCTGATGGAGGTAGAGCTCTGCCCGTATGCTAGACTTGAGCCCATTCATGAAGCACCCTCTCAAAGTCTCCTCTCTGGCTCGCCCAGAAAGTGCCTCAAACTTCATCTTATATTCCCCAACAAAGCCGTCCTACTTCAGTGCCATTAGTTGCTCATGTAGGTTCTCACACTAGGTATCCCGAAACCTGTCCACCAAACGGTCCTTGAGCTTATCTCATGATCGGAAGGGCTCCCTCTGTTTCCTCCATAGAAACTAAGAAAGTGCCTTTCCCTCAAAGCACATGGCGGCCGCCTCTAATCTTTGCCCCTCCACTATGTGTCACCGAGAAGAACCTCTCCGCTCTGTAAATCCAGCCATGTGAGTCATCTCCTTCAAATATGAACATCTTCAGCTTCTTCACTCGACTGTACACCCCAAAGTTCCCCTCATCTACTCGCCCACCAGTGTACCTGGAATGATGAGGTTTGTATGTGTATCGTCATCGGTCCCTATGTCACCCCAGTCCTCTCTGATTGCCTTCATATCGGTCAGCATAGCCACACCAGTCCTCGTCGCCTTCCATGTAGCCTTGGTCCTCCTGATCCCAGTTCCTGCCACCGTCCTCTGAGTACTCCTCATAGGCTGTGATCAGACGTCGCCGCCTCTCTACAGCATATCAAGAGCCATGGGTCCCCTGAAAGTCATCACCGTCGTGCTCCAACATATTTACAAAACCTCTTCGACTCATATGCTAAATTGAAAATGATATGAGTAGGTTGCATGCCTTAGAATCTACTAGTCTACAGCTTCGACTCATATGCTAAATTGAAAGCAAAATTTAAAAATGATATGAGTAGGTTGCATGCCTTAGAATCTACTAGTATAAATAATGATGATGCTTTGCATATTTATGACACTAGTGAGAGAGACACACTTCTCTCTCAAGTTAAGGAATTGAGCATTTCTAATGAAAAATTATTAGCTCAAAATCTTAGCTTAGAATCTCGCATTCAACAACTTTTGTTGAAATGCGAAGAGGAATCCCAAAAGCTCAAGAGCTTTGTTTATTCTAGGGATTCACTCCACGATTTGCTTGAAAAACAACATCCGACAAACCATAGAGGAGGTTTGGGATACACTCCCAAAGGTGCTTACCAAACCCACCTCTAATTCTACATTTGGTGCAAATACAAGACATATTGCTAAAGCACCTAAGAAGAATCAACTTGCTTTCGTGTATAACAATAACACCAGCAAGAAGCATGTAAATCACAAGGTGGTGAGGAAGAATGAAAATCCTTCATTTTTTGCTAAGAAGCAAAATCATCACTCTTTGCATGCTAAGAAGCAAAATCCTCACTCTTTGCATGCAAAGAAAATATTTTCTATACTAAAGCATGCCACATCCACCCCTCTTGCAAAGGCAAACCCCGTGTCTAGGAAATCCTTGAGTATATGGGTTCCCACCAGGTGTAATGTGCAAGAGAGAGATAGTTACATCCATGGATTGAGGTCTCGCCCGATACCGCTTGGTATCGGGCGTATCGGATAGGTACCGCCTAATACCGGTCAGAAACTGATGCCAGAAATCGGTATCCGCCGGAAGTATCGCCCAATACTGGGCGATACTGGCCGGAACCCTAGGGTTCCGGCTAGAAAATGTAATGAAAATTGAAAGGAACCCCCAAGAGGCCCCGTGACTGAACAGGAATCCCACGTTGGGAAACAGGACCCCTAACCCTAACCCTAGTCCCCACCCCCGTGTGTGAACAGCAACCCCCGTGACCAAACAGCAAGCAAAAAAGGAATCATGTGATTCAACAGGAAGGAGAATAGCTTTAAAAAGGGGAGAAATCACGTTACTTACCTCTGCGTCGAGCAAAAAATCGAATTTTCTCTCCAAATTTGACCGGAGCAACCCTAGCCCGTGGCCATTCTCGCGGAGGATCGGAGCAACTCAAGCGTAGCAACCCTCGGCCATTCTCGCAGACCGAAGCAACCCTAGGACCGGAGCAGACCAAGCGGAGCAACCGGAGCTGAGCAATCGGCGAAGACGCGACAGCAGATAGCCCAAGCCCTCGCCATTCTCGCGGGCGAATCGAAAGGGAAATTGAAGGGAGACGACGAAATCGAAGGGTGACGACGAAATCGAAGGGTTAGTGTCTCATTTATAACTAAATTTTGCTTAATTACAAAACCGTCCACAGTGTATCGCATATTTACAAGAATGACATTTAACTAAAACCTAATTACTAACTGTAAAGGCAAATTCGTAAATATATGGAACTGGATGAGCAAAGACTCAACCCAGTAATCTTAGTGGAGGGTGACGGGCAATTAATCAGCCCAAAAAATTCATTTAATTTACAATATTGCCATTAACTTCAATAATACTAGAATAATAAAATGGCAAACCTGTAAATAATGTAATAGGTTTGGCCAAAGGATGAAAATGGTTAAGTGTGATATCCGCACTATACTTTTTGATATATTTATTTACAAGTTTGTCAGTGTATGTCTGGGGGGTATGTTTACGGAAAATGTGTGATATGAATCGCAGCAATAATTATAAATATACAAATAATACAGAAATACGCTAACAAATACGCTAATGAATACAAAAGAAATAATTGAACTTAAATACTTCAAAAATTATAATTATTTCTTAAATAATTTAAGTTTAATTACTTTAGCATTATACTCTAACAAATACCTTAGAAATACTAACGAATACTAAAGAAATAATGAACTTAAATACTTCAGAAATTATAATTATTTCTTAAATAATTTAAATTTAATTACTTTAGCATTATACTGTAACAAATACCTTAGAAATACTAATGAATACTAAATATATAAATAAACTTAAATACTTTAGAAATTATAATTATTTCTTAAATAATTTAAGTTTAATAGTATTTCTGAAGTAATTATAATTATTTTCAACAGAATGACATCATTTGGATCAGGTTTTGGTCTAAATCATCACCAAAACGATAATTAAACTTCAATCTCAATCAGGTTTTTGGTCAAATTGAAAAGATATTCTTTATACAAAAAAGCATCATGTCACTACTAAAGAAATAATGATATTTAGAAATAATTACTTTAGAAATAATTAAACTTAAATTTCTAAATATTTTGTTGCTAAAGATATCATTACTTTAGAAATAATGATATTACTTATGGATGTCTCAATTTGACATTCAAAATATTTTCTTTATTTAGAAATATTTAGAAATACTAAAGAAATTACTTTAGAAAATATTTAGATAATAATGATACTTATGGATGTCTAGTAATCAATACTAAAGAAATAATTACTTTAGAAATAATTAAACTTAAATTTCTAAATACCAAAATTTCTTAAATACTTTAGAAATACTAATCAATACTAAAAAAATAATGATATTCGTAAAAATAATAAAAATAATAAAAATATATATAAGCAATTAAGTAAATATTAAATACTAAAATTTCTAGTAAAAATAGGTTAGAAATTTTAAAATGGGATTGGAAATTTACAATAGAAATACTTAAAATACTAATAATGTTATATATTAATAAACGTAGTAAAATACTAATAAATGCTAAGTAATGTATACTATAGGAATACTAAAACATACTAATAATTTTAACAAATTACAAAAGTAGAACTAATTTTTTTATATATTTCATATTTACTAGTATTTAGAAGAAATTTTATAGTAAACCGAGACCGAATAAATATTAGTAAATATTTCTAGTAATAGAAAATATAAATTTTAACAAAAATATAAATTTTAACAAAAATATAAATAGCATTTATGATTAAAGTAATACTACAAATATATTACAATAATACATATAATACTAATAATTTTAAGTTGCATGTTATTATTTATGGTATAAAATTTTAAGTTACATATTATTTAAGGGATAAATTTTAAAATTGTAGTTCATGTAAATAATTATGTGATAATTATTAAAAGGTTAGAAACTTACTTTTATGCCATATTTAAGATGCTTATCTGCATGCTAAATTTTATGAGCTAAAATTTAGTTGACATGTTTTAATAGTAATTCTATTTTCTTGCATATTATATAATAATTCAAGAAAGCCTCTTAGGTTAGCCATTAAAATTCTTCTAAAACTTATGAGATAAATTTTAGATTGACATGCTATTTTTAGTAAATTGTTACAACTATTAAATACCTAATTCCTGATTAGGGTAGCCCTTTCCAACGATTATTATTTTAAACATTCTAATAATAATTTTGATAAAAAAGTACACTTTAAATTGTTGTAATTTGAATTTATTAAAATTCTAATACATAATTAGGATAACACGTTGAAACAAATAAAACCTTATAGTTGATAAGGACTCTAATAAAAGTTATTAACGAATCCTAATAAATTCGAATTTTAGGATTCAACTAGTTGATAGGATTAACTAGTTTTAATAAAAGCCTTTTAGTTGATGGCAAACATATGAATGATAAGTTTCCGTCAATGGACCATGATCCGGCTCAATGTGCTTGGCTAAGTTTGTTGGATCACCCTAGCTAGACTGGGGATAAGTGATACTGGCTTAGTCAATTCCCTGACCGTGTTCCGCTGGACCGCAAGGACGCAAATCATGATTATGTGACACCGTCGACTATATCTAAGTCTAATACGTTAATAATATTTTCAAGATTAATCGTAACCATTGTTTTATGGTGCAGTAATTAAAATGTCTCAAAGAACTCCAAAGGAGAAGACGGTGGATATTGGGTGGTCTCACTGTAAAATGATCGCAGATAACCATAGACAAGTAAGGTGCAACTATTGCCGGAAAGAAATGCATGGGGGTGTGTCTCGCCTTAAGGAACACTTGGCAGGAATTACCGGGGATGTGCTGACATGCCCCGAGGCACCCAAAGAAGTGTGTGAAGAGATGAGAGCACACATATTTCAGAAGAAGAACGAAAAGGTACAACCCAGATTTGAGAACAAGAGGATGGAGGAGATAAGGGCAAAATATCAGATGAATCAGATGAGTATGAGGATGACACCGAGGAGGCGAGGGACCTTAGAAGAGCTCTTAGAAGAAGTAGGTAAGAACTTGTCAAAGAAGAGATTAGAAGTGAGGGCAGAAGGATGGGAGCAGGATCGTCTGGGTCTAGGGCCTCTGGGCTAGCCAGATCGGGTAGTCGTGCCGGTCGAATGGCCGGTATGTTCACGTGCGGTTCTGCTCGCGATGTTCAGCCAACCTGTGACCAGCCGGTGCTCTCAGACCGGGTGCCGACCCTTTTTCTCAGACGAAGAAGGGTAAATCCCAGGCAACCATAAAGAATACCTTCATAAAGAATGCCAAGGCCTATGTCGGCCGAGCTATGGCCAAATTTTTCTACTTCAACCACATCCCATACAATGTGACCAATAGCCCATATTACAGGCCCATGGTGAATGCTATTGCGGAATCGGGACGTGGCGTTGCTCCACCCACTGCTTGGGAGCTGGCACACACATACTTGGACATGGAGTATGAAGAGATCAAAAATTATGTAGAAACTTTTCGTGTTCAGTGGGATGAGTACGGTTGCACACTGATGTGCGATGGCTGGACAACACAAAACAGAAGGAAGATTATTAACTTCCGTGTGTATTCGACCCACGGTACGGTGTTCCTGGACTCTGTGGATGCAACCGACCAATTCCAGAACGGTCCTTACATATTTGATCTTATGGACAAATATGTAGAACTAATTGGGGAGCATAGAGTAGTCCAAGTAGTTACCGACAACGGGGCAAACTATAAGTCAGCTGGGCAGCTACTGATGCGAAAGAGACAGCATTTGTATTGGACCTCGTGTGCGGCGCATTGTATCGACTTGATATTTTCTGACATGGCAAAAGAAGAAGTAATCAAAAATATCGTCGCACAAAGTCAGATGGTAACAGGATTCATATACAACAAAGGATGGGTGCTCAGTTTGATGAGAAGAGAGACGGGTGGAAAAAAGTTGATCCGGCCCGCGATAACAAGATTTGCGACCCACTTCATTGCTTTGGACTCTCTGTACGCGCACCGAGATGACCTGTGGAGAATGATCACATCCAGGGACTGGTCCGATAACTTCCCAAGGCTTAAACCAAAAGATAGGGACGTTGGAAACAACGTGTACGATCTGATTCGATGAATTCTGGCAGACTATCTCTAATGTCATCGTCGTATTTGAGCCCCTGGTGAAGGTTCTCTGAATGGTCGACAGCAATGATAAGGCCGAGATGGGGTATCTCTACGAGGCCATGGACCGTGTAAAAGAGGAAATTCAGAAGAATTTTGGTAGGGGATACAGAAAATGGTGGGACATGATCGACAAGAGATGGGATAAGCAGCTACATCAAGATATTCATGATGCAGGCTATTTTCTGAATTCTCGCTTTCAGTACTCCTCCAATGCAACAAACGACAACGAGGTGCTGGTTGGACTCAGACGCGTGATCGAGAGGCTTGAACCAGACATCTCGAAGCAAATTGACATTGACATAGAGGTAAATGAAATTCGGATATTTTTATTTTGATATATGATTCGATGTAGCAATTCACATTCTAAAATTATGATTGATAATTGTAGCTGGAGGCTATAAGATGAGAGTTGGTTATTTCGGCTCGGCTAAGACGGAAATGGCGATAATAAGGGTCACTCCAGGTATCTATATGAATCTTAGATTTCTATATGTTTCCCATAAAACGATCCATCTTTTCTGACCACTGGAACTTGTTGCAGCGCAATGGTGGATAAGCGTTGGGTTAGAGAAAGCTCCAACGCTTACACGCTTAGCTGTGCGTGTTTTGAGCCAAATGGTCTCTTCGTCCAACTGTGAACGAAACTGGACCACATTCTCACTCATTCACACTAAGACCAGAAACAGGCTAACAATGGAACACCTTAAAATGTTGGTCTATGTGCATTACAATATGAGACTGCGACATAGACATGAGAGAAGAAGCGAGAAGGCCGATCACCAACTGATCGATTTGGATCAGATTTTCGACGAGGATGATCCATTAGAGGAATGGACCAGGGAGACTGTAACGACTGCTTTTCATGTATCTGAATTTATTATAATATAATATATGTTTTGGTGGATTTTCTCCTCTTGTGTGGTTTTCGTCTCCGTAACTTTCATTTTCGATCGATTCGTCGTATTTTCTCGATTCTTCCTTAGGATCGTCGATTTCGAAGTACGTCGTTTGTGACGGGCTTCATAACGGTCATATCTAACTATTAGATCAAGCCTAGGAGTCTTAGGATTCGATCCCGGGGCTCCGCGCTCCGTATCGGAACTTTTGGTGCTCATTAGCCGGTATGAGAAGGGGCACCGACCGACTAGATGACGATCCAGTCGGTCGGCAATCCTTCTTGGACCGACTAGTGAGCTTTCTAAATTTTCTCAGGAGTTACTGTTTATCGTTAGTCGGTCTAAGAAGAGTTGTTGACCGACTAGGTTGCAAACTAGTCGGTCAGCAATGCATCTTTAACCGACTAACACATCATCTAAATTTTACTATCAATACTGTTCATTTCTTAGTCGGTCTAAGTTCATCTTTCGACCGACTAGTTGTTAAACTAGTCGGTTAAGTTTTGTACTCAGACCGACTAACTCTTGGTTCTACTGTACAGTCGAGTTACTGTTTGCTATTAGTCGGTCTAAGAACGTTCATCGACCGACTAGATTATAAACTAGTCGGTCAGTACTTGTTCATGGACCGACTAACTCTAAATCCTATTTTCGTTCAGGAGTTACTGTTTACACTTAGTCGGTCTGCGTTGGTCGACCGACCGACTAGTTGTCAAACTAGTCGGTCAGTGGTTGTTCTTTGACCGACTAGTCTGTGTTAAAACCCTAATTTCTGGGCAGCCGCCAGCTCAACCTATAAATACCCAACCCAATCGTTTTCTTCTTCTCCAACACGACCCTAAGCCCTAGTTTCTTCCCCTCTAAGCCCCCATCTTCCTCCAAGCTTCAATCCTTCATTTCAAACCCTAAATCCATCATCCAATCCATCCATTCACTCTATCTACTTCTCATCTTCCCCAAAATCTCACCAAAATCCATCAAATCCCCAAAGTCCCCCAAAACCCTAGTTTCCTCAAACTTCTCCATTAGCTTCCAGATCCGGTCCTAGGGTTCCCCGGAGTGTTTCTTCCGCCTCCTCTCGGTAAGAAATCGATCTACCATTGTTTTTATAACTTATTTATAATTTTATGAAACCCTAATAATATTTCATGTTGTTTGACGATTGGTCCCCCAAAACAGCGATTTCCCCGTAGATTGACATCCGTGTGACAAAGTGATCGTCATCCCCGGTGCTAGGCAAGTGAAACTTGCCACTTAGGGTTTAGGCCATGTTTTAGGCCATTTGCATGTTGTAGGCGTAAAAGAGGCTAGGCGACGAAATGATACTCGCCTAGGCGCAAATTGGGGAACTAGCTTGACAACGAAGCTAGTTCCGACATTTAGCATGTTGCACAAATACCATGTCATGTTTACTTTCCCTTAACGGTACGCAAATTAAATGTCATGTCATTGCATTCTTTAAGTGTTTCTGTGATTGCGTAGCTTTGCTACGAATGCTTGTGTTTCCTGGCTCGTGACCAGAAGCGAGCATAATGAGTTGGAAACCCCAACGCTCGATATTGAATCGTGAACTAAGAAACAAGCTCCCGTGCGGGGCAACCCTGGCTCACTAGCTGGGCTCATGTACAGGGACCCTGGCTTGTTTAGTGCGGGATGGGGTGAGGGTTAAGCGGCCATTCAACTGGGGGTCTGTTTGATCAACAACTGCAGTTGTAAGGCGTAAACTCTTTGGGGTGGGGTAGTGTTTAGTGCCGATCGGACTGAAATGCTATGCCATTCAGCGAAGGGCGTAAACATCTACAAAACAGCCGTGAAATGTGAATTGTGTTTAGTGCCGATCGGTCTGACATGTTTTACCATTCAGCGAAGGGCGTAAACACTTGCAAAACAATGTGGATTGATTGATAGTAGCGTAGCTACTCTTGTCTTGTCTTGTCTTGTCCCGATGATTGCTCTCATGTACAAATTGTCTTGCCATGTTTTAAATTGTGCACTCATGTTGTAACTTCCACGTCATGCATACTAAACTGCTAGGTTGCTAGTTGCCTTACTTTCAGTTTCCTTGCCCAAGTCTTTTAGACTTGCTGACATGTGCCCCTTTCTCTTTTGGGTGACGCATGTTAGACCTTGAGCCTGAGTTGCCGGCTGAGGGTGAGGTGTTTGCGGACGCCGAGCTTGAGCCCGTGTTGGACGGGGAGGACGTGGACACTGGGGACCAGTCCTAGTGTCTCCGTTGTGTTTTATCTTTTGTTAGACAGTTGTTTTGTTATCGGTGCGTGGCACCTATACTTATTTATGTCGTTGCTTTTGTTTGGCCTTGTTCTGGGCCCTTAGACTCTTTCTTTTAGCCTGGTGGCTTTTCTGTGATGTTGAATATTTTGTGGACAAACTTTGGGATTGGTATTTCATATCTGTCTCATATTATTATTATTGTTGTTGTCTCGTTTGCAATTACAGGGACCTGCTTATACTAAGTTGACGCTTATCGGGTTTGGGGCTTCACAGCCCCACTCCCGTGCGGACCTTTTCACGTCTCGCCTCCATTTTAGGGAAGCGGGTCGTGACAGGTTTTAGTGGTGGCCCATGCAGGTCTTCTGTAACTGCAACTATCGGGATAACGATAATAATGCAAGATTGTCCAACAAATAATTTCGACCTCTGAGCCCTAAGCTATGAGTCTAATTGTTTCGTTTTCTGCGTCATTAGATGGCAGGAAGGCGAATCACCCGAGGTGGTGGTAGTGGTGCGCCCCCTCAAGACGAGGAGCCTGAGAGGGAGCCCACTAATGGGGAGATGATGAGGATGATGTTGCAGATGATGCAGGTTCAGCAGGGTGTGCTTCTGCAGGTGCAGAATGCTCCGGTGACTCGAGCTGCTCGGGTGGTGGAGACCCCTCGCCCTGAGCCCGGGGCGAAGCAGTTCAGAGAGCTGGGTCCTGCGTATTTTGATGGAACCGAAGGTCCCCTAGCTGCTGATGAATGGATGAGGAATATTGAGGACAATCTGAAGATGTCCAAGGTCAACGAAGTTAGTTGGGTTGACTTGGCGAAGCGCCAGTTGAAGGATAACGCCAGGAATTGGTGGGATGCTGAGGAAAAGATGTTGGTAGAGCCGATCGTCTGGGCTACCTTCAAGGCCAGATTTGATGGTGAGTTCTTCCCGAAGGCTGCCAGGGAAGAGATGCTGCAGCGTTTTATCGATCTGAAGCAGGGGAACTCGTCGGTGGACTCGTCGGTGGACATGTACCACCAGGAGTTCATGAGGCTAAGTCGGTTTGCGCCAAAGATGGTGCAGGACGCTGAGGAGCGAGCTCAGAGGTTTCTGCAGGGGCTTGCTTCAGAGCTCCAGAGTTTTGTGACCTCTTCTGACCGGGAATCTTATCAGAAGGTGTTGGTCGCTGCCAAGAGGCAGGAGCTGCTTGTGAACCAGAGGAAGGGGTCTGTTGTTGGTGCTGTGAGGAGGCCTGTGGAGCAGGCGAGAGCTGTGGTTAGACCTGGATTCAGGCCTAATCAGTCCGCTCAGTTTAAGAGGCCGGGAGGGCCTATTCTGAAGTCTTGCCATTTCTGCGGCAAGCCTGGCCATATCAAGGATCAGTGCCGGAAGTTTTTGGGCCAGTGTCTGGTTTGCGGTGATGCCTCCCATGTCGCGAGGGATTGTCGACATGCGGGTCCGCTGCGGAGGGCACCTATTGCTGCTCCGCCGTTGCAGCAGAGAGCCCCGGTGCCCGCTGGTCGTGGGATGCCCCTCGTTCCGCAGAGGCAGGCTTTTGAGCGGGCTGCTCCGCCGAGGAGGCATGCATTTCTGATGACCGAGGAGGAGGTTTTGGCCATGGATGAGGTCATTGCAGGTAACTTTCGATCTAGATTGTTTCTTCCTTAATTAATTGATTGTTAAATTGTGTGAATGCTTGTGTATGGTGTTGCTAGGGTAAGATTTGATCGATTAGACTGTTTGTTAGGTATGGTTTTGGTTTGCACGTTCCCTGCCCGAGGCCTCTTTGACTCAGGTGCGTCAATATGCATTTTGGCCCAGAGCTTCGTGGAGAAGCATTCCTTGTCGACGTCCCCTCTCTCCAAGAGCTGGAATATCGTCACAGGGAATGGAGTAGTCACGGTGCATCGTGAGTGCAGTCCTTGCTCTGTGGTGGTTTGTGGGCATGAGCTTTATGCTGATTTTATTGTCCACAACATCACCAACTACGATGCGGTCTTTGGGATGGATTGGCTTGCGAGCTTCTATGCTACGATCGACTGCAGGAGGAAGAAGGTGGTGTTCGAGATTCCCGGACATCCAGTATTTGAGTTCAGTCGTGGTAGCGGTTCGCTTGGTCCTGTCAGATTTCGGGCCAGGCCGGTGGAGGCTGTAGCTATGCAGATGGAGTTGGAGTGGCCAGCTGTGGTGCGTGACTTTGGCGACGTCTTCCCCGAGGAGATGTCTGGTTTGCCGCCTGATCGAGCTTTGGAATTTTCTATCGATCTTCTTCCAGGTGCGCAGCCGATTTCGAAGGCGCTGTATCGTATGGCGCCTGCTGAATTGGAAGAGTTGCGGAAGCAGTTGGATGAGCTGTTGCTGAAGGGTTATATTAATCCTAGTGTGTCTCCGTGGGGAGCACCGGTGTTGCTGGTTAAGAAGAAGGATGGTTCGCGTCGCATGTGCGTGGACTATCGGGGATTGAATGCGGTGACCATTAAGAATAAATACCCGTTGCCTCGCATCGATGATATTTTTGATCAGCTTGGAGGTTCGAGGGTGTTTTCTAAATTGGATTTGAGGAGTGGTTACCATCAGTTGAAGGTGAAGAGGGATGATGTTCCGAAGACAGCGTTCAGGACAAAGTATGGACACTATGAGTTTGTGGTTATGCCTTTCGGCGTAACTAACGCGCCCGCAGTTTTCATGAATCTGATGAACCTGATTTTCTACGACTTTTTGGATAAGTTTGTCCTTATCTTTATCGACGACATTCTGATCTATTCGAAGTCGGAGGAAGAGCATGCATCGCACTTGAGGACGGTATTGGAAATTTTGAGGAAGCATCGTTTGTATGCTAAGTTTTCGAAGTGCGAGTTTTGGCTGGATCGAGTTGCTTTTCTGGGGCATGTGGTGACTGGGGATGGTATTTTTGTGGATCCCGAGAAGATTAGGGCCATCAGGGAGTGGCCTGTTCCGTCGTCTGCATCTGAGATTCGGAGTTTCCTTGGACTTGCTGGTTACTATCGGCGATTCATTAAGGATTTTTCCCGTATTGCTGAGCCGATGACCAGGTTGACGCGGAAGGATGTTGCTTTTGTTTGGTCGGGTGATTGTGAGAGTGCTTTTGGTATTCTGAAGGAGAGGTTGACGAGTGCCCCTATTCTTGTCGTGCCTGATCGCAGCGGTGGATTTGAGATCTTTTGCGATGCTTCTGGCAAGGGTCTTGGTTGCGTGTTGCATCAGCACGGGCATGTTGTGGCGTTTGCGTCTCGTCAGCTTAAGGTGCATGAGAAGAATTATCCGACGCATGATTTGGAGTTGGCTGCCGTTGTGTTTGCTCTTAAGATTTGGAGGCACTTCTTGTTGAGTGAGAAAGTGAAAATCTTCACCGATCACAAAAGCTTGAAGTATATTTTCACTCAGAAGGAGCTCAACATGCGACAGCGTCGATGGTTGGAGCTTATGGCGGATTATGAGATTGATTTGCAGTATCACCCTGGCAAGATGAATGTGGTTCCAGATGCTTTGAGTAGGCTTCCAGCGGTGATGATTTTGACCTCGCAGTGGAGATTGCAACGGGATTTTTGCGAGTCTGGAGTGGAGATTGTTCTTCCTGGAGAGGCTTCTTCGTTGATGTACATGCAGGTACAGTCGGCGATCGTGGATCGGATTAAGGCTGGCCAGGCCGGAGATCCGAAGTTGGTAAGGATTCGGGAGCAGGTGGAAGCCGGTCTGCGGACTGACTTTTTGATTCATGAGGATGGCTCGCTGAGGTTTGGAGCCAGGTTGTGTGTGCCGGCTGGGGATATCAGAGAGGAGCTGATGGTGGAGGCACACAGTTCGCCGTATTCTGTGCATCCTGGTGGCACCAAGATGTACCAGGATCTTCGTCTGAATTATTGGTGGCATGGTATGAAGAGGAGCGTGGCTCGGAGTGTGGCCAAGTGCTTGGTTTGCCAGCAAGTGAAGGCGGAGCATCAGCGTTCGGCCGGGTTGCTACAACCGCTTCCGATTCCGGAGTGGAAGTGGCAGCACATCACTATGGACTTCGTGACTGGACTACCTCGGAGTCCGAAGCAGAATGACGCGATTTGGGTGATCGTAGATCGATTGACCAAATCTGCGCACTTTATTCCGTTCCGAGTGGGACAGTCCACTGAGGCGCTAGCAAGGAGATATATGGAGGAAGTTGTGCGACTTCATGGAGTCCCCGTGAGTATCGTGTCTGACAGAGACACGAGGTTCACATCTCAGTTTTGGCAGAGTTTGCAGAAGAGTTTGGGTACGCGTCTGAGTTTCAGCACGGCGTACCATCCGCAGACGGATGGCCAGTCCGAGAGGACGATTCAGATTTTGGAAGACATGCTGAGGGCGTGCATGTTGGATTTCAAGGGTTCGTGGGAGGACCATCTACATTTGGTGGAGTTTTCCTACAACAACAGCTTTCAGGCGAGTATTGGCATGGCGCCTTTCGCCGCTCTTTATGGGAGGAAATGTCGATCGCCATTGAGTTGGGATGACGTTGGTGATCGGGAGTTGTTGGGACCTGAGATGATCGTGGAGGCCGTGGAGATCGTCAGGAATATTCGGGAGAGGTTGAGGATTGCTCAGGACCGTTTTAAGCATTAGGCGGATGCTAAACGTCGTCCTTTGGAGTTTCAGCCGGGCGACCATGTGTTCTTGAAGATTTCCCCGAATCGTGGTGTGATTCGTTTTGGGAAGCGTGGGAAGTTGAGCCCGCGATACATTGGATCATTTGATGTTTTGGAGAGGGTTGGCGAGATAGCTTATCGCTTGGCCTATCCGCCATCCTTGGAAGGAGTTCACAATGTTTTCCATGTGTCGCAGCTTCGTCGATACATTAGCGATCCGTCTCATGCCGTGGATTTCTCGGAGATCGCCGTTCGCTCAGATTTGACGTATGACCAGCATCCAGTGCAGATTTTGGACAGGCGTCAGAAGTCACTTCGAAACAAGGTCGTCGATCTTGTTAGAGTGATGTGGCGGCACGGTTCACCGGGAGAGTCTACTTGGGAGAGAGAAGATGAGATGCGGGAGCGCTACCCACTTTTGTTTCCGGACTCGTGAGTATTTGGGAATTCCGAGGACGGAATTTTTTCTTAAGTTGGGGAGGATGTAACGACTGCTTTTCATGTATCTGAATTTATTATAATATAATATAGGTTTTGGTGGATTTTCTCCTCTTGTGTGGTTTTCGTCTCCGTAACTTTCATTTTCGATCGATTCGTCGTATTTTCTCGATTCTTCCTTAGGATCGTCGATTTCGAAGTACGTCGTTTGTGACGGGCTTCATAACGGTCATATCTAACTATTAGATCAAGCCTAGGAGTCTTAGGATTCGATCCCGGGGCTCCGCGCTTCGTATCGGAACTTTTGGTGCTCATTAGCCGGTATGAGAAGGGGCACCGACCGACTAGATGACGATCCAGTCGGTCGGCAATCCTTCTTGGACAGACTAGTGAGCTTTCTAAATTTTCTCAGGAGTTACTGTTTATCGTTAGTCGGTCTAAGAAGAGTTGTTGACCGACTAGGTTGCAAACTAGTCGGTCAGCAATGCATCTTTAACCGACTAACACATCATCTAAATTTTACTATCAATACTGTTCATTTCTTAGTCGGTCTAAGTTCATCTTTCGACCGACTAGTTGTTAAACTAGTCGGTTAAGTTTTGTACTCAGACCGACTAACTCTTGGTTCTACTGTACAGTCGAGTTACTGTTTGCTATTAGTCGGTCTAAGAACGTTCATCGACCGACTAGATTATAAACTAGTCGGTCAGTACTTGTTCATGGACCGACTAATTCTAAATCCTATTTTCGTTCAGGAGTTACTGTTTACACTTAGTCGGTCTGCGTTGGTCGACCGACCGACTAGTTGTCAAACTAGTCGGTCAGTGGTTGTTCTTTGACCGACTAGTCTGTGTTAAAACCCTAATTTCTGGGCAGCCGCCAGCTCAACCTATAAATACCCAACCCAATCGTTTTCTTCTTCTCCAACACGACCCTAAGCCCTAGTTTCTTCCCCTCTAAGCCCCCATCTTCCTCCAAGCTTCAATCCTTCATTCCAAACCCTAAATCCATCATCCAATCCATCCATTCACTCTATCTACTTCTCATCTTCCCCAAAATCTCACCAAAATCCATCAAATCCCCAAAGTCCCCCAAAACCCTAGTTTCCTCAAACTTCTCCATTAGCTTCCAGATCTGGTCCTAGGGTTCCCCGGAGTGTTTCTTCCGCCTCCTCTCGGTAAGAAATCGATCTACCATTGTTTTTATAACTTATTTATAATTTTATGAAACCCTAATAATATTTCATGTTGTTTGACGATTGGTCCCCCAAAACAGCGATTTCCCCGTAGATTGACATCCGTGTGACAAAGTGATCGTCATCCCCGGTGCTAGGCAAGTGAAACTTGCCACTTAGGGTTTAGGCCATGTTTTAGGCCATTTGCATGTTGTAGGCGTAAAAGAGGCTAGGCGACGAAATGATACTCGCCTAGGCGCAAATTGGGGAACTAGCTTGACAACGAAGCTAGTTCCGACATTTAGCATGTTGCACAAATACCATGTCATGTTTACTTTCCCTTAACGGTACGCAAATTAAATGTCATGTCATTGCATTCTTTAAGTGTTTCTGTGATTGCGTAGCTTTGCTACGAATGCTTGTGTTTCCTGGCTCGTGACCAGAAGCGAGCATAATGAGTTGGAAACCCCAACGCTCGATATTGAATCGTGAACTAAGAAACAAGCTCCCGTGCGGGGCAACCCTGGCTCACTAGCTGGGCTCATGTACAGGGACCCTGGCTTGTTTAGTGCGGGATGGGGTGAGGGTTAAGCGGCCATTCAACTGGGGGTCTGTTTGATCAACAACTGCAGTTGTAAGGCGTAAACTCTTTGGGGTGGGGTAGTGTTTAGTGCCGATCGGACTGAAATGCTATGCCATTCAGCGAAGGGCGTAAACATCTACAAAACAGCCGTGAAATGTGAATTGTGTTTAGTGCCGATCGGTCTGACATGTTTTACCATTCAGCGAAGGGCGTAAACACTTGCAAAACAATGTGGATTGATTGATAGTAGCGTAGCTACTCTTGTCTTGTCTTGTCTTGTCCCGATGATTGCTCTCATGTACAAATTGTCTTGCCATGTTTTAAATTGTGCACTCATGTTGTAACTGCCACGTCATGCATACTAAACTGTTAGGTTGCTAGTTGCCTTACTTTCAGTTTCCTTGCCCAAGTCTTTTAGACTTGCTGACATGTGCCCCTTTCTCTTTTGGGTGACGCATGTTAGACCTTGAGCCTGAGTTGCCGGCTGAGGGTGAGGTGTTTGCGGACGCCGAGCTTGAGCCCGTGTTGGACGGGGAGGACGTGGACACTGGGGACCAGTCCTAGTGTCTCCGTTGTGTTTTATCTTTTGTTAGACAGTTGTTTTGTTATCGGTGCGTGGCACCTATACTTATTTATGTCGTTGCTTTTGTTTGGCCTTGTTCTGGGCCCTTAGACTCTTTCTTTTAGCCTGGTGGCTTTTCTGTGATGTTGAATATTTTGTGGACAAACTTTGGGATTGGTATTTCATATCTGTCTCATATTATTATTATTGTTGTTGTCTCATTTGCAATTACAGGGACCTGCTTATACTAAGTTGACGCTTATCGGGTTTGGGGCTTCACCGCCCCACTCCCGTGCGGACCTTTTCACGTCTCGCCTCCATTTTAGGGAAGCGGGTCGTGACAGAGACAGAAGACAGGGTGCTCGATGACAGAGAAAATCCTTGGTTAGACGAGGCACTTGTGGAAGCAAAACGTACAAGAAGCAACCAGCCGCGGCCAAGTCACGCACCAGCAAATATCACGTACAAGCGAAAGAAGGCAGCCACTTAGGCTTGGCATGATAGCGAGATGATGCTTCGTCTCCTGATGACCAAGGTCCTACAGACGGAGGTTGTGGTGCGTCGGCATCCGTTCGCCCTGCTGAGAGACGTAGGGACCATGCTTATGATACACAACATTTGCATGGGTATAGAGAGCATGATAGGTAGCACAGTGAAGAACGGGGGGACGATACCTATGGTAGACACTCTGAATATCAAGGGTATTGACGTGCTTCTGATTATTATGGAGGTTATGATATTCCTGCCATTCATGAATCTTATTCCGGTGGATACTTAGGAAGCCAAGGCGGTTATTGCGCACCGTACAGACACTCTGATGTCTATGCTGATTATGATAGTCAATACAGGTACGTCCGAACGTGACTGAGCAGTCCAGCAATCAAGGCAGTCATGACACGCCTTTCATCGAGCAGAGCCGGCTCTCAGCATATGATAACATGATGATATCTTTTTTAGGTCCGGAACGGATGCAATATTCATATCCTCCACACTACAATGCATCACAGCCGGATGATGAGAACTACGAATGAGATTTTTGTATCCTTTTATTTATTTTCTTCATTTTTGTATCTTTTGATGTATTTTATTGAGCTTTTGTATTATGAAGGCAGATTTATGGTTCATCAATATTTATTGTTCTTTAATATCTATTAATTAGTTAATTGTGGTTACAAATGAGTAATGTGAACAGAAAAATACATGAAAATACATGAAAAATACAGAAAATGCATATAATGCATATAATTGCCAGAAAATACCGAAAATATCGAAAAATACATGCAGATCTTTAAATGTATTTCATAAAATTTAGTTGTATTTCATACTTGTTAGTTGTTACATATATTTTATAACTGCTAAATACAAAAAATACAGAAAAATCCCGAAAAATCCCAAAAATATAGAAAAAATAAAGAAAAGTACATATAGAAAAATACAGAAAAATACAGCAAAGTATCTCCGATACCAAAATACAGAAAAATACAGCAAAGTATAAAATACAGAAAAATACATGAAAATACATGAAATACAACAAAGTATCAAATACAGGAAAATACCGAAATACAGAAAAATACAGGAAAATACAGCAAAATATCTTCTATACCGATACCGATACCGAAACGAAACTTCCGATACAGACGATACGGACGATACCGAAACTTCCTCCCGAAACCGCCGAAACGGGCGATACCGATACCGAAACCTAAATTTTGGGCGGAGCGATACCCTCTCCGAAACCGATACCTAAAACCTTGGTTACATCAACTCTCTAGTTAGGGATGTGATCAACTCATGTGATTACATTAGGAAATCAAACTCCTCATGGGTTTGGTTCCATAATGTTTAGGTTCCTCACACATATGCATATTGCATGGGTATTATGCTTAATGTCTATTTTTAGCATACCCATTGTTTGTGTGATGTTTCATGATTTTGAATATGCTTTCAAATTTATTTTTTCATGAAAATGGGGACCTTGTGGAATACATTGGCAAACATGCATTTGTTGATCCATATGTATGTCAATGGGAGAGTTAATATGTTGTATGTTTAAAATATTTTAAAACATATTTTAACTCTCATTTCGGGTTGTCTTGAGATCATTGTTTACTATTGATTATTACTGGTCTCAAATTCAACCATTGGATATTGCCAACATGTTTCATGTTATATTTCCTTTTGGCAATGTCATGTGTATCAATGTGATTAATTTTTCCATATATGCTTTGATACACTTAGGCCCCGGCTCCAACTATATTTACAATTTGTAAAGAGGGTTTTCTTTAAAGATCTTTTTATCTCCTTCTTTACAATTGGTATTAGATCCTAGAAGTCAAAATTTTGACCTTTTCTATGATCTAGGGGGCATGGGATAGTGATTGATACCCACTAAATTTTACAATTTGGTATCATACATATTTTTATCTCTTGCATAGTGTCACATCTTTAATTAGAATGACTAGGGGATATATTTGTTGTCCATCTTTTTGACAATGACAATGTGGAGAGATGTATGCATTAATATGCATTATGTAAATCATGTTTATTATACATATGCATTTGGGGAGAGAGAAATATCTATGGGGAGATATATATATACATATGGGGAGAGAGATGTAAGATTATGTAAACCATTCATGTGGAGATTGTTAATATACTTATTACAATTGGTTTATGTATTACATGCATATTATATGTCACCATTGTTTCTCATTATTTCAATTGGTATGATGAGTACTTACGATTGTGTATCTCATTTTACAACTGGTGCATATAAGTAGTGGGAGCTCATTAGCATTGTGCTTTATCTCTTTATGTTTTACATTATGTGTTGTCATCATCAAAAAGGGGGAGATTATTGAGTATTGGTGTTTCATACCAATGTTATTTTGATGATGATCATAACATTATGTTGTTGCTAATGTCTCTCTTGTTTTAGTCTCATGTTTATCAAATGGGGAATAGCATGATTTGGAGACTAATAGCTTGGTGCAAGGATGGACATCAAGAAGAGCAAAGCCAAAGCTTGGACTCAAGTGGTGCCAAAGCTTGGATATGATGGGGAGCATCAAGGCATCAAGAATTGAAGCAATGTAATCCATGTATTATTTCATTTATTGCTTTTCTCTTTTTGAGTCTAGGTTTATTTAATGCCTTGATAGATGGAATAACTCATTCATGCATTTGCATATAACCATCTTAATGAGCTCCAGGATTATCATAGAATCCAACCCAATATGTTCATCATGCCAAATGACTCAATTGGAGTCTCTAGATCTCCAACAGGCGACTGATGAAGGTCTTACATGCGACTGGGTGACTCCAGGCACCTGTCGAGCCTTCTACAGTCGACTGTTGTGCCCCAGCTCAAGTCAACCATTACTTGACTCTTACTTGAGCTTTTGGAACAGTCGACTGAAGTGCAATTTACAGTCACATGTCTTCCAACAGGAGCATGTTAATTGGTATATAGCCATCTGTGCGCAACTTGCATTTTCTGTGCTTCAACCCAATTTGCAAGTAAGTCGACTGATGAAGTATTTACAGTCGCCTGTTTATTTACAGTCGCATGTGTATTATTCTACAGTCGTCTGTGCGCAAGTTGCATTTTCTCTGCTCCGTTTCCATCCCAAGTGACAGTCGCATGCTGAAGGATATTCAGGCACCTGCTCATTTTACGGGCGCCTGTGTAGTCTTCTACAGTCGCCTGTCCTGACTCAGGTTATAGCCGTTGGGAATTATTTCGTCGTTGGTCAGTCAACTGTCAGATGTTCATCAGTCGACTGTCGCTGACGACTCAGCCCAGATTCTAGCCGTTACAGTTTTTTGTTTTTGGATTTTTCCTTGGGTTTTGAAAGTTCATATAGGGTTCATATATATATGATAGGGCTGAGTTTATTAGAACTTCTTGGAACTATTGAAGATCATTTTGAGAATCATTAAGTCACTCTCAAACTCTCTCATTTCCCTCTTATAGCTCATTCTCTCCTTCATGCATTGAAGTCAAGCTCAATGGAAATCATCCAAGTGCATTTCAAGCAAATCTCATCACTTGGATATCCTCTTCCATGCCTTGCATTCATTAATGAGTAAGTTCATCTCAAGGCATAAGTAAGAGTATTTGATTTACATTGTTATTTTAATTGAAACCCTAGCTTTTTGTGTGAGAGCTGGTTACTCTCTGTGTGAGAGTATAACCTTCTGTGTGAGGGTTGGTTGAGATCTCTCTATGTGAGAGTTTGAGTCTATCTGTGTGAGCAAAAGTCTCTCTCTGTGAGAGCAATGATATCTCTTTGTGGGAATCTAAAATCCTCTGTGTGAGGTATCTATGTGTGAGATTGTATTCACTTCTCTGTGTGAGAATTATAGTGGATATTGGTGTGGATGAGCGTACCCAAGTTTGGGGAACCAAGGTAATATCTTATTTTCGCGTTTGGATTTTTGTGGCGTTTAAATTCCTCTTGCATTTATAATTCCGCATTTGCAAGTTTAATTTTTAAATACGCAATTTGTGCCATTACACTATTCACCCCCTTTAGTATGTTGTTAGTATTGCAAGGGTAAGACGATCCTTACAACTTTGTTGATGATGTCTCCACAAGGAAGTGTTTGGTTGTGGGTTCGCTTTTCGAGATAATTGATGAGCTCTTCTTCGTTCTGACAGAATTTCCAGCCCGACGGCAGCTTGCCGGTATACTCCATGGCTAAACAAAACCTTCTGTAATTTTATTTTCTTCTGCACAAAATTGCAGGTGTACTCCACAGGCGTAAGTATCAGTTTGGCCGTGATTGCCAACCGTGACCAAAACCGCTACGTAGAATTTGGTCGCGGTTGGCAACCGTGACCAATACTCGAATATGCCCATTAATTGATATTTGGCCGCGGTTGGCAACCGCGCTCAAAAGCCAATAATCCTAGTCAGCGCCCAAGCACGCGCTGGGCGCTGATGTGGACGCAACTTGGTCTATTTTGGTAAATAGTTTTCAAATTGGTCTATTTTCCTAATATTTTATAATATTTAGATTTTTGTAAATATCGTCCTAATTGGAATTCTTAAACACATTACCTTCTATAGATAAGGCTACAAAAAGACTTCCAATAGAATTACAGTTCTTTAAAAAAATCTACTTTGTATTCTAATAACTCTTGAGGGTCAATAATTCTAGAATTAACATTTCAACAAATCTAAAATACTTCAAGAGACCTTCTACTCTCAAAAAAAATCAGAATGCTTTCATCTAATTGTTCTGTGTCAATTTCGTATGTCATAACAAAGTTTGAGCTACAAATGACAAGCATACCATTCATTTTCAACATAAAAATAAATATATTGTTTCTATCTACCTTGAAAACCACATTAATGGAAATAGACTATATGATAATACGATCGTTCTTTCTTAAATTTTGAACAACATACATGGGTGTTGATAGTTCTCCAAGTAAGCCCATCCCTGATATTAGATAAAAGCTAATAAACCAGTTTAAGAGGAATTGGTTATTGCCACATCCGTGTGTTCAACGTTGTAATTTTTTAAATAACTTAGGTATGCATGTGATAGGTCATACATGTTAATTACTTAAGAACAATCCATAACATATATTGCGTTAAACAATCTCCTAATGATGCTCAATACCTCATCCACTATGCTTATATCCTCCTAAATTATTAAGAAAGAAGAAACACTAAAAAATTTAGTGGAGTACATAGTAAAGATAAATCCCCTTCCTACCATTAGAGCATAGTATGCAAGAGCTAGCTGATTATGGTTGTTGCCTTTTGAATCCCTAAAGACAATGATCATATACGTCTAGCCGTAAGAGACGTCAATTTAGTGCTACTAATGGGAACTAAACTGATTACATGCACCTAGTACAATGTTTTCAGAATTTTCATAATTCTGGAGAATACAAGATAACAGATAAGAAATTATTCAATATGAATTGTTCCAAAGATATTAGAAGAGAAAGAAATGTTGTCAATCCTCCTTGAATTTGTAAATCATATATATTTGCTAGGCTAGGTTAAGACACGTTGGCTACAAATTTGAAAAAAGTACAAGCAAAATAAATATACCAAACATATGTTATATTCCTCAATTCATTATGGGGTAAGGCTGACTTAGAAAATGAAAAAATGGATGAATTCCTTAGTTGCTAAAGGATATCACCTTACTCTCTTTGGATATATTTGTTTAGTATATATATTTGGTTAGATTTCTTTATTTTTGTCCATGATACATATTGTTATTTGATTAAGTAGAAATTCCAGGACACAAATTGCAAGCCGGCAAAGTCGTAAGTGTGTGTGTTTCTCTTTAATCGATCACTCAATTGAATCTTGCAACACCCGTCATTTTTTTAATTTGTAATCCTGACCTGGATAATCCCAAGTTGCGTTGAGTACCAAACTAATTCTTGGGTTGGGTTAAACCCACTTCTAATTATAAGATGCAGCTAATCAATGGATAAAGAGAGATCGTTGTTTGAAGTGTTGAATTTGCTGAGATTTAGTCTCAACTTACTCACTTCCTCGCTAATCTTTCTCATTTTTTAGGTTTTTCTTTTTCTTACTTTTAGCATGCAGGACCGGAGGTCCAACTATTTTCCGCCAATATAATACTAAGCTAACGACAATCTCGGATGTAATTCCCGCAAGTTCACACCGAAGAGCATATTCCGAGGACCGACAACAACGCATGTTTCCATTGAAAAATACAAGTATGGCAACGAGAGAAAAAGAGTTTTTTTTGGTACATAAAACTAGAATCCGTGGGAGAAAGAAACATACCCGATCAGTTTCCATGTCCTTTGTAATCTTGCTTGGCTTCACGAATCTCTTACCTACGATATCACAGCCACAGTCCATAGAACAACCGATAAGAAAAGGAAATTCAAACAAAAGAGAAATTTGGGAGTCCAGTTATGGAGGATTTAGTGTGAGTTAGATTGATCGGTTACCTTTTCGAGTTGAGGGAACTTTGCCATGGCGATTTGGAGGAATCTTTTTGGCCTTTTTGATTCCTTTGAACAAATTCCCCTTCTGCGTCATCCTCTCTCTCTCTCCCCTTCCTGCGGCCGTCGTCTTTTTTTCCTTCTGTTTTGCTAAGGGTTTTAGTTATATAGATGTGCGATATTATTAAGTTGGGAATTGTTATGCGAACGGACCTTCTTCTCACTTCACATAGCTTTTACTTCTGGGAATTGCTACGCTAACAGACCTTTTTGCTAACCACCTAGGGAATTACTCCGCGCACATACAAGTATTTTTAAAAAGAGTGCTGTTAGGTGCATCGCAAGTTTTTTTAAATTTATCATGTCTTTAAATTCACTACACGACATTATAAATTCACCGTATTTTTAGATTATTTTTGTCTTTTTCCCCCTCTCATTTCCAATGTTAACTCCAATTCTTTTCATGACTCCTCTTCCATCTCCTCACTACATCCCCTCTCCTCGACGCCTCCTTCAACTCAAGCTGGACGTCAAGCTCACTGGCGGAGGGCGCAGCCACTGCAAGAGCATCGACTCGGTCCACTAGGCCCTTCTCTTTCTCATCTTCAACCCTCTATCTCATCTCTCTTTCTCAATTCTTTTTTTTATTTCTTTTTGACGAACGACGGCCGCGTCGAAATCCCCTGATGTTTATTGGACTTGCAAATTGAACAAATTGCGATATGAAATCATGATGGGACTACTACTTTTTACTCCAATTGCCTTCTTGGCATGGTTCCCGACTTCCCGTTTGTTTCTGAATTCCAAACACGGATGCTCTTCAATCAGGCATTCAGTATAAGCCTGCAAATTTTTCGCATTCTCGGTGGGCAGAAGAATGATCGCTCATCTCACGACACAGATTAAGTCCAGCCTCACAGATGGCACATCTCTGAACTTCTATTAACCATATTCTAGGACGCTGGTCGGTGCAAGTTAGGGCTTGGGTAGGGTAGAAACACCGGCATTTTTTCGTGAGTGAACTAATTTGGTTACTACTTTGATAATTATATATCCTTTTCCTAAATCCTTTTCCTCAGGCAAATTAACAAGAACATTAAAGATTTTGGAATTATAAATTTTGAACAAAATGATAATCAGACGATTACGTCTAACAATAAAAAGAGATGAATTAAAGAAAAGAAAAGGATAGGAAGAACATTTGAGAAGATGAAAGGCCAAGTGGTGCAGTAAGATAAAACTAATGGCAGCTTATGTAATTATGTAAGGAATTTAAGTGTAATATTTTAAACATGATTAAGACTAAATTTGGAATTTAAAAATATTATAATTTGCGGTGCATTCATAAATTAGCGCGGTGCAAATAACAACACTCTTTTTAAAAAGTCACATTTTTGCTAGGTTCGCAGACATATGTTCCGAAAATACACTTCAGTCCAAATTTGGACTGAATGAGAGTATATCTGCACAAAACCTCATCAATTTTTGCTCATTTAACAGACCTAAAGCGCGGTGGAGATCGTTGCTCAAAGCACAAACCTAAACTATGGGAAAACAATAGAGCGAGGCGGAGATCGTTGTGGTGGAGAATTTTCGCAGCGCGATGGAGATAGTTGTAGGGATTGAAGGGTGAGGAAGTTGCGCAAGGAGAAAGCTTGAGGTAGGTCGAATGTAAATTTTACACTAAGTTGTGAATTTAGCTCAATAATGAAAGTGTTTGGGTGCAATATGGTGTAGGTTTTTTTGGTGAAATACAAGGGGGTTATGATGTAGTTCACTTAAAGAAAATAAAGGTTTTTTTATGGGATATGTAGAGAAAAAAATTAGTTGAGTGTCGATCGAACTATTAATAAAATTTTTAGGGGTTCAAGAAGATTCGATTTCTCCATATAAAAGAAGGGGTTAATGAGGGATTGTGTGAACTTAAATGTGTTCATTGTAGTTCGATATAAGTATGAAATTTTGGGGGTTGAAACAGATCTAGTTTATATAGAGAAAAAATTTGGATTTGAAAATTGAAATTTTGTTTTATCTATGAAAATTAGGAAGAAAATGTGAATATTTTGGGTTTGAAAATTGAAATTGTTGTAAACGGATGTTGACGAGTGTTTGTATTGGGATTACGTCTTATCTATAAGATAAGACCATATCTATTGTAACCATATCCTTTTGCGCTATTCCCTATACTATAAATAAAGGACTGGGGGCTCCCCCAGATTTGATGCTTCACAACAAGTTATCAGCACGAGCCTCTAAAATTTTTCCACAAAATCTGATCGTTGCGAAAGCGGAGGAGAAGGCAGTAGATCCACGCGTGCGGCTTCATCCACTATGAACGTGTGTCGCTTTCCACGCGTAGGCTTCGTCAATCATCGCTAGATCTGGAGGACGGATCTAGAGGTATAATCCTTAAAAAAATTATTTTTATCATGATCATGATTGTTTTTTCCATCACAAGATCAGAATGGAGATTAGGTTGATATTCTAAAACGACGATTTTAATCGTCGAATTCATGTTTTTCATATCATTAAAACCCCTATTTTTGGGGTTCATATTCTCTAAACTATGTTTGATATCGAATAAATTGTTACTCGCAAATTTAGGTTACCCTTCACGGCGTTTTCGCCATGCCCGCCCGCCTTTACGGCGGTACCATCCTCACGACCGCCCGGAAGGTGGCACCCCCGGTCCCCCCTTTCCCCGAATTAATTAAAAACAAAAAAAAAAGAAGCCACGGGCCTGACGCCCGCAGCTTCATTGTGGGCCTCAGGCCCGCAACCTGCTTTTACAAAAAAACCGAATGAAGCAGGGGGCCTGAAGCCCGCAGCTTCATTGCGGGCCTCAGGCCCGTAACTCGTTTCCCATTAAAAAATTTAATGTTGCGGGCTTCAGGCCCGATGGCCGCATTAACTGAAGAAAAAAAAGGAGAAAATGATAAAGGGGAGGGGGATATTAATATAAATAAATTGGTTTTTGGGGCCAAAAATTCTAGAAAATTTAATAAAAATGAGGGACTAAAAGGGATCATATGTAGATACTTGGGAACTTGTGGGGATTATTTGGGGTATATAAAAAGGAAAACTTTTTCCTTTGACGAAGAACAAGTAATTTGGGCATCATTCAAATTTATTTGAACTAGCCCATATAGCATAACATATTGCATAATATGATACCATTTTAGGATCATACTTATATGCATTGCATCACTTTTTAAGGCTCATTCTCTGGATAAACTTATGCTTAGTCTGTGCGGCATTAACTTAATAATTACGAAGATCTCGCGACCGCTCTGTCGTTAGTCACCTAATCTAACGGTGTATGACGTTGCCTAGTGGTCAAATAATTATTAAGTATTTAAAATGTTATGTTTATCCTTCTGTGAATCTGTGATGCATGTGTGTCTGTAATGCTTGTGATGAAAATGTTTGATGAGCACAAATATTTGTATGGATGGCTAATTGTGGTTTGGATCAGCGGTTTAAGTCCCACATTTTACTTTTACTGCATTTTTCTTTTATTTTTGAGAGAAATTGTAGTCAGGAAATTATGTTATGTCCAAGACCGATGACTACTTTCCATGGAGGCGGAGGCCACTCTTGAAGGTGAAGAATTTAAATATGGGACCAATGAGGTTTCCAAAGTTGTAATTTTTCACTTTCATTTGTATAATATGGACTGTATTATGGACTTTGGACATTATTTTTTTATGTGGGACTGGCTGATCCACGCAATTAGCTTATTTATTTAAAAATTGCCTCCGCATGAAAATGTTTGATGTATTATTAATTCATGCAAATTTGTGCTATGCTAGATAAAATGGAAAAAATCGCAAGCGTCATTTCGAAGTGCTGGATGCATCAGGCAGGACTTACTTCAGCTGGCAGCTTGATGTTAAATTCCACATGCGGGCTAAGTCCCTCATTTCTGCTGTGAGAAAAGATGGAAATATGAATGACATTGAAAGGCGCATGCCATTATTTATATTCGTCGCCATGTGGACAAGACCCTAAAGGTTGAATACCTTACGGTCGAAGATCCACTTGAGCTGTGGACTGCCCTTGAGGAAAGATATAAACATTAAAAAGATGTTATACTTCCAAGGACAAGATATGAGTGGGAGAACATGAGACTGCAGGACTTTAAGTCCATAGCTGAGTACAACTCAGCCCTTTTTATTATCACCTCACGCCTGAAGTTGTGTGGTGAAAAAGTCTCAGAAGATCGCATGCTGGAAAAGATGTACAAGTTTGTCCACGAAAATGATGTGATACTGATGCAGCAATACCGTGAACAAAGGTTCACCAAGTATTCTGAGCTGTTGTTATGTTTACTCATGGTTGAAAAAACAGAGAGCTTCTCTTCGCCACTCATGCACCCCTAGCACTACCCCCACCTAGAAGCTCACAATGCATCTTCTTCTAAAAAGAAGAAAGATAATAAAAGAAAAGGAAGACAACAAATGGGGGACAAACATGAAGGCCAGAGGCCAAGTCCAACAGCAAATAAATGAATGGAGGCAGAAGTTCACCTGGCGCAGAAACGATAACAACAGAAATGATGCATTCCCACCCAGGAGGGAATGGAAAGACCAGTGCCATAGCTGTGGCATAAAAGGCCACTGGTCTAGAGTGTTAAAAACTCCGCGGCATCTCCATGAAGTGTATAAAGAGAACATGAAAAAGAAAGCTGAAACAAACCTGGTGACCACAAATGCTCCAGTCAAGTTCACAGCTGACGACTTCGAAAGAGATGATCTGCTTGATTAGCCACTTTTTATCTTTGTATTTGTTTCAGAACAATTTATGTTATGAGAGCTAGTTGAATATTCTAAATTTTTTGAATGAAATTTGATTATGTTCCTGAAAAGTAAATGTTTTTATTCATTTTTTATAGATGGATCGCTCTCATGACTGCTTAGTAGACAGTGCTTCGCCACATGCGATCCTTCAATATAAATGCTATTTTCATAGCATTATATAATATAAAAGCCCTGTAAATACAATTTTAGGGCCATCAAATATTATTGAAGGTTTTGGGAACGCAACTTTGTTGCTCCCAAATGGAACAGAAATAAAAATAAAGGATGCACTATTCTCTCCGAATTTCAATAGAAACTTACTAAGTTTCAAAAACATCTGTTTAAACGGATTCCATCTGGAAACATCAAATGTAAACAAAAAAGAACTTCTGTATGTAACGTCTCAAGAAAAAGAAGTAAAATCCATACTTGAACGTTTGAGAGCCTTTCATCGGGCCTCCATCATACAAAGATTCGGAGAGAGGAAGGTAATTTAACGGAGCACCTGAAGTATCCGACATCTGCCAAGTTTTTACTTTGGCATGATAGACTTCGTGGATCAGTGATGATGCACCGCATCTTATCTCAATCCTATGGACATGACTTGAAGAACTAGAAGATTCTTCAGAAGGGAAAATTCCATTGTATCCCTTGCTTCAAAGGGAAATTAATAACAAGGCCATCACCATTAAAAGTGGATATTGAATCTCCAAGCTTCCTCGAAAGAATACAAGGAGAAATATGTGGACCTATCCACCCCCAAGTGGCCTATTTTGTACTTTATGGTACTGATAGATACATCCTCAAAATACTCGTATGTGTGCCTACTATCGACTCGCAACTTAGCTTTTTCCAAAGCTATTGGCACACATAATAAAGTTACGGGCGCATTTTCCAGACAACCAAATAAAGAAAATACGTCTGGATAATACTGGAGAATTTACCTTCCGGTCATTTCAAGAGTACTGCCTTACAACGGGAATAGAAATTGAACATCCAATGCCACATGTTCATACCCAAAACAGGTTGGCAGAGTTACTGATAAAAAGACTCCAATGGATTGTAGGTCCATTGCTAATGAAATCCCAGTTGCAGGTGGATGCATGGGGACATGCAATTGTGCATGCTGCATCATTAATAAAAATAAGACACTCTGGAGGTCAGAGTCTCTCTCCAATGCAACTTGCATATGGAATACCACCGAACATTTTTCACTTAAGAATATTCGGTTGCGCAATTTATATCCCCATTGCACCACCACAGAGGACAAAAATGGATCCTCAACGTCTCCTAGGTATCTATGTTGGGTTTGACTCACCCTCAATTATAAGATACCTAGAACTCCAAACGGTGACGCATTTAAGGCACGTTTTGAAGACTGTGAATTTAATGAGACGAGTTTTCCCAAAATGGGACCAGATACTGAAAAATCTGGAGTGAAACAAATTATAACGTGGGATACAAAAACTTTGACCCCACTATGATCCAGTAATGAAACAATGTGAAGATGAGATCATAAAAATCCTCTATATACAGAACAATGTTCACCAATTACCGGACTCATTTACTGACAACCAGAAGATTATCAGATCACACATCCCTGCTGCAAATACTCCAGCTAGGATTGACATCCCCGAGAATGGATGTAATCCACCTGCAACAGAAGTGGCTACACCTCAATAGAAAAGAGTCAGACCACCAGGCACCAAGGACAAAAATCTAAGAAAAAGAAAAATACCTGAAGAAGTTGGGAAGATACCACCACAGAAAAATGAGCTCATGTCCATACCCTCACCCCTCTCGGAATCCACTGCAGAGGAACTGCCGAGAGAAACTGAAATATCATTAAATTATGTACGTACAGGGGAGGTGTTTGACAGAAAGAGTATAGTCGTCGACGATGACTTCACGTTTCACATTGCCATTCACGTCACTGAAAGCAACGATGATCGTGATCCACATTCCGTTGCTGAATGCAAACGAAGAAATGATTGGCCAAAGTGAAATGAGGCAATAAAAGCAGAGCTGGACTCGCTTGAGAAACGTAAAGTCTTTGGGAAAATAGTCCAGACACCAGTTGGTGTCAAACCTGTGAGATATAAATGGGTATTCGTCAGAAAAAGAAATGAAAATAATGAGATTAAAGCAAGGCTTGTAGCACTTGGATTTTTCCAAAGACTAGGTATATACAATGAAGAAACATAGTTCCCGGTAATGGATGCGATCACTTTCCAATTCTTAAAAAGCTTAACAGCAAATGAAGGATTAGATATGCAGCTAATGGATGTTGTGACTGCATATCTATATGGTAATTTCGATAAAGAGATTTATATGAAACTTCCTGACGGTTTTTTAGTGCCTGCTGAACTAAAAGATAGACCTCGGGACGTCTACTCTGTTAAGCTTCAAAGATCATTGTATGGTCTTAAACAATAGGGAAGAATGTGGTACAACAGACTTAATGAATTCCTTGTACAACAAGGATTCAATAATAGTGAAATTTGCCCTTGCATATTTATAAGAGCAAATGGAAAAGGATTCATCATAATAGCAGTCTACGTAGACGATCTGAACCTCATTGGATCTCCTGAAGAGATCACTAAGATATCTGTAAGCCCAACAAAAGAATTCGAAATGAAAGACATAGGTAAAACGAAATTCTGCCATGGCTTACAGTTTGAATATTTAAAAGACAAAATCCTGCTACATCAAACTACATATACAAAGAAACTGTTGCAAAGATTTCATATGGACCAATTTCATCCACTAAGTACACCTATGGTGGTACGATCTCTGATGCACATAAAGACCCCTTCCGGTCGCTATAATAGAGGGAGGATATACTTGGTCCAGAAGTCCCTTATCTGAGTGCTATTGGAGTACTTCTATATTTGGCCAACTGCACGCATCAGGATATATCGTTCACAGTAAATTTACTAGCCAGATACAGTGCAGTGCCTACACAGCGTCACTGGACCGGGGTTAAGCACCGTTTGCGCTACCTCTAAGGGTCAACAGATTTGGGACTATTTTACAAAAATGGATTATCCTACACTCTTGTTGGTTATGCTATACAGGTTACAGGTCTGATCCCTATAATAAAAAGTCACACACAGGGTACGTGTTTACCTATGGTGAGACAGCCATTTCCTGGAGATCCGTCAAGCAGACCATGACGGCGACCTCATCCAATCACTCAGAGATTCTCACCATCCATGAAGCAAGCAGAGAATGTGTCTGGCTACGCTCAGTTGTACATCACAATTTGGTGACGACCAGATTGAAGACTGGGGACCTTGAACCTACTACTATGTTCGAGGACAACGCTGCTTGTATCGCCCAGTTACGAGGTGGCTACATCAAAGGGATAGAACAAAGTATATTTCATTAAAATTCTTGTGGACATATGAGTTACAAAGAGATGGTGAGATCGACGTTAGACAAGTACAATCATGTGACAACCTGGCAGACTTGTTCACTAAATCTCTTTCTACACCTACTTTTGGAAGTTTGTACAGAAAATTGGTATGAGGCGCCTAAGAGATTTGAAAGCCTGCGTACTTATACAGATCAGGGGGATTTAGAGAGAGTTTGTACTCTTTTTCCTTAGCTATGACTTTTTCCCACATGGTTTTCCATAGCCAAAGGTTTTAACGAGGCAAACCTCATCAACTCTGGATCTTGAAGTATCCACCACATGTGAGACTCATAAAACACTCAGAATCCCAAAGTATTCATGAGCAGAGTCCACATCTATGGCTGGATAAGAGGGAGTGTTGTAAACGGATGTTGACGAGTGTTTGTATTGGGATTACATCTTATTTATAAGATAAGACCATATCTATTGTAACCCTATCCTTATACGCTCTTCCCTCTACTATAAATAAAAGACTGGGGTCTCCCCCCCAAATTTGATGCTTGACAACAGAAATTTTGTTTTATCTGTGAAAATTAGGAAGAAATTGTGATGATCATAGTGCAATTTTAATGAAATTTTTTGATGTATAATATTTTACTTTCTATGTGATGAAATTTGTTGATTCCTTATATAATGTGAGTAAATTGTAGCAGGTCATGGTAGAGAAAAATATGCATGAAACGTGGAGAAAACAACTCAGTTGCTTTTATGTACTTAAAGCGCCCTTAAGGACTGCAATGATAAGAAAAAAATATTGGGAGAATATTTAATGGGTATTTAAATTACAACATGAGAAACCGATGTAATTTTTTGGGTGGACAAAAGGGAATTTTGCCCGCATTGAAAGGAATATGCAAGAGAGTTGCTACAAGAAATAATAAGTTAAAAATAATGTCGTGAGCAGAAGAGAAGCAGACAGTAGCAATTATATATGAAACTTTTATTGGCAATATTTGGAAAGTCAAGCCGTAGGATAGTGCTTGAAATGTCACAAATGTTGAGGTTTTGTTTTGGTTCTCTATCTGCTTTGTTGTTCAAAGTAATTTGTTATGCAATTATGATATAGTAATATGTAACAAGATGTTAAATGGTGAAGGAAAATAATCTTAGGTTTTTTGTGCAGGCCGTGTCTTATATTTTGTACCGGTATAGATATGTACAGTGGCAGAGCCCGGGGGCAAAGGGGGGCAATTGCCCCACTGACTTTCTGCATATTTTATTATATAAATGAGAGACGTGTTTGGTTAAAAAAGTTTGGCTGGTTAAAAGGGAGGCAATTGCCCCCCACTGCGTGCAAATCATGGCAGAAAGTTAAGCTGAACTGTTAATCTTAGACTCTTAGTAGCTTTTGCTATTTCCTTCTCTACTCTCAATTGCTGGCTCTGATTCACTCCAAAATTGTTCATCTAAGCTTAGAAGTTGAAAGAGGCCTCTTCTTGTTTCTGTACTTACAATACAACCCAGGTAATTATTCCCTACCTTTTTAGTTTCTGTAGCATCTTTTTTTGCTTCTTCTTCTTTCTTTCTTAGTCTCGCTTATTATTGCTGGAGGCTTAATTTGTTTAACTCTTTGAAAAGAAATTTGATCCACACTTATTATAAGCTAAAAAAATTGATCTCTACCCCATTTTTGGTTGGACCCAAATTATGTGGTCTTGGTCCGGGTCCATCTGGATTCGGGGGGTTAATCACAGGTTGGATCCGGATTGTGGGTCTAGCCCGAATTTAACGACTTCGTGAATGCACTTAAGATCCAATCCGAAAATGAGAGGGAAAGAACAGAAAGATGAGAGCATTAAACCAAATAATTTGAGTTTGCTAACGTTTTTGTCACTCTCCTTGTAACGGCCTGTTTTTATCAGTATGTATTTCGTACGTATTTTATTAATATATTGATTTATTTGAATATCTACTCTATGACTTTATTATTATTATTATTCATAGCTCGAACGCATGATCGAATCCCACATTTGTGATCCTCACGACTTTATAATCGTGCTGATATCTTCTTTACAATTTTTGGATAACTTTGTGTTCGGGGGCGATATCGTAATCATTTGAATATTTTTACTAAATCGATTTCTCCTAATCAAATCTTAATTAGATTGATCTCTTAATCAAATTTTATCTAATTATCTTAACCAAATCGATTTTCTCTAATCAAATCTTAACCCAATAAATCTAACGAATCCTAACAACTGATTCTAGTATATCTCCTAATCCTAATCTTATCTTAATCAATCATAAACAACTGCTTATGTTATCAAATCGTAGGAGTTGAGATTTTACCAAATCTCCCCGATTATACCTCCAAGAGTTTTGGTAACAGAATCACTCAGTTATCTCCTATCTCTAAGATTTGTTTGCACGATTTGTGCAACAGCCTCCCACGTTCTCAACTCACGCAACAGCTAAGGAACCTCTCTCTCTCTCTCTCTCTCTCTCTCTCTCTCTCTCTCTCTCTCTCTCTCTCTCTCCCCCCAATATCTTTTTCAGCCCTGCCTTTCCCTACTTCACTAAAGGAAACAAAAACCCCTCAAACCCTACTTCCTTCTTCTAAACCAAACCCCAGACGGTCTCTTCCTCCCCTCACCCGCCAACAAACACCATGCAATGCCACTCTTCCGCCCCTCAAGGAACCCACAGCCCTGACCTCCTTCTTCCTCTCCCCTCACCGTCAACCTCACAACGGCATCACCTAACACCACCTCCCTCCACCGGCAGCACACACACAAAACCATAATTCTCTCTTCTTCAAACTGCCAACAACACCACGACCGCCTCCACCTGCCATCACTAGCATCACCCATGCACCGTCATTCGAGCCACCGCAACCAACCCCACCCATCCTCTAACCCGCAGACTCCAGCCAACAAGCTCCTCCGCAACCTTCTCCTTAGCCCCCACCGCAACCCCTTCAGCCCCTCAAAGAACTCGCCACCACCCTCAGCAACAAAGCACCACCACCTCTCAGCCTCCAACGGCGACCACACCCTTCTTCCACGGCAGCTCCCTCAACTCGACCATAACCAAGCCAACTCCACCACATTCTCCCTCTCTCCCTCCCTGACTATCTTCTCAACCCGTGACCATCAACTCCCCTCACACCACCGACGACCCCCCCGCCTCTTTTCTGTGCCCTCCTCCTCCGACGCCACCTACCCACGACAGTCCTCCTCACCTACAAACCCCAGCACTCCCCAAAGCTTACGGCAGCTAGCACCCTCAAACCCCTACGACCTCTCTCTCTTCCTCTCAACCCTACCTCTGGCAGCCTCTCAACTTGCCACCAACCCCGTCACCAATAACATCTCCCTCCATCGGCCACACCAACAGCACCATCACAACTTCGATGCCTACCCTCAACCACGGCAACCCCCTCTCATCCACAAAGCCCCACAACTTCACCAGCTGTAACCTCCTCATACCACTGCCTGCCACCACCCTCCGTCCATGACCCCTCTTGCCACCGCCCAACACCATCTCAGCTCTGCCACCTTCCTCCTCTCATACCGACCCCGACAACACCTTCAAGCAACGACAGCATCGGTAACTTCCTCAAGCTTGCGGCTCTCCCCTGCCACCACCTTGCACTGTCCATGCTCGCCCGCAGCCATCGGACCACCGCTACCGACCACCGACTCTGGCCGCCTCTGCCCATCGTCGTCCAAGCCGCGCCTCCGCTCCTACTACAAACAAACGCTAGGGGCGTAGCAAGGAAAATGTGAGTTCACGTAAGTTTTATATTTATTTATATGAACATTGTATTATATTAGTTTATATACTAACATATAAACAATATGTTAGTTTATCTGTTTATATACTAATATATTATATAACAGTATGTTAGTTTATATGTTTATATACTAACATATTATATAAACAATATGTTATTTTATACATATGAACAATATATACCTACAGTTATATATAGACAGTATATTTATATTTGAGATTTAATATTATTTTAATTGGTTAATAACTGTTAGCTTAGTACCGCGAATCCAACCTCACAGAAAAATCACGCCTCGCGTCATGATCACCTGGACACTAGAATCGTCTCAGGCAAGTATATTATTTTCCGTGAATTTTTGAAGTTACACGTAATTAGCATCATAAGTGTAAATAACTCATTTTTAGCAGTAAACGCCTCTTTGAAACACATGTGACCTAAAGTACTCATCACAAGGAAAATTTTGACAGCAAATACATAAAAATCTGATGTGTGAATTGTGAGATACAAATTTTGCAAGTTAGGGACTCTATTTTTCTAATTTTTTGAAAATGGTTAATGTTGTTTTTAAATTCCATAAAAATTTCTATTATCACTTTAAAAATTCAGAAAAATTATAAGTGGCCTCTGAAAAGTAATTCCCTCATAATAAACTTATTACGTTAACTTACAGTTTTGTTATTAAAACTTATTATGTTACTCTGTAATGTGTATGTGAAAAATGTTACTGCCGTGTTAAAATACCCTCATAATGCCTTATTGGATGTTTATACCAATATTTGTGCCACCCCACCTTTGGATGGTCCATTCATACATATATGTGATGTTGAGCCCTCGAGGCATTTACAGAATATTAGGCCATTGGGGCATTTACGGAACACTTGGCTATGAGGCATATACGAAACTATACAGATACACAAGGACACGTTTGGGTGGGGTAGTCCATTGTAGTAGAGGTCGGAATACCGGATTTCACCCCACGAATAAATTTCACCGCCGCCTTGATGGGGGTCAGTAAGTACAGAACCATGTGTAGCTCCCGATGGTTTGGGTGCAATTGTAGTTTCTTCCGCCCTCATACATTGGACTTGTCACTAGTAATTGAATTGCATACATTTTACTTTCTGCTATTGCTTTCATAAATTGTGTAAACTGCTAGCTACTCTCTTACCATGCTCATATGGACTTGCCATGTTCACTATGTACACTACACTTTGCCATGCTCACATGTTTTTTACGCTGACATACTTTTCCTTATTGTGGTCATATTGTGTTGCTAGTCTTCAAAACTTTGTAAAACTATACATATATTATATTGTTTTAAATCTTGTCGAGGGTCAATTCTTCTAACGTTTTAAATCTTACCGAGTGACCCTCGCTGGTGTATATTTCCTTGTCATTATCTTGTGAAATATACGTCAGGTTTTGAAACAGAGTTCGCTGAGGAGTATACTTGAGACTGAACAGGTTGACTAGGAATACTTTGACGCCGAGATCCCCTACCAAGGAACAGCGTGCCTTCGTAAAACTGCTATAAATTAATAATCGTTGTTGTAATCTTATTCAGGTGTATTTCCATTTCAAGTACATGTTTTTAATGGCCAAGCTAGGCCTTATTTGTGTACAAGTATTCTGGGCATTGACTCTGTAATAATGATAATCTGCATTGTTCTAAATTCGCATACAAGAACATGCATTATTTAAAAACACAGACGCTTATTGTGCTTAATTCAAAGAAGAAAGAAAAAAATTACTTCTTCTTTGCTTTAACACATGCGGACCCGCTCGCGTCCTCACTCCCAAGTATGTAATGACCGGAATTTTAATAATACATATCTCATTCGTAACCTATCCCTTGTCGTATATTTTTCCGTATCCGTAATTAATGCGTATACGTATTACGTATTGATGCAAGCGTATTTGTACTATGTACTCGTATTAGCTACGTACCTTAATACGCATTAGCTATATTTTTTAAAAATCTATCATTATATATATTTTCATTAAATATTCATTTCAAAATTTAAATTTCAAATTTAAATTTATTTACATTTTAGATATAAGACTTTTACCCATTAGCTATTAACCCCCCTTAATTTCAATTGATCCCTTGTTTCTTTCCTTTTTCTCCTAGTCTTTAAATCCCTCTTATTTAATCTAAAACCCTTCCATTTTTGGTTATAAACCCTAATTATTTTCAAACCCAGCTGCAATTTCCTTTTGGCCTTTCATTGTTTTCATTTCAAAAAAAACAAAGAGAACCCAGGTTTGTTACTCACGCAACCCAAGCCAAACAAAAAAATATAACTAAACCTAAAACCAGGCTCTTCACATATACACACAACTCTCCTACATTTTTAAAACCCAAAACAAAAACAACACCTAAGCAAACCCCAAGGTTCACCTGCAATCCGAACCCAGCCCTACATACTTTAAACCCCAAAACAAAAACAACCTAGCTTGTACTAAAACCCTAGGACCCAAGGGCTTCACGTGCGCCACCCCCTTCTCCCTTTAAAACCCTACACTCTCCAACTTTGAACTGCTCACCCTAAGCACCTGCGCCTCTCCCTTACAGCTGTCGCACAAACACCCCTCCCCCTTCGACCAGCGCCCAGCCCTCGTTCAGGCCTCTGGCCATCACATTCATCTGCACGCGCACAACCTCCCCTCTCCCTCTACAAGCTCACGCTCCAGCTATAGCCCGCGGCCATCATCTTCTCCAGCGCCCAGCTCCTCCTCCATGCACGGCCACCTCCGGCCATCATCAGCCACGTGCCCAGACCTCTCTCCTCCACGCTCTGCTTCTCCTCTCTCATCTACAGGCAGCACAAACCCAGAACCCTTCTACCCTCTACAAAACATCACACCGAAACCCTAAGAAACTCCTCCACGGCTTGCCATCCACCAGCCAGCCCTCCTCAAGTACCGACAGCACCCAGGCCGCCACCTGCCGCCATGTAGACCTCCGACAGTCACCGTTGTCTGCTCCTCCCCTCGCTGCCGCAGCGAGCTTCCACGCCGTAGACGCTATAGACATCGCACGAGTCGCTGTCCTTTGCTGCATCTCGACCGTTCGCTACGTCTCCGGTTGGTAACACTATCACTAAGCTATAACCCATACCCTAGGATAGAAGATCTAATAAAATAGAACTATTAGACGTCGTAAGAATCATTTTTATGTTGGAAAGAACCTAATTCTGTTATATGTTTAATCAAACCAGATAACTGGTTGCACCGTAGCGTAGTACCCGTCAAGACGAACCCAACGACACCAAGTTCATCGAAATCAGGCAAGTGTGCGAATTGGTATGAATTTATGAAGTTTAATGTTTAAATACTCTTTTTTACTTAAAGCTGAATAACATAAATTTGACCCGTGAAATGATGCTAACTAAAAATACCATGACGACCCATACTTAATTTGTGACACATTTACATAAAATATCGTATGTTTATGATTCTGGAATAGATAACGAAAAATACCCGATTGCAGTATGTTTAATAAACAACCGAGTAATCTCGTCGTTTAAATTGTTTTAGAATGTTGTAATTCATGAAAATGATAAATTGACCTGAACATATGCTTCACATCCTTTTTGTACACTAGATTAGGCTGGCAAGTGTGCGAATTTATACAAATTATCGAAGTATTAATGTTTAAATGCATTTTCTGTGCATGCGTGTGTGTGGACCCATATTAAGTAAATTGTTAATGCCATGTAAACGACATGAAATGCTTGAACAGACTTGATTGAAGAAATGGAACATCTTGACATCTTGGATTCGTGAATTCGTGAATTTGATTAGATTTGGCTACTCCCGTCGGTCATATATGACTAGTCTGCCTCGTGTTCCAGTAGAGTCATATATGACTAGTCTGGCTCGTGTTCCAGTATGGTCATATATGACTAGTTTGGTTCGTGTTCCAGTATAGATAACCAGCAGGAAATAAGGCACTCTCCAAGAAAAAGAGAGCAATCCTTTGTACGGATAACCTGCGGGGAATAATGCACTCTCCAAGATAGAGAGAGTGATCCTTTGTACGGATTTGTCTTGTGCACTGGGTTGGGGTTGGGTTGAGCGGTCGCAAGCTTTAGAGGGTTTGGCCGCCCTCTAACCTTAAGTCGTGAACCCTATAGACACACACAGCCTTGTCTTGTCTTGTAGCCGGTAGCACACGCTACGGCCATTGACATGCAACGTTTACTTTCTTGCACAGTCTTTTACTTTACTGCCATGTACATATATATTGCCATGCTCATTACTTTACTTTTAATCTTTAGAACTACCATGCTCGAAGTACCTTGTTTTAACTCTTTAAAAATTGCCATGTTTATAACCATGCCGCCGACTTCTTGTATAAACTGCTTAAACTTCATAATTTGTTATTATTCGTACACCTTACATTGGGATGTCCTACCTTTACTTACAGCCACTTGCTGGCATACATTCATGTTTTTGGAATGTATGCCAGATCGTGAGCCTGAGTACCCGGAGGACTTGTTGAGATAGCTAAACTAGTGGACCAGGAGTGGCTGAATAGGTGAACCATCGTTGTATTCTTTACATTTGTTGTACGGGTCATAAGACCCACTCTTCTTTTCCTTCATTGTTGTTATTCAGTTTGAGACGTTTGATATTGTAATAATATTTTTTTGCTTATCTATGTTGTTTCTGAGTATGCATGCAATTACCTGCAAAATTTCACACAGCCGCTTATTATGTTAAGTCAAGGAGGAAAGAAAAGCAAAAGTACATCCTCCTTACTTACACATGCGGACCCGCTCGCATCCTCGCTCCCATGCATAATGGGAAGCGGGGCATGGCAAAGTATAATGGGAAGCGGTGTGTGACACACATACAACAGCATACCAAATGATCCAACTAATTTTGTCTCATTTACTGTAATATCTTTCTCTACATTCTGCAAATATATTCTTCTTTCAGTTTGGATGGTTAAAAAGTTTCCAATTGCATTCAATTAAATAAATGAGAGAAGTGATGCCTTTTTACGGTTGGGGTTTGAGCGAGTAAGCTCGTCGTTGAGAGATATGCAGCTTAGCTAAGAGAAAGTAAGGTGGTTAATTTGGCAGGGATTTGTATTGCCTACGATGAGAGTTTCAGATGGATTTGCTAGTCAAACTCTGATCGAGTCTTTGACGGCCAAAAGATTATGCAATCGGTGGGTGGATGCACCAAAAATTCAAATAGACATTGGACTTTTTGGAAATGAGAATAAGCTGGATTGTTTTTTGATTTGGTTGAATTTGGTAAAATTATACTAAACTATATTGAGCTTTGAGGGGGGAAACACAATAGTGTTACTATGCATTTTTGAAGTTTAAAAAAAATTACATTTGGCTAATTTCGTGCTTTTCCAAATTTCAGTATTATTTTATGAAGTCAAGACACATTTCCGAATAAATTTATGAAAAAGTTTAAGATAGTTTTATAAAATAAAGTTTTGATTAGTTTTCAACGGGTATTAATGTAATTTTTTTCAAAATTTACGCTAGTTTTATAGAAAACAAGCCAATGTTTAAGTTAGTTTTGTAAGTTTATTTTTTATATAATGATAAAACTCTGATTTTTGTAATTGTATTCTTTTATAAAAATTAAATATTTTATTATTACGTTTTCTCCCCCCCAACAAATTTTGTTGAGTATTGGACTTCTCCATACTTGGTTTTGATGATAAACAAACATAAATACTTGTGACTAATTCCATCCATGCAGTTAATTCATTGCCTAATCTAATCATGAAGATCAAATGCAATGAATGACACTCAAGGATCAATTAAAGCTCAAAGAGTTGAAGATTGGGTGATCAAGATAAAGATAAAAGCTTCAAAGACTTCAAGATCATTCAATAGAAAAAAGAGAAGCTGTAATTCAATGTAAATCTTTTATTCTCTTTATTTTTTCCTCATTAGAATGTAGCCTTGAAGTATTATATTGTTGGAGCACTCACGCACCACTCAATCTAGCCTAGGAATTCATTAGAACTCATTTCCTACGGCTCCAAGGTTGGTCATGGCAATGTGACATAATGGAAATGGCCTCCTCTTTTGGAATGCATCGTCTGATGATCCCATCGGCGCATTTTTTGAATAAGTACGGATCATCCCAAACGAAGTTTCTGGTATCATGTAAGAACTTCCTCCTCTGATAGGTTGCCCTCCCATGAGGGATTATGTTGGCGTACCAAGGTGCTTCAGAGGAGGATGCCACGAATAATTGCTCGCCGGTGAAAGAATTATCAATCGACAAGCTGTCGTCTCCATGCCTATGAATCAGTCGCGATAGATGATCTGCCACTACATTTTCAGCCCCTTTCTTGTCCTTGATCTCTATGTCAAATTCTTGGAGGAGAAGAATCCATCGTATTAAGCGCGGCTTCGCATCCTTCTTACTTAACAAGTATTTCAACGATGTATGATCCGTGTGGATTATTACCTTGGATCCCAGAAGGAAAGATCTAAACTTTTCAATGGAATACACCACGGTTAGTAATTCCTTCTCTGTAGTGGTGTAATTCTTCTGAGCATCATCCAAGGTCTTACTAGCATAGTATATTGCGTGAATCTTTCCCTCTTTCCTTTGGCCTAAAACAACTCCCATAGCTTGATCACTAGCATCACACATCAACTCAAAAGGTAGGTTCCAATCTGGCGGTTGTATGATAGGTGCAGAAATGAGAGCTTCTTTCAACCTGTTAAAAGCTAGCTAGCAAGCGTCAGAAAACACAAAAGGAGCATCCTTCACAAGGAGCTCCGTAAGAGGGCGAGCAATGCTAGAGAAATCCTTTATAAAGCGACGGTAAAATCCTACATGGCCTAGAAAACCACGGATACCCTTAAGATTAGTGGAAGGCGGCAAGTCTTTGATGGCCTCAACCTTTGCCTTGTCAACTTCGATCCCCTTAGAGGAGATGACATGCCAAGAACTACTCCATCTGTTACCATAAAATGTCACTTTTCCCAATTTAAAGTCAAATTATTATCTTGGCATCGTTCTAAAACTTTAGACAAATTGGCTAAACCAGCATCAAAGTCGGTGCCATAAACGGAAAAGTCATCCATAAAAACTTCCATTATACTTTCAATGAAGTCCAAGAAAATGGACGTCATGCACCTTTGGAAAGTTGTGTGTGCATTACATTATCCAAATGGCATTCTTTGGTATGCGAAGGTGCCGTAGGGACATGTAAACATCGTTTTTTCTTGGTCCTCACGATGCAATGGGATTTGTAAGAATCCGGAATGCCCATCAAGGTAATAAAAAATATTTATGCTTGGCAAGTTGCTCAAGCATTTGGGCAATGAATGGGAGGGTGAAGTGGTCTTTTCTGGTGGCTTTATTGAGTTTTCTATAATCAATGCACATGCACCAACCAGTGGCAGTCCTAGTAGATATCAATTCATCTTTATCGTTCCTCACAACGGGCATGCCCCCCTTTTGGGCACAACCTGGACGGGGCTAACTGATCGCTTCCGGATATACACACGGAAAAGAATGTAGCTTTACCGCAAGTGCAGGTTAAGTGGCAAGCGGGTATCGAATCACAGGGAGGACTAATGACAGTACTCTATTTTGATTACTAAGCTATTGGGTAGAAAAATTGTTTAAGAATGGATGGTGTAACAATCGTTCGAGTATCACTGCAAATTCAATATAATAAAGATGTCTAGGGCTAGGGAATCTCCATTATGGATTTTCATGTCATCAACGTGAGTTATGAAATTCCGTGCAATCAAACTTGAGTTAAGGTGAACTTACCGCAACTAATTAGAGAATCAACTCACATTGTCGTGCTATTGAAGGTCTGTTACAATCTAGACTAGAGCCTCGCTGGTGCGCAAGCCTAATCTAGACCACTAGCATTAAGATCGGCAATTTCATCCAATCCCAACTCAAGCTCGTTGTCGCACAACTTGAGTTCGGATCTAGATCTTGATAGTTCGTATCCGTTCACTGTCGTGCAACGAATATTGTTGGATCCTGTGGATGGCAAACAACACTAGAAGGGGGGTTGAATAGTGTTGTATAAAGATAAAAACTTTTTCGTTCTTTAATCAATCAACACAAAAAAACAAATCCGTCTAATGTTGCCTAAGAAACCAAGTAGAGCGATCTACGCTTGGTTCTTAATCAACAATATAATTTAAAGTGCACAGCGAATATTCACAGCAGGTAGTCGACTCCTTATGAGCAGTAGTCGACTCCCAGAGTATATGTTAGAACAAATAAGATTATAGATGTAAATCTCAGCGTATAGAAATAGGATTGATATTTGCTGTAGATAGAATAAATGCAAAGATAATCAAACACAGAAAATGCAAGCGCAAAGACAAGGATTTTTATCCTGGTTCCCCGCAACCCGGGTACGTCCAGTCCCCGACCAATCCGGTACGAGATTTCCACTATCTGCCTTGGCAAATACAAGCACCTAACTTCACTCGTTAGGATTTCCAACGACATAGCCTTGACCAGGATTTCCGAACACAACGCCTAGACTTGTCTAGGGTTCACCCTTGCCTCACAAACCGAGGACTTTCCAACTGGCAACAACTAGACTTGTCTAGTGTTCCAACAATTAACACAATAAGAGATTTGTTCAATACTCTACAATAAATGATAGAGATTGAAAATACACCCGATTCTATAGCCAATCAAGAGATAGACAATTGTGTAGTGGCTTAATAGAATGATAGTCTAGATCACACAAAGATACGAGATAAGTTCTTTGTGATCTAGAGCTTTTTCAAAAATCCTTCAAATAGAATTAAAGAGAAATAATAGAGAGGATTTTGAAAAACAACTTAGCCAATAAAATAATAATACGATCTTCAAAAGAATTGGAAAAAATATTGCAAGATCAAAAACTGAAATTAAAATTGGCTAGAGAGAAGAAATTAGAGAGCTTTGATTCACGAAGAGCTTTTACGAATTTTGATTTTTCAATCTTGTATTTTTCACAAAAGAATTAAGCTCTATTTATAGGGAAAAACTGAGATTTGAATTTCAAATTTGGTTTGACTTTTGTCCCAAAAATTTCGGAGTAAATTGCTCAAAAGATTTTAAAATTCAAATTCAAAACGTCTGAAAATTTCCAGCAGGTAGTCGACTCCCTCTATAGGTAGTCAACTCCCAGAGGAGTCTAGGAAATTTTCATCTCTGAGAAGTAGTCGACTCCCTACTTTTGGTAGTCGACTCCCAGAGGAGTTTTTCCTGTTGTTCTAGTCAAAAGTGTAGTTAACTCCAGGGTGCGTGGAGTTTCACTACGAAAATTATGAAGTGACTAGAAAAGCTCTTTAAAAACTATTTTTGAAGATAGTTAAAACATTTGTTTTGAAATCATTTGTGTGTGTGTTGTCTATTTGATATGGCTTTGACAAATATCCTAAAAGACACGACACACTCACACTAGACTCTGAACATGTCTTCGGCAGTTTAGTCAACTTGATGAAGTGAAGATGAGCTTCTCTTTGAGCTTCTTGCTTTGTTTGAGCTTGAGCTTCATCACTTGAGTTTAGCCATGTTCGTCTTTGTCGTGGAGCGTTGATGCGTGCTTCTTGGAGTATTAGTAGAGCTTCACGAAATCTGTATACTTAAAGTGTAGTGTAGTTAGTACACTAAGCATTCATTTGGTGTGCTCATCATCAAAATTACTTGGGGGTGGAATTCAATTTCCATCAAATATGAGTATATGAAAACAATAAAAATGCTAGCTTTGGTCACCGTCGCACACCAAATCTAGGGAATTTCAATTGTAAACCTAACTCGAATATCTAGGGCTTTCCTTGGATCAAGATCCTCTGTCGAGCTCACGAGATCCAAGAGAAATCCCTGTCTATCCGTAGTAAATCAATCAAGATCTAACCTTTTAATCAAGCCTAATAGCATATCAATTCAATAGATCTCTCAATTCAAACATTAGATTCATAGGGTTCATTCCTTTGCCCTAGAGCAAAAAACCACTCACAAACCATATTAGAAATCGATAGAAAAACAAGATCAACAATGGAATTCATCATGCAATAAAGATTCAATAAGAGATATAGCATAAAAATCAAAACTTGCAAGAGATCAAGACAAACCAACGTTGCCAAAGAAGCTTTCAATAAAAAATTAAAATCCAATCCTTAATCTCTTGCCAATACAAAAACTTAACTACGATTAGAAACTAAGGAAAAATAGTTCTAAGAAGTCTATCTGGTTTCTCTAGGGCTGGAGACAAAACTGGGCTTAAATACATGCCCAAAGGAACCAAAAAGTACTGACCAAACTACCCCGCGCCGCAAGAAACCCTAGTTTTCCCGACCAGGAGTCTACGCCACTCGGCTGAGTGAAAATAGTACTCGACCGAGTGAAAATTCTACTCAGCTGAGTATGACAGTTTGTAGATCGTCCAGAAAAACAGAGAAGTCGGCTTGGCCCTCTTCGAAATTTTGGCCTCCACTCGGGTGAGTGGAATTTTTACTCGGCCGAGTGGAATTCGCCACTCGGCCGAGTACATTGTGGTACTCATGCTGGCAGATGTCATCTTGTCAGTCTTGCTCTGCCGAGTAGGCTGCTTCACTCGGCCAAGTGAGCTGCCCTGCTCGGCCGAGTGGCCTGTTTCAGAGCTCATTTCTCCCCTTCCTCGCTTCCTCGTCGATTTCTTCGACGTCCTTCTTCTTCCACTCATCCTCCAGCGCTGTTAACTCTCCAATATGATCATGAGCGATGCTCCGACGTGCGTGCAAGTCCTCTAGGCTCCAAATTGCACCCGATTGCTACATATCTCCTGAAATCAGACGAAAAACAAGAAATAGTGAAAAGTATCGAAACATCATCAAATAATCGTGAAAATCATGATATGAGCAATCAAAATGGCATGCAAATATGCATAAATAAAGTGTAAAATATGAGCCTATCAAAATCACCCAAGCTTACCTCTTACTCTTCCTCGAGGAAGATGAGTAGAAAGGCAAACTCGTCGAATAAAAATAAGGAAAAAGGGATGAACGAAAAAGAAGGTGAAGGATTAAAGATGCTAGATCATTCTCTCAGAACTCGGAGTTGCACACTCAAATAGCACGACCAATGAATATAAACATGATAAAGCTTTTCACTTCGATATCATTTCATATGTGTGCTTTTGATAGAAAAACTAATCATATGAAATATGAAATCATTTTAGAATCAACATCGTCAAGAGCATGTAAGACGATATACACGATCATAAATCACACGGTATTCAATTGACCGCTTTCTACTTGGACTATAAGAGATATCACACATTTCAAATTGATAAGAATTGAAAAGGATGGTTTTCATGAATTTCATGACAATATTCAATTCAGAGACGTCCTTATACTCTAAGTAGTCTCCCTAAGTATCAAAAATTACATAGCTTAGGTTGTCATGCACATATAGATAGTCACTCTCTCACACGTCATTGGATCCCCTCCCCAAGCTTATTTATAAGCGTGGTGACATCAAATATGTAAATACGTCATTTCCCCAAATTTTTGTGGCGCCAAAGAAAAATAAGAAGAAAGAAAAGAGGAAAGATGGGTGATCGGTCCATATTTTACACCTTTTTTCTGCATGGTTGCATATCATTTTGATCGTCCATATCGTGTTTTTCACGATTATTCGACGATATCGCATTGCTTTTCACTATTTCTTGTTTTTGTCGGATTTCAGGGAATATGGAGAGATTTGGAGCATAAATGAGATCAAGGGGCTTGCACGCATACCGGAGCGTCGCCCATGGCCCTATCAAAGAGCTAGCAGTGTTAGAGGATGAGCGGAAGAAGAAGAAGTTCGATAGGATCGACGAGGAAGCAAGGAGGAGGAGATATAACTCCAGAAATAGGCCACTCCGCCGAGTACACAGTCCACTCGGCCGAGTGAAGGAATGTACTCGGCCGAGTATAACTGATACAAAAGTGCATGGAGTCACAGCCCACTTGACCGAGTGAATGATCCCACTCGGCTGAGTGGAGAACTCCACTTGCCCGAGTGAGTCAGAGCTTTCTGAAGGAAATCATGCCAGACTCTCTGGAATTCTGGGGAGCACAGCAAAAGACGCATTCGGCCGAGTGAGGAAGTCCACTCGACCGAGTGACAAACTCCACTCGGCCGAGTGATGCAGAGTGCCAAGAAGACCGGACCCTCGACTTCTCTGTTCTATTTGGGTCTGTCACTCGGCCGAGTGGCGTAGTCTGCCTATGTCGAGAGCTAGGGTTCTGGGCTGCGTCAGGGGCAAATCTGTCAGGATTTTTTGGCCGTGTTGGGCATGTATTTAAGCCCAGTTTTCATTCTAGTTTAGAGAGAGACCAGAAATTAGATTTGAGATTTTTTCTAATTGTAATTCCTTCTTGGAGATTGAAGAACTCAGATCTGATTTGTTATTCTTATTGAAAATTCATATTTTTATGAATTGCTTTCTTCCAAATCTGAATTGCTATATGTTTTATTTCATTGATTTAGCTATTGCTGTGATGAATTGTGAGTAGTTTCGCTGTTCTAGGGCATGTGGATGAACCCTATGGATCCAATTTTAGAATTATGATGAATTGATTTCTTTGTTGCTAAAATTGATAAAAGGTTAGGTTGTGATTGATTTATTACGGATAGCTAGGAATTTCCATCGACATGGGGTTTGCAAGAGATTGGATCCATATCGATGGAAAGTCCTAGATATTTGAATTAGGTTTATAATCGAAATTCACTAGACTTGGTTTGCAAGAGATTGGACCAAAGCTAGCATTTTTATTATAAATTTATGCCCATATTTGTTTGCAAGAGATTGAACGAATACGAGCTATCGCAATCTAGATCGTAACTCGAGTTTGCACGAGAGTGGGCTCGATGAGCGATTGAACGATGATGTCGATCCTCATGCTAGTGACTTAGGTTAGGGTTTGTACGAGAGTGGGCTCTAGCCTAGGTCGCTATAGACCGGCAATAGCGCGAGAGCGTGAGCTTGGTTCTCTATTTAGTTACGGCTAGTTCACCTCAACACAAGTCTTGCAACATTGAGATTCATAATCCACAGAGCTAAATGACGTCCGTAGTGGGAATTCCCTAGCCCTAAACGCTTTTATTATATTGAATTTGAATTGTTAATTGAACGACCGTGACAACAACATCATATAAACCATCTTTCTACCAATAGTTTAGTGATCAAGATAGAGTACCGTCATTAGTCCCTCCTCGTGTTCGATACCTGCTCGCCACTAGCTTGCGGTAAAACTACGACTGTTTCTCGGGTGTGTATCCGGGGGCCGACCAAGTTTTTGGCGCCGTTGCCGGGGAGGCGACGGTATTTTATTTTCTTTACCTAGCTACTTCTTTTCTATTTTATTTTTTTAGTTTCACTCTTTTATTCCTCTATTGTGCTAACAATTCTATCTAGACTCTCTTTTTCTGTGCATGTACACGAGATCAAAGGCTTCCCAAGGAGACATATTATTTGACCCTGAGATCGAGCGTATGACAAGGAGGCTTAGAGCTGAGAGGAGATCTGCTACAGAGGAAAATCAAATGGCCGCGCCGGAAACACTAGAGGAGCTGGCACAATGAATGACTAGGATTATCTCCATCTGAGATAGGCTACATCCCAAGACCACGTCCACCATCTCTTCTATAGCCATGGCGGAGTTGGCGGCCGTTAAGAACTTTGAGTTGAAGACGGGACTTGTAGTGTTGATGCAACAAGACCCATTCCATGGGAATGCTCAAGAGAACCCACACTACCATTTGCAAATGTTCTTGGCGAAGTGCGCCACCTTCCAGATGCCTGGCGTGCCGACGGATGCTATTCGACTGCGTCTTTTCCCATTCACCCTTCGTGATAAGGCTTTGTATTGGCTGAGGACGCAAGCCGAGGGAATCTTCACCACTTGGGATGAGCCAGCGAGCGCATTTGTCAACAAGTTCTATCCGCCATCCAAGACTGTGAAGATACAAAGCGCCTTGATGTCTTTCAGGCAAGGCCCTCAGGAGTCTTTATACGAGGTGTTGGGAGCGCTTCAAGGATCTCCAAACCCAATGTCCCCACCATAGCATTGAGCCGTGGGAGCTAGTGCATAACTTCTACAACGCACTGCAACCAAGCACCAAGCAAATTATTGATGCCACTGCCAATGGAGCCATTTTGACGAAGACGTCGGATGACGCTACGGCCTTGCTTGAGGAGATGACCTCGAATAATCAGCAGTGGGCCGACAAGAGGGACATTCTTCGTCGTCCTTAAAGCCGGCTACCATGTATGAGGCAAAAGCGATGGCAGAACTCTATACCAAATTTGAATCTCTTCACAAAGCCGTAGAGAGACTTGAAAAGTTGATTAGCAAGCCACATGGAGCTTCCAACACGTCTGCACCCGGAGGAAGCATGAGCGACTGGCAGGATCAAAGCCAGATTATGTTCGTTTGAGGGGAGCAAGGAGATAGAGCTATAGAGCAAGCTCAATATGTTGCCAATAATAACGGTTATTGGGTGAACCCGGCTACTAGGGGGTCACCCCGGATTTTTGTATGCCAACAATGCTGGAGCCTTGACTCCACCACAGCGGCAACCCCGTCGCAACAAACCCAAGCCCAGCCTCCGCAACAACCACAGTATCAACAGAGGCGGCCCCACCAACAAAACTACCCACCGAGGCAACAAGCAGGGCCCTATAGACCCCCAGGATACAATCAAGGATGGAGGGCACCCAACCCCCCACAAGCACAGCCAAGGTCGGAGCATGAAGCAAGGGTTAAAGAATTTATGGCCGAACAAAAGAAGACTAACGCAAGATTGACGGCTCAACAAGATTACCTCAACATCGTCGTGGCACAGTTGGCAGAGCAACTCACATTGCTCAACAAGTCTAATCAACAATTGCCGGCTCAACCAGAACAAAACCCACGGAGCAACACCGGCCACATCAATGCGGTAGTGGCGGTAACTACAAGAGGCAGGAAGAACACTACTCCCGCCATGACTTAAGCAAAGGAACCGAGGGAGGAAATTTCGGTTGAGAAGGAGCCAGTCAACGAAGAAGAGAGCTCAAGGGCAACGAGTAATGGTGAAAAATCTGAAGTAGAGAAGCCATGAGAGGAGCGAACGTATATGCCACCGGTACCATATCCACAACGGTTGGCAAAGGTAAGAATTGAGAAGAGGCTCGTTAAATTTCTGGGGTACTTGCAAGGAGTGAGCTTGAACATCCCGTTCTTAGATGCAATCGTCGAAATCCCGTCTTATGCAAAATTCCTGAAGGATTTGATCGCGGGTAAGAAACGAACGGAAAGGGTAATGATAGCCGAGCAAGGATCATGGTTCGCCAACGAGGGGAAGATGCCGACCAAGTTGAAAGATCTGGGTAGTTTTCGAATTTTTTGCACGCTTGGAGGAGTCCCCCTACAAAAAGCCTTAGTAGATTTGGGAGCAAGCGTGAGCCTTATGCCCCTAGTGATGTTCAAAAACTGAATAAGGGGACCGACCTCAAGGCCACAGACATGAAGATATAGCTCGCCGATGGGCAAATCACTAGGCCGGTAGGGATGGCAGAAAATGTCCCGCTGCAAGTACCGGGTGGACTTTGCTTGCCATGTGACTTCGTAGTGATGGATATTAGAGAAGAGGGGGATAGATCGCTGATACTTGGACGCCCCTTCTTAGCCACAGCTGGAGTGATTGTAGATGTGAGGGAAGGAACCTTGTCCCTTAACGTTGGTGACGTGGCGGTTGAGCTCCATATTCCTAAGACGATGAAGCGTATGCATTGGCCAGAGGAAGTGGACTACGTGGACCTCCTCGATGAAGTCATAGACGACGCCATGCCGTTCGCCATTGGAACCAAGCACGTTGACGACCTTGTAGAGGTCCAAATTACCGAAGATAGCAAAATGATGGGAGACCCACCGGATCCTCTTACGGATGAAGAGAAGGACGACGCTGATGTCGTCAGGATTAGAGAGCTATGCAAGCTCTCTATGACGAAGCACGTGAAGAAAGCGCCACCGGCGAATAAATTCTCGCCGCCGGTCAAGAAGAAGGATGCCAAGAGCTCATGCTTGGGGGAGTCATCCCCCACTACTACCCATGATGAGGGGCAGCTGAGGAAAGCCGACACAGAGCAACAACTGAACCCAAGCGGCCTTCCCGGCAAGTTTGATGCATGCATCTCCCATGTGCCAAACGTCGAGCATTAATCGCAAATCTTAAGGGGTCGAGCTCAAGACCTTAAACGAGTGCTTGTCGGGAGGCAACCCGACGGTTCTATCTCAGTTTTTAGTTGAATTTTCCTTTCATTTTTGTTTTAGATCTTTATTAGTGTATAGAGTCAAGAGTCTAAGAAAAACCCGACAGCGTGCTACGCTTTTCATTTCAGGAAAAGGAGGATAGGAGACCATATGAATAGAGGATGACCATGGCGATGGGAGCACTCCAGGGATGCGCTCAAATGCCAAGAGGAGGAAGAAACTGACGGGAGAAAGAAAATCAGAAAGTGTCGCAAAAACATAGAGTTGGAGCTGAAAACTGCAGCCCACTTGGCCGAGTGATTTTTTTCACTCGGCCAAGTGAAGACCCTACTTGGCCGAGTAGGGTATTGCATAGAGAAGTCTCGAAAAACCACTCTCTGTAAATTACATGCCACTCGGCCGAGTGACTTTGTCACTTGACCGAGTGAACCTAACACATTCAGCACTTAAAATGCTCTGAGTGGCCTATCCACTCGACCGAGTGACTTTGTCACTTGACCGAGTGATAGTCCCCACACGGCCGAGTCGGGACTTGTATGAAAATTTTCAAAATTTCAAAACAGCTCCCACTCGGCCGCGTGGTCACCGCCACTCGGCCGAGTGACTTACCCTATTTAACCCAGCGCTTGGATCTCAAATTCTAAAATCCCAAAATCTCGATCACTCATCCGAACCTTCCTCCTTCCCTCACCCGAGCTCCCGACCACTCGCCCGAGCCGCCGTCGCCCCGCCCAAGCCGTGCGACCCCCTCACCGACCGACCGACCGCCGTCGCCTCCTCCTAGCTGTCGGTCGGCTGTCCTAATCCCTAAAATCTGCCCCTTTCTCCTATTTCTCATTTTGTAAGCCCTAACCCGCCCCGAATCAAAATTAAACCCTATTCACATCTATTTCTCTTGATTTTCCCTTAAATTTTTCGATATTCATTGCTAATCAATCGATTTTGTGTTTCAGGATAGCTTGGGGGAGATCAAGTGCTGATTCGGAGCTTAAGGGAGGCACCTCTTTGCTCGTGTTTCTTGTGTGGAGTCACATCGTGCTCTGGTATACTCTTTCCATTTTATTAGCACTTCACGGTAGTTTTCACATTTCACGGCATCTGCATGCCTCCATGCACTAGGTCCCGTGTGTGGGAGCCTACTGCCAAGCAGAAGAAGAACAATGACCCTGGTTCTTCTTCCGATAGAGCGGACTCCCCGCCTCCTAGCCCACCACCACCCACACTTCCGCCTCCTACTGCACCCATTCCACCCTCACCAGCACAGCCCGCCCCGGCTTTTGACACGATGGGGATCACTTTCAGAGATGACGCACACCGCACCCGATTTGAAAGAATTGCCCATCGATCGATCGTCTCCTCTAGGTTTGCACACATTGCTTATCTTGAGAGCCTAGGGATATTCCAGGGGATACTCCAGTTGTATGAGAATGTGGGGTGGCGTGATTTTCTTTCGGTGTCGGCGGACACCTACATCCGTCCTACCCTCGAGGTCCTAAGTTCTATTCGTACGACTCCCAGGGGTTGCACATTTCGTCTGATGGATCGTGAGTGCGAGATCACTCTCGATATGCTCGAGCCTATTTCTATTGGCCCCCTGTCCCGGACCCCGACCACGTTTTTGGACCCACGCACCACACCCCTCCTTCCATCGATACTCACGCATTCTGGACCCTGGTCACGAGATCACCACTCGCCTTCGACCCTAGCCGGGCCAAGGCCTCCTCTATCGTCCATCCTTGCCTCTGTATTGCTCAGCGCCTTATGGCGACCACCATTCTAGCAAGGTATGAGCCCGTGACAATGTCTACGCCTGAGCCCTATATGCTCTACGCGATGACGAGAGAGAGAGAGAGAGAGAGAGAGAGAGAGAGAGAGAGAGAGAGAGAGAGAGAGAGAGAGAGAGAGAGAGAGAGAGAGAGAGAGAGAGAGAGAGAGCCCTTGAGGCCGACGGGGACGCCTTAGTCCTCGACACTCAGATTGATATCACCAGCTGGTATCTCGACCGCATTATTGTCTCTGTCACTGCCAGGACGGCGATCTGTTGCGGTGGTCTGATCACCTTGCTGGTACCTATGTGCGGGGTTGAGCTCCCTACTGGTTTGCTTCGACCACCAGGCCCTACTTCCCTTTCCATAGATATTATGGCCCGTATGATGATGTTGTGTTCTCATGGTTAGCACCACTGGGTTTGGCTTCACGGTCCTTTTTCAGCTGACTATATGGTGTTTTCGAGCCCTGCTCAGACCCACATTAGACCAGCAGGTGGGGAGTGGAGACCAGGGATGGATCTCCTAATCCCAGCTGCATATGTACTCGAGCCAGAGGATGCTCAGCAGGAGCTGCCTCTTGGCCCTCTAGCCCTGAAGATCCCTGTCCCACAGCCTGCACCTGATTCGATCCCAGTCCCCGACACTTATGTCCACACCTCTGCCAGTGTCAGGAGCACTGTTGCTGTGTCCACTGATCAAGCCAGAATCAACTCCGAAACGATGTCGTTTACCGCAAGCGCATGGTATAGTGACAAGCGGGTATCGAACACGGGGAAGCAGTGCTATACTACCTATCTACTCCTAGGTTGAGTTAGACTTGCGGGTTTATTGGTGGATGTGGAATATGGAATGTTGTAATGGTGATGGATGCGAAGGTCGTGTCACTCGATATCGCAAATGAGGGGTTCCACACAATATAAAAGAATAAAATACAAAAAAGACTAAGGCTTTAAGACTCACCACTAGGACCATCGGATGTCGATGCTAGGCTAGGACTCTTACGTTGCGTTAGCTTTATTGGGGGATTGTAGCATCTAGAAAGTGAATTCATGCGTTTGGGCATCATAAATCTAACGTATCGCATTAACCCCGCTCTCACGATAGGCACATATGATACACGCATTAAGGATCTACAAAGTTCTCACCACTCTCATGGTTCGAACGCTCTCAACCCGTACCACTCTCGTGGGTTAGAGCTTCGAGGTATTTTGGTGGCTCTCATTTGTGCAATGGCAGTAGCCGTCAACTAGTGATATAGTTCGTCGGTGGATCCCCTCAAGGCACGAGCCAGGCATGGTCACGTACCTCGGTTGAATCCACTAACTCCCTAATTAAATCCATAGGATACTCCTTAAGCTAATCGATTCCACCGACCGTGGGCAAGATCTCAGTACGAGTTCTCCCAGGGATTTTGATAGATCGACCAAAATACAACCCCTTTTATATCCAACGCATCATAAAAGTCCTATCTTTGCATCTAAATCCTTAGATCCATGGGCTAATCCCTTAGCCCTAGATGGAATTACTCATGTATGATAGCAATAGATATAATAACAATAGACAAACTTCATCGTATGCATCAAGGAGATATTTGAACAATCAATCAATATAAAGAACTCAAATAGAATTAAAGAAAACAAAAATACTTATCTTGATACAAAGGAGGGGCCTAGGGCATAGCCTAACTCCAAAAGGTCGTCTCCAAAAAACTCCCAGAAAAGATCTAAAAACTCTTCTCTAAAAAGTATCCAAAAAGTCTCCCTTTGACGGCTGCCCAAATCCCCTCTAAAACCCTCGCGAAACAACCTAGAAAATACCCCTCCAAATCGTCCCCAAAATCCGGACGCAGCTTAAAGTTTGGGCCCACAGCGACTCGGTCGAGTAGGTGGCTGCTCAGTCAAGTCGTCAGAAGTCTGGATGCATCGCCCAAAATGTCGCTCTGTCTGCTCGGACCGAGTAGGGTCTGCTCGGTCCAATTAGGTAGCTGCTCGGTCGAGTAATAGGCTGCTTGGTCGAGTCGTCAGAAGTTAGAATACATCGCCCAAAACATCGTACTGCCTGTTCGGACCGAGTATGCAGCTACTCGGTCGAGCATGCAGCTGCTCGATCGAGTAAGAGGTTAAAAACATATTTCAGCAGGATTTTTCCCTCTGCTCGGTCGAGTAGTGTACTGCTCGGTCAAGTAGGTTGCCGAAAACAGAATTCAGCACTGCAGCATCAACTTGCAGAAATTCCCTAGAGCTCATCCGACCTTCGATTGGCACGGTCCTGGTGGCGTTGGAACCATCTCTAAGTCTAATATCTGGAAACAATATCATAAAAATACTGAAAAATATCAGGTGATAGAAGATTTTAAAAGAGTGCACGGCTGTGCTGTTTCCAGCACTTCGGGTCGCTCGATTCCTTCGCCGCATCATAACTCGATCGAGCGACCTTATCTCTTGCCCATTCCTTGCTCTAATCTTCTTCTTTGGCACCACGATCATGTCATCATAAGTCTCATTGGTGCTCTCAAGTCGCCGATCGTCTTATTGACTCCAAATTGCTCCAATATCGTCCCAAATCCCTGAAATGGACATAAACGCTCTGAAAGTCATATTATTCCAAATAATAGCGTAAAAGCGTATGAAATATGTAAATGAGCAATCATTTTGACGTGTAATCAAATAGATAAAATGTGGGATATAATGGCACATCAAAATTCCCCCAAGCTTACCTCTTACTCGTCCTCGAGGAAGGCTAATAAGAAGCAAACACAGGAGAAGGATACAATGGAGATGCGAGGCGGTGGCGTGTAATGGAGACAAGGGGTTTGATCTTAAATTCAGAAAATATAAGAACCCAAGGTATGCAAGATCTCGTTAACACACGTCAATATGAAATTAGAACACATATACATAACAAATACTTAAATCTCACTTGAACTAAAATAACGTGGATTTCGATAAATGTAATGAACTTGATAAGCGATAAAATGAGAGTGGAGTTATATCATATTAGTTTATCATGCAATATACTAAGTTCACAGAAATGTATCCAATGTCCACAACTCATTCTCTAAGCAGTATAATATGTCATGATCAAACGTTTTCAAGCATGCATGATATTTTGTTATACTTCATGGAATGAATTTAGCAAATTCAATCAAGGTAAGGCATCACCACACTACGACCATTTCAAGACTCCTAGAACCCATCAACTTTGCCTTGTCTTCGTTCTATATAGAAATGGAGATAAGGATATGGGATTTTTTTGTAGTTTTATATTGTTTTTGGCTATATGAATATTTCATATGCATTTTTCTTTCTTTATATACACAGGATAACTCAATAAATACAAAAAGCGGCCTATGCATCCCAGACCAGACGGTCTTAGGGCATTGGGTTACGAAGAACCCCTAGGGCCTTTTATTCATGATATTTGTTTGATTTTTGCATTTTTGGGATTTTTGCATTTTTGGGATTTTTGCAAACTCACGTAAACACGATGGAATGCAAAACATGATCAAAGATCATTTATTGGCTATTCACAAAAGAAAAAGAAAAAGCATAGAATTTAGACATGGCTCGGTTTTAGGAATCCTAATCATCACTACTTTGGTTGTCGTGGGGTTATCCTATCTCTTTTGAATCACTAAACATCCATGAAGCAATATAATTATCAATCAAATCACGCAAAAGTCAAATGATTTTCAGATTTGATTCATTCATTTTTAGCTTAACTGTTTCGAGAATGTGGTGGTGAAACTATGGATTCTACTATGAAAAAGCATATTAACAAAGATACACTAATCAATGAATCGAACTCTAATCTAACAGATATCAAAGGTCATAAAAAAATAAATCCAAGATATTTTATAGAAAATGAAGCATATGCGACATAAATGTATAGATGAACATGGTTCAAATGGAAATTTCGAAGTGTGTTTCACGATGAAGCAAAGTGCGTGCACTATGCACCCCCCCAAGCTTAAACATCACATTGTCCTCAATGTGTGTATGATATAAATAGAGGACACCAATAAGATGGGGGCCACTCAACAAAATAATTTCTCTCCCCCAAGCTTAAACATCACATGAAAATTGGGGAGAGGGCAAAATAAGCGCCAAATATAAGGGTGGGCATGGATGATAAAAAGTGGGTTGGGTGCAAAAGATAATTCAGCCATCATATGGGGTGAGTTTATTAAACTAAGAAAGCATATAAAATCCTATACGACCCTCTCGCTGCCGAGAGGATTCGTGCTTATTTAAAGCATAAAATTCTATACTACTGGATTGATATCACATATAGCAAAATGCGGAGCCAGTATCTTTGTCGGTGCAGGCAACTGTTCTAACTACTCCTTCCGTGGCTCCGCCAGGTGCATGTGTCCACAGACTCCATCAGACTCCAGTAATGCGGCTCCCAGCATCTCCCCAAGGACTCCACCTATACCCTGTAAGAGATAAGCCGCATTAATCTGACGTGAATAATTCTTCCCCAAAATAAAAGTTTTCCAAAGAAGATCGTCAAAAGAAATATGTAAAGTAAAAAATAGGTAGATGATACTTCTCTGAAAATACATCTCTGCTCTCATGTACCACGACAATCAACTCCTCATTGTTTTCCTCTGGTTCCTCAAGTAACTCTGGCATAATAATGTAAGTCTCGTCAGGATGCTCCTCATCATCATCAGACTCATCCCAATGCACCTCATGATCATATTCAATAGCATCCATGTGTGCTAACTCCTCTCTCTCCTCCTCGTATATGTCCCATCGTACCTCTTTATTATTTGTATGTGTATCCTGCAAAAGACATAATGAGTCATCTAAATATGAATCATAATAAACATCATACACGGGAGGGGAATCAAATGTAGGAGATGAGGAGGTGAAGAGATCTCCTTAAAGGGGAGCAGTAAGCTCTGGTGGGTGGTACTCTGAGGGATGCTCAGCCTCTGTAGAAAGTGGAGGTGGCTGCGTAGCTCGAAAGGAGGAGGGTAATGCTTGGGATCCTCATGAATGGTTGTGTCCTCGTCCCAATGTACGACCTCCTCGGCGAAAGTCTTTGGCTCCGCGTGTAATATGTAAAATAAATATAGCTCTGCCTCCTCGCGATGCAGTGCTTCAGCCTCCTCTTCAGGTTCCTCTGGTATAGTAGGCAAAGTGAATTTCATCTTCTCCTTTTTATGCATATGTCTTCGTTTTCGTCTTGGAACTCGAGGCACTGGATGGTGTGGCTTGGCCCTCTCCACGGTAGGTGCAGGTGGCTCTATGGGCTCCTGTATCTCGGCCATGGTATAAAAGTGGGTCTTTTGCCCCTCAACTAGAGTGTAGAATCCATCATTAATTGTGCATGTAGAAGAGATACAGTGAGTAATAAAATTTTGAAATCCAAGCTCAAAAGGGTCACCTGCCGTTATTGTTAATGGATCGGTGTATCGAACTGTGTCCACGATGCTTCTCAATATGTCCATATATGTGTCCTCCGCTGGTAGCTCGGATGTCTCAATTTTTGGAGTGTTGATGGTGTAAAGGTGGATATGATCACCTTCAAGTGAAGCATACACTCCATCTATGATAGTACCTGCATCAGAGACATTAGCCATAACAAAATCGATGAATACTTGGTCAGATGGTTTACCTACCGTAACGGTTAGCGAACCGGTAGATCGAGCATCATCTATCATCTGCTCCAAGGTTACTGCCAACTGCAGATCACTGAACTTTCCTACTTGCATCCTCTTAATAAACTCATGCATTTGGGCATCATAAATCTAACGTATCACATTAACCCCGCTCGATCAATGTGATACGGTATAGTGGCGGGGTTAATGTGATACGGTATAGTGGCAAGCGGGTATCGAACACGGGGAAGCGGTGCTATGATACCTATCTACTCCTAGGTTGAGTTAGACTTGCAGGTTTATTGGTGGATGTGGAATATGGAATGTTGTAATGGTCATGGCAGCGAAGGTCATGTCACTCGATATCTCAAATGAGGGGTTCTACATAATATAAAATAATAAAATACAAAAAAAAACTAAGGCTTTAGGACTCGCCACTAGGACTGTCGGATGTCGATGCTAGGCTAGGACTCTTACGTTGCGTTGGCTTTATTGGGGGATTGTAGCATCTAGAAAGTGAATTCATGCATTTGGGCATCATAAATCTAACATATCACATTAACCCCGCTCTCGCGATAGGTGCATACGATACGTGCATTAAGGATCTACAAAGTTCTCACCACTCGTGTGGTTCGAACGCTCTCAACTCGTACCACTCTCATGGGTTAGAGCTTCGAGGTATTTTGGTGGCTCTCATTGGCGCAATGGCGGTAGCCATCAACTAGTGATATAGTTCATCGGTGGATCCCCTCAAGGCACGAGCCGGGCATGGTCACATACCTCAGTTGAATCCACTAACTCCCTAATTAAATCCATAGGATACTCCTTAAGCTAATCGATTCCACCGACCGTGGGCACGATCTCAGTACGAGTTCTCCTAGGGATTTTGATAGATCGACCAAAATACAACCCCTTTATATCCAACGCATCATAAAAATCCTATCTTTGCATCTAAATCCTTAGATCCATGGGCATTACCCTAAATGGAATTACTCATGCATAATAGCAATAGATATAAGAACAATAGACAAACTTCATCGCATGCATCAAGGAGATATTTGAACAATCAATCAATCAAAAGAACTTAAATAGAATTACAAAAAACAAAAATACTTATCTTGATACAAAGGAGGGACCTAGGGCACAGCCTAACTCCAAAAGATCGTCTCCAAAAAACTCCAAAAAAGATCTAAAAACTATTCTCTAAAAAGTATCCAAAAAGTCTCCCTTTGACGGCTGCCCAAATCTCCTCTAAAACCCTCGCGAAACAACCCAGAAAATACCCCTCCAAATCGTCCCCAAAATCCGGACGCAGCTTAAAGTTTGGACCCACGGCGACTCGGTCGAGTAGGTGGCTGCTCGGTCGAGTCGTCAGAAGTCTGGATGCATCGTCCAAAATGTCGCTATGTCTGCTCAGACCGAGTAGGGTCTGCTCGGTCCGAGTAGGTAGCTGCTCGGTCGAGTAATAGGCTGCTTGGTCGAGTCGTCAGAAGTCATAATCCATTGCCCAAAACATCGTACTGCCTGCTTGGATCGAGTATGTAGCTGCTCGGTCGAGCAGGCAGCTGCTCGGTCGAGTAGGAGGTTAAAAACATATTTCAGCAGGATTTTTCACTCTGCTCGGTCAAGTAGTGTACTGCTCGGTCGAGTAGGTTGCTGAAAACAAATTTCAGCACTGCAGCATCAGCTTACAGAAATTCCCCAGAGCTCATCTGACCTCCGATTGGCGCATTCTTGGTGGAGTTGGAACCGTCTCGAAGTATACAATCTGGAAAATATCAGAAAAATACTGAAAAATCTCAAGTGATATCATATTTTAAAAGAGTGCACGGTTGTCCTGTTTCCAGCACTTCAGGTCGTTCGATTCCTTCGCCGCATCATAGCTCGATCGAGCGACCTTCTCTCTTGCCCCTTCCTTGCTCCAGTCTTCTTCTTTGGTACCTCGAGCATGTCATCATAAGTCTCATTGGTGCTCTCAAGTTGCCGATCGTCTTATTGACTCCAAATTGCTCCAATATCGCCTCAAATCCCTGAAATGGACATAAACGCTCCGAAAGTCATATTATTCCAAATAATAGCGTAAAAGCATATGAAATATGTAAATGAGCAATCATTTTGACGTGTAATCAAATAGATAAAATGTGGAATATAATGACACATCAACAATAACAACAACAACCACCACCTCTGTGCCATTGACTTTTGCTCATATTTCTTACATGAGCTTTGAGAGCACCTCCACTGCTGTGAGAGAGGCAAGCCCTCCCTAGTTTCGACAGCCGAGACACTGTCCTTACCTGATTTCTCGACCCCCGGGGAGTCATTTTCTGTTGATTTCACGACGTCCCCAGTCGTCGACCCCTCTGTCTCTGCTGCCACTACCTTTACCGAGAGTGTTGTGACGTTTGTCCCCACATCTGTGACAACGACCTCTCTGCCTGTCTCGTCCTCTCTTCTGCTGCTATTTTTACTGAGAGTGTCGTGACATCTGTCCCCACATCTGTGTCTACGACCTCTCTACCCGCATTATCCTCCTCTACCGCCGCACACACCTCTGAGAGTATGGGTGGCAATTCGGGCCGGCCCGGTCTTATCAGGCCATGCCGGCCCGGTCCGGTTTTCTTAAAGGACTAGGCCGGTCCAGCCTGATAAGACTTCGGGCCTTTCCGGAGAGGCCCGGGCACGGTCTGATAAAAATTCGGGCCGCCTGGCCCGGTTCGATAGGGTTGAATGAATTATGTATTGTGACAATATTTTATCATATTTTTAAACACAAACTTGTCTCATATGCTTAAAGATGCATCGAAATGGAGCACGAAAGAAGAGGATTAAGTGGGTTGCATAAGGTGATGTTTCCTACGTTGTTTTCATTTATTTGGCAAGATGAAGTAACATGTTTGGTGGTTCTTTGTCTCTTCTCAGAAACTGAGATCGACCCCCAAGATCCGAAGACATCAAAGTTGGCGATTGCAGGAAGTTGTTAAAATTTATGATATTTAGACCTTGATCTGATAAGATTCATGACATTGGACTCAACACCATAAAAGAATGCACATTACTGAAATTCGCTTTAGATCCGTGTGTGGTCAATTGAAGTGGGGCGATCAAATGCTTTTCGTGCCGTGCCGCCCATGGGCTAAAAAGCTTGGCCCAGGTCCGGCCCAAAAATGAACCGGGCCGGGCCGGCCCGGTCCGATAAGGATTTCGGGCCAAATTTGTTGGCCCAGGCATGGTCTTATCGTGTCGGGCCCGTGCCGGGCTATCGTGCCGGGCCGAAAATTGCCACCCATATCTGAGAGCATTCATGCGTCTCAACCTCCCACAGAAGCTGAGCATCCCACCCCTCACCCACACCCACTAGTGGTCCCACTCATTTACGGTGGCCGTGTGCATCAGCCCCAACCTCCACCTGTGTGACCCTCTGCACCCGCCCCCGACGCTCTCGTCCAGCACCTCCGTGCTGTAGAGGGGGCCGTGAGTGGCCTCAGAGCGGATTTTTGGGCTCTTGCCGCCATCGTTAGCTCTGTGCAGGCCCGTGTCACTCTACTTCTTGGTATTCAGGTCACCCTAAACCAGATTCTTGTATGCCTGCCATAGCCTCCACCAGCCGCACCCCGTCCCATCTCTCAGCAGCCTCCACCACCCCATCCCCCACCACAGGGAGGTGCTGACGCCCCACCACCAGCCTAGGCACACACTTGATGCCTCTCTTATTTTTGCCGATGCTCTGATTGATATTTTTCCTGCTGGTTTTGCACCCCCCCTCGCCCACATATTTTGATCACTTTTTGCTGGGTTTCATATATATCTGTCTGGGGTAGAGGTGTCTGGGGTAGAGGTGATATTTCTTGGCCTTTCTATTTTGCTCCCATGATCTGTGTGCTCTCCCATCCATCATTTGCATTCTGCACTTATCATATCCATTCCATTACATTTTCTTTCATTTTCACTTTTTATCATGCATACAACTACACCCACCCACCCCTATTGTATATGTCCTTCTGCCATACTTAGCACATTGAGGACACTGTGCAGTTTAGCTTGGGGGAGTGAGTGTCTCACGCACCTTTTTACTTTTTCTTCCTTTTTATCTTTATTTTTTCTACCTTCTTTATTTTCCACTTATTTTCGCCCACTTTTTCATTTTTTCTCATGCATCACGTTTTCTTATATTCTGCGTGCGTTGCATTTGTAGAGTTAGTTCGTATTTTTCCTTTTTCCTTGTTTCTTTTACCCTTTTTGCTAGAAATGAATTCTCTATGATGACGATGACTTGGAGTTAGCTTGCTCTTATATGCGTATTCTCTTGCCATGCTATCGTTTTTATTTCAGATATCATATGCTATACATCACCATGCATTTGAGAACAGGAACCTGCATCTCTATTATATATGATTGTGAATGAAATTCTAGCATTAGCTGAGTCTAAAGATTTATATCGTATACTTTTTCATAGAAAACATACCAAGCTTCACGCATTGATTGCCTAAACTTGGAGTACTGCTTTGTTATCTATTATCACTTCTATTTGCTTGAAATTGTGCGCCCAACTTCTAGGTTGATTGAATGCATGCCTTTTTGATATAATTGGATTAGTTTACTGTCACGGTCGGTTTCCGATCGTACTTTCTTCGTGCGCGTACTTTTGTTCGTACACGTATTTATTTTAGACCTTTCTTGTATCCGAACCCTATGATGTGATATGCCGTTGTGACCCTCTCGAAGAGTATTAATTTGTGGAATTATTTTGGAACGACATTTCATGGGTCGTTCTCCCATGATTTGATTCTGTTTGATGAGGCGTCGTGATTTTCACTTTTGTCGTGAGACCTTTTTATTTTTTAGATTCGTTTCTCGTCACCAAACTCGTGATCGATCATCTTAGTTTCGTTTCTCTCGTCAGCACGGTCGCCCCAGTTTTTATCTCATAATTTTAGAGTCCCGTTTGACCCAAATAAGATCCATGAAAGAGCCGACAACTACTAAGGAATTGCAGCGTTTAAATGGTCGGATCGCTGCCCTCAGTCGTTTTCTATCCAAATCAGTAGAAATATCTCTCCTATTCTTTAGAGTGTTAAGGAAGGCCATTCCAAGCCCACAGGCAGGAGGAAAGCCATGGAGTGGGACGAAAGCTACACCTGGGCCTTTGCCAAGCTAAAAGACTACCTCCGAAGTCCAACTCTCTTGGGAAATCCAAAAGAAGGAGAACCTCTGAGCATCTACTTGGCTACCACTGAGGAAACATCAAGCTTGGCGCTAGTCAAGGAGGAGGCGAGAATACAATGGTCCGTCTACTACACAAGCTGGATCCTCCTAGAAGTAGAAGTGTGGTACAACCCGATAAAGAAGTTGGCCTACTCCCTTATCCTTTTGGCCAGGCGACTCCGACCTTACTTTCAAGCCCACACCATCCTAGTCTTAACTGACTCCCAACTTGAACGAAACCTCAAAAGAATGGATCGGTCAAGAAGGATGATGAACTGGGGGGTCAAATTGAGCAAATTCGACATCCAATACAAACTAAGGATAGCCATCAAGGAACATGTCTTGGTGAACTTCATTTCCGAATGCACCATGGACGAACCACCTTCCATAAAGAAGGCAGACCATGGCTTGATATCACCTCTTCCCTTGACTCCTTTTATAACTAATAGTGTATCTGATGTCCACCCAGAGAAAGAGGATGCCTGGGTCATCCATGTAGATTGGTCACTGACCAAATCAGGGGGTGAAGTCGGAATCGTCATCCAGGATCCTAACGGGACCATCGTAGAATACACCCTCCGATTTGATATCCCAGTTACCAATAATATGGAAGAATATGAGGCTGTCATTAATGGATTGAGATTGTCCCATGCACTAGGTGCAAGAACGGCTCGTCTTCTCAGCAACTATAGACTCATCGTCAAATAGCTATAAGGAGAGTACGAGGCTTGGGAAGAGATGATGAAGCGCTTCTTACAAACAGCCAAGTCCAAACTATCCAAGTTCGGGCATGTCCAGATCATTCACATGCCTAGATCATAGAACGCCTGAGCAGACGCTCATCCAAATTAGCATCGTCCTCAATCATAGAGCTAGGTCGTGCCACCTATGTCGAAAGCCTCCAAAGCCCCAGTGTAATCGAGAAGAATTAATGAGCATCGACCAAGGGCCGACTTGGATGGATCCTATCATCCGGTTCCTTACCTTGGGCAAAGTTCAAACGGACCCGGAGGATACACAGAAGCTGGAGAGAAAAGCCCTCAGGTATGTACTTCACGAGGGGGCACTATATAGGAGATGCTGGACCCAGTTTGATGTCCTTCCCTACCTCAAATGCCTCGGTCCATAAGAGGCAGACTACGTCATCCGGGAGATCCATGAAGGCCATTGTGGAAACCACCATGAGGGGGAAAATGATCACCTTGACATCTTTGAGACAAGGATATTATTGGCTGACTATAGTCAATGATGCAATGGAACATGTGTAGAAATGCCTGGAATGCCAGTAGTTGGCAAAGCTTAGCTCAGCTTCCCCTACTGAGCTAATACGGATAATCAGCCACGTGCCCTTTGCCAAGTGGGGGCTGGATATCCTTGGACCATTCACCATTGCAAGTAGACAGAGAAAATTCATGATCGCATCTGTTGACTATTTTACGAAGTGGATAGAGGCCGAGCCATTGGCCAACATTAATTGGAAGAAAGTCAAGAGCTTCGTATGGAAATCGATTATATGACACTTTGGCATTCCTCGATCTATTGTCATTGATAATGGGCCACAGTTCAACTACACCGGGTTCAAGGAGTTCTATGCTAAATGGAAGATCAAATTACTTTTCACTTCTGTGGTGCATTCTTTAGGATCCTGTCAAAACAACGACGTTAGGATCGAATAATAAAGTAGAGACTTACGTTCGCGTACGCAGCACCGTAATCTCTGAACTTTGCCCTCGGATTCGCCACAACGGTCGATACTTCGTCACAGAGGATCGAAGCAGAGTTTCACCGTCTAAATCTCTATTTAGAAGAGGATTTTAATGGAAGGGAGAAGAAGAACATAAGATGCCTTTTGCAAACTTATGGCATGGAAAGTGTAGTTTGAATGCCTTACCCTTGGGTCCTATTTATAGGCTTTAGGGGTAGTTATTGTAGGAAATAACTAAATATAAGCTTATTAGCCTATATTAGCACATTCATTTATCCTCTTCTTCATTCACTTATCAAGTGCCTTTATGCACTTATAAAGTGACTTTTTCCACTTATCGAGTGGCTTTTTCCACTTATCGAGTGGTCCTTTTCACACGAGAAAAGGTTCCCTCCGTGCACGCTTTCGTGCACGTGACATCTGAGGTCCGTATACCCTCATACATCCCCTCATGGGTGTATTCATGTCGTCCATATCCAACATCTCCCACTCACACTTGAGGGGATTGTAAGGAAACATCTTTTCCTTTAACTCTTCTGTTTATCATACCGAGAAATAGACTGTGTGACCGTCATGCGCATAGAATCCGCTGTTGTGCACTTGTTAAAGATACACAACACTCCTCGAGGTGCAAAGTTGAGTAGATCAACGTATGCTTTACCCTAGATTATTTCTTCACATTTCTTATACTTTATATTCAACAATTGAATCCCATCTGGATTACAATTGGCTGGCCAGCTTTGAATCTCTAAAGTCCAAATGTGAATATGAAATTAACCTTCCGCTTCTTGCGATCCTTTTGATCTTGACTTGACTTGATTTTCTAACATGCCCCGCCGGACTGAATTGACCATAGTCCATACGCAATATACTAAGATAGCAATCACCCAGTCAAATCTAAAGGAACCAATTAGAGTCCATAAGGGTAATGAGTTAAGACCCATGTGGTCTTTGGGTCTCACATAATAGTAAACACAATTACTATTCTAACCCAATGGTCAAAATGCATATGTAGTATAAATACGTATTACAACATCACTCCTTTCCCAGGGAGTGTATGTCTAAATGATGTTGTAAGGATGATGATCAGACACCACAATGTCTGACTTTGAGTCCCTTTTACTACTCAAATAATCTTCTGGACCCACATCCCGCATAAGACAGATAGGATTTTAAGAATCCTCTTAGATCTTTCGTAAGCATCCATATGATGCAGATCTTTCATACGACCATTTTGTCTTAAGTCATGACTATAAATCATCCGTCTGACGATTTTGACTTTAAACAGGTCTCATCTTTATTTTATCCGTCTGATATAATAAAGGCGGTTGCTCATGTGAGAGAGCCAACCTCAATCTGTCAGACATACTAGAAAACCAGCTGAGATTTAAAATGTACACAAACATTTTCAAGAAAGTCATATGCAATGTTGAAAAGAACTTATTCTTTTATTAAATTTGATCATTTACAGACATGGGAATTTACATTGGTACAACTCAGCTCTTACGCAATCCTTGAGATGATAAGTGTTTGTAAAACACATCTCTGGGGATCGCCTTCGTAAGCGGATCCGCTATCATCTCATGCGTAGATATGTACCTTATGTCTACCTTCTTGGTCTTATCATAGTCTTTTGCGAATTTGTAGCGGATATCTATGTGTTTGGTCTTACAATGGAATTTCGGATCTTTGACATAGGCTATAGATGCTTGACTATCACTGTGTATTGGTACAACACCTGAGTCACTTGCATCAATTAGCTTGTCTAAGAACTTCCTAAGCCAAACAGCCTCTTGGACTGCCATGCTAAATGCTACAAACTCGGCTTCCATAGTTGAAAGTGCGATACAGGATTGTTTCTTGCTACTCCAGGATATTTCACCAGATCCGAGTAGAAAAACATATCCTGAGGTCGATCGTCACTCATCGAGATCACCCGCCCAATCAGCATCAGTGTAGCCTTCGAGCCTCAAGGCATCTCCTTGATAGCATAAAGCATAGTCCGCAGTTCCTTTAAGATACCGCATTATCCTCTTAACCGCTTTCCAGTGTACTTGCCCTGGGTTGGATTGGTAACGACTTACCATTCCAACGGCAAAACAGATGTCCGGTCTTGTACACATCATAGCGTACATAAGACTACCAACTGCACTGGAATATGGAACTTTTTCCATAATTTCCTTTTCCTTTTGGTTCTTTGGACATGATTTCAGACATAAATTATCGCATTTGCTTATAGGAGTATCAATGGACTTGCAGTCCTGCATATTAAAACGTTCTAGAACCTTCTTTTTATAAGTCTCTTGTGAAAGAGAAAGAAGTTTCTTTGAACGATTCCTTGAAATCTTAACTCCAAGGATATATGCGGCTTCTCCCATGTCTTTCATCTCAAAAACTGATGAAAGCCAAGCCTTGATATCCATCACAAAGCCCTTGTCATTTTCGGCTATTAAAATGTCATCTACATATAGAGACATAATGACGTACTTGCTCTTAATCCTCTTGATATATACACAGTTATCTTCATCATGCATGGTAAAACCATTTGATAAGACAAATTCTTGAAATCGTATATACCATTGCCTCGAGGATTGTTTAAGACCATATATGGACTTATGAAGTTTACAAACCTTATGTTCGTTTCCTTCTTTTACAAACCCTGTTGGTTGTTCCATATAGATCTCATCGTCCAATTCTCCATTGAGAAAGGCAGTCTTTACATCCATCTGATGTAGTTCAAGGTCTAAGCAAGCTACCATAGCCAGAATCAGGCGAATCGAGGTAAAACGAACAACAGGTGAGAAGGTCTCTTCGTAGTCTATCCCTTCCTGTTGCGTAAAACCTTTCGCAACAAGGCGAGCTTTATATCTGTCTATAGAGCCATCAGCCTTATGCTTGATCTTGAGAACCCATTTGTTCCCAATAGCTCTACGTCCTCTGGGTAAGTCAACTAAGTCCCAGACTTGGTTAACTTTCATGGATTCCAACTCTTCTTTCATCGCTTCCATCCATTTGTCTTTCGCAGGGCATGATACGGCCTGTTTGAAAGTAGCAGGCTCGTCATCATCTTGTAGTAAAGTCATAAAGGTTTGCGGAAATTCATCCTCAAATCTTAGAGGAGCCAACCTTGTACGACTACTACGTCGTATTTGAGATTCTTCAAGTCCTTGTTGACTCGAATTTAGATCAATTCTAATATCACTCCCACTTGGAATGTCGTTTGAAATGCTCCCACTTGGATCATTATTCCCGTATGGAATATGATTTGCGTCATTCGTATCATCCATTGGTGAAGTTTGAAACGTATTTCCGTCTTCACCAAGAATTCTCCCACTCGAATGAGGTAATCCTTCTTGATCATTAATCTCAAATAGAGATAAGTCCTGACTTATCTCGCCCTGTCTTGGAAACTCGTTTTCCAAGAAAGTGACATCACTCGACTCAAATTCAATTAGACCTCCATTGTCTTCCTGACCAATGAAAACATAACCTTTGGAGTTTTCTGCGTATTGTATACAGATACATTTCCTTCCCCGTGGCCCAAGTTTGCTATACTTATGGGAGGAAATAAGTGCGTAGGATGCACATCCCCAAGGTTTTAAAATGTTTAAGTCAGGAGACCTTTGGTTCCACAACTCATAAGGAGTGGAGCTAACTGATTTCGAGGGTACGCGGTTTAAAATGAAAGCGGCTGTCAATAATGCATCACCCCAAAAGGTGATTGGCAAGTTAGCTTGCGCCATCATTGAACAGACCATTTCCATTAAAGTCCTATTTCTCCTTTCAGCAACACCATTTTGTTGAGGAGTATAAGACATAGTTACCTGATGTACTATGCCCTTTTCATCACAAAGTTCCTTAAAATTTGTTGATTACTATTCACCGCCCCTATCGGTTCGCAAGACCTTAATCTTGCGATCTAATTGATTCTCCACTAAACTCATATAGTTTTTAAAGCAGGTTAATGCTTCATTTTTGTGGGATATCAAATAGATATGTCCGAATCGGGTGAAATCATCAATAAAAGTGATGAAATAGGACTTCCTGTGCCTTGTCTTGACATTCATCGGACCACATATGTCCGAATGGATGAGCTGTAATGGAACCTCGGCCCTTGTGCCGGTTCTAAATGGCTTGCGACATGATTTCCCTACAAGGCAATGTTCGCAGGTCGACATTTCGACCTTTGAAACATTGGATAGAAGGCCACTTTTGGCAAGTCTATCCATTCGTGTTGGTCCAATGTGACCAAGCCTTGCATGCCAACAAATTATATCAGACTCATAAGTCGAAGAATTTGTAACAAGGAAATTTTCATTACAAAACGAAGAGTCATACATTGTATTTAATACAATAAATCCTTTGAATACATACCCAGTACAATTAAGGAATTATTACAAAACAAATCCACTTTACAATCATGAAAAAACCAGCTATAACCAAGACCCATTAACACGACCACAGATATTATATTCCTTCGAATATCTGGAGCGAAGAGAACATCATGAAGTAGGAGAGTGCGGCCGTTGTCCAAGACTAGCTTGCAAGTCCCAACGCTTTTCACTTCAACACGTGTGTTGTTTCCTACATAGATCCACTTCATTCCTTGGGGTATCCGGTGATACTCCACGAAGGACTGTCTGTCCCTTGCTATGTGGTCGGTGGCACCTGAATCAATTATCCAAAATGGATTAGATTCCACAAGAAATATTGAACTAGAAACACATATGTAACTAGCATAATTACAAGTTACCTCGTCGCTTCCACTCGTACACGAACGAGCATAGTGACTGAGCTTGTTGCACTTGAAGCACTTGATCTTCTTCAAGTCTTTCTTCTTGTGCCATTTCTTGTGCCCACCCTTATATTTGGGTTTCTTGGTAGACTCAGGTTGCTTATTACGTTCATTAGAAAACTTCGAACGATCTTTCCGTTTCTTTCCCCCGTGTGAGGAACTAGCAACCATGTGCACTTCTGCACTTGACTTGGCGGCCGCAAGCCGCTCTTCCTCTAACTCGAGGTGCTTAGAAACGTCGCTGAAGTTCTTGATGCTCTCATTGTGAGTGAGATGCATCTTCATTTGGTCCCACCCATTTGGTAGGGAACGTATGACTGCTTGGATTTGTTGCTCATCAGTGAGCACATGACCTGCATCCTTTAACTCTGAGATAAGATTCGCCATATGTCGCAGATGTTTCCCCATGGAATGATCTGGACGTTTCTTGTATGAATCAAATCTTATAGTTAAGGCGCGAAGTTTAGACACCGATGTGCCACCAAACTTCTCCTCTAGCTTGGACCATATGTCCATGGCTAGGTCATGCTCTCAGAAGATGCGCATTATGTCATCTGCCATACTGGACAATAACGTAATGCGGGCTATCTTGTTCTTTCGAGACCAAGCATCAAAAGCTTCATTGTCTCGTCTATGTTAGGCCGTAGTACCCAACTCGGGTTCAATCATTACGTTCTTTAGAGTTTCGAGCACTTCTTGCTCCTCTAGAACGTATTGTATCTTAATGGACCATAGTTTGTAATTATCGCCGTTGAGTTTTTCACCTCTGTTTAACTCAGCGACGATATTCTTTGAAGCGGAAGACATTTTACTTTTAAAATGCTGCAAAAGACACAAAACCGAAGGTTTGATCAAAAACATTGCATTAAAAATTCTTATAATATAACTCCCACTTGAAATGATAATAGAATATCCCATTTGGATAGTTCTAATTTCAACTCCCACTTGGAATGATATTTACAATTTGATAAGTTACTTTCGAAAAATATTGAAGATGTTACTCTAGAGTCGGAAAGGTCACTACGTTTCCAATCACCATCTAGAGTAACTTTCAATATTTCTCCCACAGTTATCAAACGATAGTACTCTTATAGTACTTCGCAGCGAAAAAGCGTTTTTGAAAACGTATTTTTTAAAAGCAAAAACGATATTTCAACTTAGTACCCTTATGATACTAGCGAAATATACGGTAATCCCAGGCCATTTGCTGGGATGAGTGATCGGTCCCGAGTATACACCCAGAGAACGGTTGTAGTTTTACCGCAAGTGCACGGTGTAGCAGCGAGCGGGATATCGAACACAGGGAGGACGAGTGACCGTGCTTGTTCCAATCAACCTGGCTATTTAAGAGAGAAATTTTTCTTTGGCGATCCTTTCACAATCGTCAGACAAAAATGCGGAAATATCAAATCAAATAAAGAACGCCTAGGGAATGGGGAATCCCCGCTACTCACCGTATCTCATAAATGTGGTTCGTCGGTTTCAAGATTGCTAGATTGAGAATTTGGATGAACTAGTTGCAATTGAATGTAGAACCAAGCTCACGCTCTCGCGCTGTTGCCAGTCTATAGCTATCCTAGGTTTGGGTCCAATCTCTTGCAAACCCTAGCCTAGGAAAGCTAGCATTAGGATCAACATCATCGTCCAATCGCGCACCGAGCCCAATCTCTTGCAAACTCGGTCCACGACCTAGATTGGGATAGTTCCTACCCGTCCAATCTCTTGCAAACGAGTATCGGCATGGAATTGCAACCGGGAATCCTAGTATCGGTCCAATCTCTTGCAAACCGATACTTCGAAAATCCGACTCCAACCCAATTCGGATTTCTAGGGTTTCCTATCAAATTGGGATCCAATCTCTTGCAAATCCCAATTGATATGAATACCTAGCCATCCGTAGTAAATTGATCCCAATCTAATCCCTAATAACAATTCTAGCACAATTTCTACCAATTCATCACAAATATGAAGATGGGCTTGTAGGGGTTCATCCCCACGCCCAAAGACGTGGAGACTACTCACAAATCATAGCGAGATCACAAAAATAATCGTTGAAATAAGCAATAGAATTCATCACAATATTGAGATAAACAATAAAAATAGAATTTTTAAGGAAAAGAGATGCAAACCAATGGAGTTCTTCAATTGAATCCAACAAAATTCCAATCTTTTTCTCCTTTCCAATCACAAGAACAAAGCTAAAAAAACTAATCTAAAAAGCTGCAAAAAATCTAAGAGGGAGGCTCTCAAACTAGGGTAAAAACATGGTTTAAATAGCCCTCAAAATCGTCCAAAAATCGTGACCAAAATACCCCTGCACAGCCTGTTTTCCGCAGTTTTCGCTACAGGCAGCGCATCGCACTCGGCCGAGTGACAAAAGTCGCTCGGCCGAGTGAGAAACCCTGTAATTTTCCAGTAAGTCGGGGCCTTCAGGGGTCTCTACTTCGGGGGCGGCTCGGCCGAGTGAGTTGTCGTCACTCGGCCGATGGCTTCACTTCACTCGGGCGGACGGGATTTACCACTCGGCCGAGTGGGTCTTCTGAAGTTCAGGCAGCCGAAAAACAGTAACTTGGATGTTTTGGAGGGGCTTCGTCTGGGCGCCACTCGGGCGGACGTGATGTCTTCACTCGGCCGATGTGGTCTTCGGTGCTCGGCCGAGTGCACATGTAAATTGTGTCTGTTCTGGTCGGCCGAGCAGTGTCTCGCTGGTCGGCCGAGTGGGACACAAAAAATGCCCAATCTGCTTATTTTGGCCTCCTCGTCGCTCCTGCGACGTCCGTTCTTCTTCCGCTCCTCTCCAACAGCAAAATACCCCTTGGGGAGGTCGTTGGTGACCGTCTAGAGTAAGCGCATCTCGAGATCACTCCAAATCGCGCCAAATCACCTGAAATGCGACAAAAACAACAAATCGTGAAAATCATCGCAATATCATCGATATATCGTGAAAAACATGATTTGGGCGATCTAAATGGCACGCAAATATGCGGAAAAAGGGTGTAAAATAAGGAGTGATCAAAATCCCCCAAGCTTGCCTCTTACTCGTCCTCGAGGAAGATAAGTAAAAGGCGAACCCGGTGGATTCGGAAAACGAAAACGGCGAAAAACGAAAAAATGAAAAATGAAAAACGGAGAAGAATGGAAAACGAAATGAAAATAAAGAAGAGAGAAAGAAGCGAAGAGGTAGGATGCTAGATCATTTTCTTAGGACGGGGGTTTCACTTACTCATATAGCATGCACCGAATGAAAAACTCATGTCAAAGGATTTTATTTTGATATCATAGTATAATAGTGCAAATAGAAATAGAAAACCCACGAACAACGATATAATCATGAAAAACGGAATAATTCTAAAATTAACATCGTCTGAATCATTTAAAGCGGTATACAAATCACAGATCACACACTTTTCAATTGAACGCTTTCTATCTGGAGTATAAGAGTATCACACTATAGAATAGAGAGAATAGAAAAGTATGGATTTCATGAAATGAACGCTAGGCTTAGATTTTTGGATTTCGTAAGGCTGGAAATAATCTCACCGAGTATAGAATATTACTTAGCCTAGGTTGTCGTGCAATGTCAAGTAGTCACTCTCTCACACATCAATGGATCCCCTCCCCCAAGCTTATCTATAAGCGTGGTGGCATAAAAAATATTTACATCCCCATTTTTATATAGCTCCAAATGTAATAAGAAGAAAGAAGAAAGGAAGAAAGTGAGATGGGATCCTTTATTGAGGATTTTTCCTCTTTTTTTTTCTTTTCCTTTTTTTAGAGAATATATACACAATGATCCCAACTCAAAGAGAGATAATGATATACAAGAATATTCTTCTCTCTTTTATTCTTTTTTTAGAGAATAAGAGATTTGGAGCTAGGAATTAATAGCGGGGGAAATGCCATATAATAGAATCACAAAGGGGAGATTCACCAATGATTATAAAAGTAGAGAAATGATGTTCAAGATTTGTGGAGAAAGAAATAGATATAACTCTCGGTTCACTCTATAAGACATGCACGACAACTTCAGCAGGGTAATCTAATCTACTCAGTTTCGATCACAAAAAAGCTAACTAATCCAGATTTATCATAGCTAACATCATTCAATCATCCTGACGTGAAGTGTACAGTTCATGCATATAGAAGTGATATAGGAAAAAGAAATCAGTACTCCAGATATAAGCATTCAATGCGTGAATCTTGGTGTGTTTTCTGTGATAGCATACATATGAATATTCAGACTCAGCTAATAATAAAATTTCATCCATTTTCATGTGGCAAAAGTGTGGGTTACTATCTCTAAATGCAAGGCAAGTCATAGCATATGATATCAGGAATAAAATCTAAGACATGACAAATAAAGCATGCATATAGAGTAAGCTAGATCCAACGTCATCATCATCACAGAAAAGTCATCTCTAGCATGAGATGAAAAAAGAAATAAAGATAAAGGGAAAATAGAAACTATGCAATGCGGCACACAGAGAAAATAAGAAAAACGTGATGCATGGTAAAATAAAAAAGAAAAATGATGAAAAATAAGTGCAAAAGTGAAAAACGGTGTGAAAAACTAAAGATAAAGGTGGCAAATCGAAAAAGAAAGTGAGAACTCACTCCCCCAAGCTAAATGGCACAGTGTCCTCAATGTGCAAAGTGTGGCACACCGAGAGACAAGAAATGTGAGGGGCAGGTGAGGATGCATGCATGAAAGAAAAATAAAGAAATGAAAAATATGATGCGGACATGATGCATGCACAGATAGGAGTGATACAGATATATAAGTGGCACCAAAACTCTCCATCTCTCCCAAAAAGATATAAAAAGATATGAGCAAAAAGAGAATCCCAAAATAAGTGAGGGGAGGGGGGTGGACAAAAAGCGCAACAGGACCCAGCAGAAACGGGCAGCACAACGGCAAAAGGAATCGATGGCATCAAGGGTGCCTAAGAAGGTGGTGCTGCACCGTCTCCGTCCTGAGGCGGAGGTCATGTGGGTGGTGCTGGCTGGACAGGCCGCTGAGCGGGGGTGGGTGTGGGAGTGGTAGCAGGTCGGGTGTGTGTGGAAGTGTGGGCGGGAACCTGCTGGGTGGGTGGGGGTACGCACGGGAGACGCTCCAGAACCTGGGTGAGGCAGTAATGTATCTGGGGGATCAGCTCGAAGCGGCCAGCCATCGCAGAGACGGTGGCGGACAGAGTCCTAAGGTCACCTCGGAGGCCACTCACCGCCCCCTCTAGAGCACGAATGCTCTGAAGTACAGTGTCAGGGGGAGGTGGTGCCGAGGGACGCACCGGGCGGGGCTGTGCAGGGCGTGGCTGGCGAACTCGGGTCGCGTAGGTGACTGGCTCAGCGGGGAAAGGAACAAAAGGTGCTGCGCCTGCGAATGTGGGCCTGGCCTCAGTGTGAGGCTGGGGCGCCGGCTGGTGGGAAGTGGAGGCAGCGGCAGCGAAAGAAGAGTGCAAAAATGGCAGCGAGGTGGCCGGAGAGGTCGGTGGCACAGAAGTGTGGACAGACGCCACGACGCTCTCGGAAAATACAGCAGGGGTGGAGACAGAGGTAACTACCGCTGGGGCGGAAGTGTGTGGACCAAAAGGCGCAACCCCAGCGGAGATCATGCTAGCCATGGTGTCCACGACCGCGGCAAACGAGGGCTCTCCACTCTCAACAAAGGTCGACGGGCGCTCGGGGAGTGCGGAGCAAAGTGGCTCGACGGACAGAGGGCCAGTGGTGGTGGTGGGAGTGGTGGTGACAGCCTCGGAAGTGGTGGTGGAAGTGGGCTCAGCTGAGGTACTCGTGACACTGACAGAAGTGGGGACAGAAGTGTCAGGAGCAGCGGAATAATCAGGTATGGGCTGAGGGGCCACTGGGTCAACAGGCTCGGCAGCAGGCTCGGCAGGGTGTGCAACAGTGTCTACAGGGGCAGTGTGGGCCTGCTCGGACTCCTCGGCCTCAAGCACGTAAGCAGCAAGGATGAGAACATCCATCGCAGGGAGCCAGTCAACGTGGGCCGGTGCAATCAGAGTCCGAGCAGGGCTCGGGAGAATCATGTAATCGGCACCAAAAGGGCCGTGCAACTAGACCCAGTGACGCTCACCGTGCGGACGAAGCATCTTCATCTGGGCCATAACATCTATCGACAGAGAAGTGGGGCCTGGGACGCGTCGCAAGTCATCGGGGAAGTCCTCACCGGTCATAAGAGCAAGCAAGGTGATCAGGCCGCCGCAGCATATCGGTGAGCGAGCGCCCACCGATACGATGATGCGGTCCAAAAACCAAGCCGTGATATCGATCACGACGGCGGGGACCAGCTCATCGCCATCCCTAGATAGAGCTCTGGGACGTGTCATCGCGTAGAGCATGTAGAGCTCTGGCGTAGACATCGTGCCCGGCTCATATCTGGCCAAAAAGGTCGTCGCCATAAGGCGCTGGGCAATGCGGAGGCAGGGGTGGACAATGGCCGAGGCCTTGGCCCTACTAGGGTCAAAGGCGGCGTGGAGACCCGTAATCCGGGCCCAGAAGGCACCGGAGTCGAAGGAAGGTGGGGGGATATGGGTGGGGCCGTAACCGCGATCGGCACCGGGGACAGCGGGCCACGAGAAGAACGCTCTCATCATATCGAGAGTGACCTGGCACTCTCGATCCATGAACCAGAATGAGCATCCCTCGTCGGTCCGGGCGATCGAACTCAAAACCTCAAGTGTCGGGCGGGTAAAAGTATCCGCCGACACCTGCAGAAAATCTCGCCAGCCCACGTTGTCGTACAACGTGAGCATCCCCTCTAGTACCCCCAGGCGTCCTAGGTCAGCGAGGTGTGCAAACCTGGAGGGTACGATCGAGTGCTGGGAGATACGCTCGAAGACGGCACGGTGTGCGTCGTCTCAGAACGTAATCCCGAGCGGCCCGACCAGTGGAGCCGGTGGTGGTGGTTGTGGGTCGGCAGGGAGAGGCTGTGCGGGCTGTGGGTGCACTGCAGGCTGTGCGGGGTGTGCGGGGCCTGTAGGCTGTGCTGGGTGTGCGGGGTGTGTGGGGGACGGTGGAGGAGAGTCCTCCAACTCGTGGGAGGGGCCGGCATCATCCGACCGCTTCCGCTTGGCGGAAGCTCTCTTCGACCGCGGCCGTGTCCGGGGCGGCATATCGGCCCCGAGCGCGCCGAAAAGTGAAAAAAGTGCGGTGCGTGTAAAAGAGTGGAAAGAGTGTACCCCGACATGCCGCGAGTGCTAAGCAGTGGAAGCGTGCAAAGTCAGCGCCTCCGCGAAGTCCGGATCAGCCCGTAGAAGCTCCCCTGGGCTCCCCTAAGCTCCAAAAAGCAACCTGCACATGAAACGGCGATATCAACAGGTAATATTCAAAATGTATGGAGTATTAGGGGTATAATAGATAGATATAGGAATTGATTTGGGTTAGGGGTTTGATTAATACACGGATCCTCGAAAAATACACAAAAAGAGGCGAAATAGGCGAAATAGGGGGTACCGGAGGTGGCCGGAGACACGGCCGCCGGCGGCGACTTGGGCGGAGTGCGGCGAGTGGTCGGCCGGCGGTGGCTGGCCGAGCGGCGGTGCGGGTCGAAGGATCGGGCGAGTGGGGAAGGGGTTCGGGCGCTGGGGGAGTCGAAAAGTCGGGCTGGTCGGGTTTCGCTCGTTTCGAAAAATGCGCCCCCCGCGGCCCCTTTTATAGCAGAAGTTACGACTCGGCCGAGTGAGAAGGTCACTCGGCCGAGTAAGGTCAATAGAAAATTCCTCCCCGCTTACGCATCGGCCGAGTGGCCTTGCCAGCCTCGGCCGAGTGGAGTAAGTCCATTCGGCCGAGTGACTCAAGCTACTCGGCAAGACTCGCCCTAGGAGGGTATCTGTTTTACTCGGCCGAGTGAATATATATACTCGGCCGAGTAGCAGTTATATTGAAATCAGGAAAATAAACAGAGAGTAGGGTACATCAGACTTCCCTCGTTCATGAGCGGCTCGGCCGGACGAACTTGTGTACTCGGCCGAGTGACTAGTATACTCGGCCGAGTGAGCCTTGTGTTCTGCTGTTTGTCTTCGTTTTGGCTCTAAACTCCGTCTTTCTTCCTCCAATCGATTTCATCTTCCTCCTAAGCATCGAGCGCCTTCTTGGGGCGCTCCTCGTCGTCTCGTTCGTCCTCCTCATGATGGATCTACCTATCTCCTCTCCTGTCAAGAAAAATAGGACCCGTTTTCACAAAATTTTTGGGCGAACGACTCAAAACACTAAAGATTTCTAAAACGAAAATAAAGAAAAAGTAAAAATGAAGCAAAAACCGTCGGGTTGCCTCCCGACAAGTGCTCGTTTAAGGTCGTGAGCTCGACCCCCTATAATTTTCAATCAATGCGGGATGTTTGGTGCATATGAGATGCACCCATCAAACTTTCCGGGGAGCGCGCTTGGATTTGGACGTGGCGGCGTGTTCTCCCTCGGTTGTCTCCCATCTCGAATAGTGTTGGGGGAGGCTCCCCCAAGCTAGCATTTGCTCCGGTCAACGGCTTTACCGGTGACGTCGATCTCCGTGGCGGAGGAGCTTTCTTTGGAGACTTTAATTTCGAGAGCTTGCAGAGCTCTCGAATCCTTGCGACATCAGCGTCGCCTTCATCATCTTCGGCGGAGAGGTTGGGGGAATCGTCTATCTTCTCATCTTGGCCTAAATCCGAGCCTTCCTCTAAATCTTCATCGAAAAGAGCGCCAATTGAGTGGGGGATCGCCTCCTCTATCACCTCATCAAGGAGGTCCATGTAGTCAAGTTCCTCGTGGTAAGGCATGTGCTTCATAGCCTTAGGAATGTGGAGCTCCACCTCGATGTTGCCAACGTTTAAAGTTAGGGTACCTTCGCGCATGTCAACAATTACTCCGGCGGTGGCGAGGAACGGGCGTCCAAGTATCAATGAAGTATCTCCCTCCCCCTTAACGTCCATGATCACGAAGTCACATGGTAAGCATATTCCACCCGGGACTTGTAGCGGTATGTCTTCGGCGATCCCCACCGGCCTTGTTATCCGTCCATCGGCTAATTGAATGCGCATGTCGGTGGGTTTCAACTTTGTCCCAGTGTTTAGCCTTAAGAACATGGAGAGAGGCATGAGGCTCACACTAGCCCCTAGATCAACCAATGCCTTTTGAAGAGGGACGCCGCCCAAGGTGCAAGGAATCCGAAAACTCCCCGGATCTTTAAATTTGGCCGGCTCCTTTTCTCTCTTGGTAAACCAAGAGCCCTCCTCGGCTAGCATGATCTTCTCCTTCCTCTTTCTCCCCGAAATCAAGTCCTTCAAGAATTTAGCATATGTGGGGATCTCCACGATGGCGTCGAGGAAGGGAATATTGAGGCTAACTCCTCTTCGATACTCGAGGAACTTCGCTAGCCTTTTCTCCATTTTCGCTCTCGCTAGTCTTTGGGGGAATGGGACCGGTGGCATGAAGCGCCTTTCCTCAATCAATTGTTCTGCTCTAGATTTCTCCTTGTCTTGTGGCTCCTTCTCCTTTTCAACTTCAACTACCGGCTCAATTGGCTCCAAGCTTTCCTCCACGGGCTCCTTGGTAGGAATCATGGCGGGGGTGGTGTCCTTTCCGCCTCTAGTGGTAACGGCAACTACGGCATTGATGTGGCCGGTGTTGCCCCGTGGGTTTGGTTCGGGTTGCGCCGGCAATCGTTGAGTGTTCCGATTGAGCAACACCAATTGCTCCGATATTTGAGCCACAACGGTATTAAGAGAGTCTTCCCCGCCTTTAAAGTGGCATTCACCTTATTTTGCTCGACCATGAACGCCTCCACTCTAGTTTCGAAGTCGGATCGTTGTTGAGCTTGAGGAGGGTTTTGATTTTGATTCCTCCACCCTTGGTTGTATCTGGGCGGCCTATATGGTGGAACTTGTTGCTTCGGTTGAAAGTTTTGTTGAGTAGGCCCCCTCGGTGGATAGTTTTGTTGTTGGGGTGGTGGTGGTCGAGCTTGTTGAGGCGGTGGTTGTGGCGGGTTCAAAGCTCCTTCATTGTTGGCGTAGGAGAATCCGGGATGATTTCTTGCGTCCGGATTGGCCCAATATCCTTGGTTCCCCGCAACATATTGTACTTGCTCCAAGGATCCTTCTCCTTGCTCTCCTCCCACGTACATGGCTTGAGATTGGTCTTGCCAATCACACATTTGGTTTGTTGGAGCGGATGTAGAAGGGGCTCCTTGGGGCTCCGTGATAAACTTCTCCAATCTCTCCACTACCTTGTGAGAGAATCAAATTTGCTCGTAAGCTCCGCTACGGCCTTCGCCTCGTAGATGCTAGTTGGCTTTAAGGAGGACGTAGAGTGTCCTCGCTCATCGCCCCATTGTTGATTATTTGAGGCCATCTCCTCAATTAGGGCCGTAGCTTCCTCGGGAGTCTTTGACAAGATAGCACCATTCGCCGCGTCATCAATAATTTGTTTGGTCCCCGGTTGGAGACCGTTGTAGAAGCTATGAACTAGCTCCCAATCTTCTATGCTGTGGTGCGGGCATTGATGCTGCAAATCCTTAAAACGCTCCCAAGCTTCATAGAGCGTCTCCTGTGGTCCTTGCTTGAAGGACATGAGAGCGCTCCGGATCTTCACCGTCTTGGATGGCGGATAGAACTTATCAATAAATGCACTCACCAACTCGTCCCAAGTGGTGAAAACACCCTCAGCTTGCGTCCTCAACCAATAGAGTGCCTTGTCCTTTAGCGTGAAAGGGAAGAGACGCAGTCTGATGGCATCGATGGAGACCCCCGGCATCTGGAATGTGGCGCACTTTGACAAGAACGATTGGATGTGGTAGTGGGGATTTTCATGGGCATTCACATGAAATGGATCCTGCTGCATCAGAACCACTAGTCCAGTCTTTAGCTCGAAGCTCTTGTCAGCCGCCAACCCTGGCATGGCAATGGATGAGGTAGTAGAAGATGTCTTAGGCCGAAGCCTATCTCGAATAGAAATTAGCCTCGCCATCCTTGCCGCCAATTGTTCAGGAGTTTTTGGGTTGGTCATAAACCGCCCTTCCGGATCTTATCTTCTTTCCGCTCTAAGTCTCCGCGCGGTACGTTCGATCTCGGGATCAAATAATAAAGCTTCAGGGTCCGCCGTAGATCTCGTGTACATGCACAGGGGAAACAGAGTTTCAAAGAAATGATTAGTACCGTGGAAGGGTTAGGTAAGAAATAAGAAATAAAAATAATGATAATAATAATAAAAAAAAGAATAGCTAGGGTGAGAAAGAATCAAACGCAATCGCCTCCCCGGCAACGGCGCCAAAAACTTGATCGGTCCCGAGTATACACCCAGAGAACAGTTGTAGTTTTACCGCAAGTGCACGGTGTAGCAGCGAGCGGGATATCGAACACAGGGAGGACGAGTGACCGTGCTTGTTCCAATCAACCTGGCTATTTAAGAGAGAAATTTGCCTTTGGCGATCCTGTGACATTCGTCAGACAAAAATGCGAAAATATCAAATCAAATAAAGAACGCCTAGGGAATGGGGAATCCCCGCTACTCACCGTATCTCATAAATGTGGTTCGTCGGTTTCAAGATTGCTAGATTGAGAATTTGGATGAACTAGTTGCAACTGAATGTAGAACCAAGCTCACGCTCTCGCGCTGTTGCCGGTCTATAGCTATCCTAGGTTTGGGTCCAATCTCTTGCAAACCCTAGCCTAGGAAAGCTAGCATTAGGATCAACATCATCGTCCAATCGCGCACCGAGCCCAATCTCTTGCAAACTCGGTCCACGACCTAGATTGGGATAGTTCCTACCCGTCCAATCTCTTGCAAACGAGTATCGGCATGGAATTGCAACCGGGAATCCTAGTATCGGTCCAATCTTTTGCAAACCGATACTTCGAAAATCCGACTCCAACCCAATTCGGATTTCTAGGGTTTCCTATCAAATTGGGATCCAATCTCTTGCAAATCCCAATTGATATGAATACCTAGCCATCCGTAGTAAATTGATCCCAATCTAATCCCTAATAACAATTCTAGCACAATTTCTACCAATTCATCACAAATATGAAGATGGGCTTGTAGGGGTTCATCCCCACGCCCAAAGACGTGGAGACTACTCACAAATCATAGCGAGATCACAAAAATAATCGTTGAAATAAGCAATAGAATTCATCACAATATTGAGATAAACAATAAAAATAGAATTTTTAAGGAAAAGAGATGCAAACCAATGGAGTTCTTCAATTGAATCCAACAAAATTCCAATCTTTTTCTCCTTTCCAATCACAAGAACAAAGCTAAAAAAACTAATCTAAAAAGCTGCAAAATATCTAAGAGGGAGGCTCTCAAACTAGGGTAAAAACATGGTTTAAATAGCCCTCAAAATCGTCCAAAAATCGTGACCAAAATACCCCTGCACAGCCTGTTTTCCGCAGTTTTCGCTACAGGCAGCGCATCGCACTCGGCCGAGTGACAAAAGTCGCTCGGCCGAGTGAGAAACCCTGTAATTTTCCAGTAAGTCGGGGCCTTCAGGGGTCTCTACTTCGGGGGCGGCTCGGCCGAGTGAGTTGTCGTCACTCGGCCGATGGCTTCACTTCACTCGGGCGGACGGGATTTACCACTCGGCCGAGTGGGTCTTCTGAAGTTCAGGCAGCCGAAAAACAGTAACTTGGATGTTTTGGAGGGGCTTCGTCTGGGCGCCACTCGGGTGGACGTGATGTCTTCACTCGGCCGATGTGGTCTTCGGTGCTCGGCCGAGTGCACATGTAAATTGTGTCTGTTCTGGTCGGCCGAGCAGTGTCTCGCTGGTTGGCCGAGTGGCTCCTCCACTCGGCCGAGTGGGACACAAAAAATGCCCAATCTGCTTATTTTTGCCTCCTCGTCGCTCCTGCGACGTCCGTTCTTCTTCCGCTCCTCTCCAACAGCAAAATACCCCTTGGGGAGGTCGTTGGTGACCGTCTAGAGTAAGCGCATCTCGAGATCACTCCAAATCGCGCCAAATCACCTGAAATGCGACAAAAACAACAAATCGTGAAAATCATCGCAATATCGTCGATATATCGTGAAAAACATGATTTGGGCGATCTAAATGGCATGCAAATATGCGGAAAAAGGGTGTAAAATAAGGAGTGATCAATGAGCCGTAGCCGTACCAAGGCCGAATCCCCCCTTTGGGATTTTTCTGCAAGCCATCGTCGCCGGCTCCCATATGGATCCATGCGCTCCCCTTCTGTAAGGGAATTTGCCTCAGATAACTGCCGTCGGCCCCGTATGGACCGGTCATGCATGTCACATTCATGCAAGCTCCCCTCCCGCAAATACAGGGTCCACCGGGGCTCGACCGGGGCTCGGCACTGGCCGAGACCGGGGCCGGCAGTGGCCGGTCACTGGCCTCGGCCAGTGCCGGCAGGCCTTGGCCTGGCCCTGGCCACTGCCAGGGCTGGACGTGGCCCTGGCAGCGGCCAGGGCTGGCCTCGGCCAGGCCCTGGCCACTGCCAGGGCCGGCCAGGCCACTGGCCAGGCCCTGGCCCCCCGGCCAGGGCCGGCCAGGCCCTGGCCTGAGGCCAGGGCGCAGGCCCTGGCCCCTGCCAGGGCCGGCCAGGCCGGCCAGGGCCGGCCAGGGCCCCCTGGCCTGGCCGGCCAGTGCCGGCCTGGACTTGGCCGGCCATGGCCCTTTGGCCTTGGCCGGCCATGGCCCATATGGCCATGGCCGGCCACCCCATTGCATGGGGTTGGCCGCACACCCCCGCCGGAGGGGTGGCCGTGGTGGTTATTGGCCGTTGCCAACCCCCTCCGCATGGGGAGGGGGATGCATTGCTTCCATAGCCCACATGGCCATGGTGATCATGAACCAAATTTCTTCTTCTCCGATGGGAATAACCACCATCTTCTTCTCCGATGAGACACCCGTTCGTCGAGAAAGTAGTTATTCTCTAATGGCCGTGTGCCAAAATGAAAAAAAATAACATACTCTAAAGTTCGCAAACTACACACTCCACATGAAGAGAGTTCACATTCCCAATTGAATGGAGACTCAGCATCCATGAAGAGTGCGAGCTTGGCGATATGAACGGTCGGTTCTTCCCATCACGGAGAGTTCCTGCCATATCCGTAATGACAGAAGACCCAAACGTGAAAAGAACAATCGCTGCGTTCTCTCCGTCACGAAGCGTTCCTACCATATCCATAATGGTAGGATACCCATTCGTGAAAAAGACAACGCCTCGTTCATCGGTTCGACGGGGCGACGGTTTGACCGGGGTGAACCCGTATGGCTCTGATACCAATGTAGGATCCTGTCAAAACAACGACGTTAGGATCGAATAATAAAGCAGAGACTTACGTTCGCGTACGTGGCACCGTAATCTCTGAACTTTGCCCTCGGATTCGCCACAACGGTCGATACTTTGTCACGGAGGATCGAAGCAGAGTTTCACCGTCTAAATCTCTATTTAGAAGAGGATTTTAATGGAAGGGAGAAGAAGAACATAAGATGCCTTTTGCAAACTTATGGCATGGAAAGTGTAGTTTGAATGCCTTACCCTTGGGTCCTATTTATAGGCTTTAGGGGTAGTTATTGTAGGAAATAACTAAATATAAGCTTATTAGCCTATATTAGCACATTCATTTATCCTCTTCTTCATTCACTTATCAAGTGCCTTTATGCACTTATAAAGTGACTTTTTCCACTTATCGAGTGGCTTTTTCCACTTATCGAGTGGTCCTTTTCACACGAGAAAAGGTTCCCTCTGCGCACGCTTTCGTGCACGCGACATCTGAGGTCCGTATACCCTCATACATCCCCTCATGGGTGTATTCATGTCGTCCATATCCAACACATTCACAAACTAATGGGATGGCAGAAGCCGCCAACAAATATATTCTAGAACCACTACAAAAGAAGGTGGGGGATGCCCATGGTGCATGGCTAGAAGAGCTTCCGTTGATAATTTTGTCCTACAGGATGACGCACAAGGAGGCTACGAGGGAGATGCCTTTCATGCTCGCTTTTGGGGTAAATGCAGTTGTCTCAGTCGAAGTAGGGGAAGAATCATTGCGCATCAAGCACTTGGATGAGGAGAAGAACTCAGAAGTCCTCAGGTTGAATCTGGAGGTCATGGATGAGAATCATGACTGAGCCCTTACAGCCATTATTCGACAGAAAAACCAGGTGGCTTGGTCCTACAATTCCAGGGTCAAAGAATGGAGCTTTCGTCTAGGATATCTAGTCTTAAGGAATGCCATCTTCTCCCTAAAGGTCGCACACCAGGGGATCCCTACAAAATCATCGAAGTACTCGGGCCTGTGACATACAAGCTCTTGATGACAGATGGGCCATCCCCGGAACACGGAGCATCTGCAAAAACACTACTAATGAATAGCAAGAAAACCGAGCAAACTCATGTACAAAATTTTTAATTGTTACCGCTTTACCCTTAAATGTATGTCAAAACATTCTAACATGAAGGGCATTTTCAATTATTTACTTTCATCTCTCCCTTTAAAATTGCACAAGCTGACTAATGTCCTACGAGCGATTAGTAGACTAACATTCTGTCAGTCATTACTCGAGGGACAATTCCACTCACAACTGGTCTACCGTAAGGCCGGTGCCACTCCCCCAGCGACTCGACCCATCGATCTGTCATAAGGCTAGGGGCCACTCCCCCAACAGGCCAACTGACCGGTCTATTGTAAGGCTGGGGGCCACTCCCTTAGCAAGCCGATGCAAGGAACACAATTTCCAACGACTCGAGCTTCCTACCTTCTATAGCAAAACCGAGCCATGGATGGGCCCAGAAGAGCGCTTGGCTTTCTACCTGATTCACCCTATTACAAATCAAGTCAAAATACAGTTCAAAAGAGTGTATACGCTTATTCCAAAAATGAGCGATTGATTAGTACAAATAATCTAAGGGGATGGGGCGACGAGGGCCAAAGCTTCAGAAGGAGGCTCTGTCGTTACTCATGGCTCGATAGATAGGATGTCCTCTGCTGCAAGGGTCTCAACGTCCCCATCCTCATCAGGGACCATCTTGAGCTGGTCAAAGATGACCCCCGGGTCGGGGAACATACGTTCGATTTCCCTTCAGCAACGGAGAAACCCAGCTGTGAATGCATGGGACATCTGTGGAGCCACGAAATCCTCAGAATATTTTTCCACGGCCTCCCTGGCTATCTTGTCTGGATCCATCTTCCCTCACTCATCGATCTGGGCTTGGAGAATGGCAATCCGACCACAAAGACTAGCCTTCTCCATTTCACCTTTCCTTATCTCCTCGGTCAGCCAGGCTTCAAGATAGGCCTCACGTCCCTTCGATGCCACCAATTACTCCTCAACATCCTTACAGTGATTCTTTTCAACTTTTGCACAGTCCTTGGTAATTGATTTGGTGACTTGCTCCTTGGCCAGCACCGTCTCGAGCTTCTCTTCATTAGAAGCTAGCTCGACAATCCTGGTCTCCATTGACCTCAGCTAGACCTCTACCTCCTTGGCGGCCTCTCTCGCAGCATCGACTTCTGCTTGCTTTTGAGTAAGGCATGACTCAACGTTGGCAACTGCCACTGCTCGGCACCGTAACTCCAGTTTGATTAAGGACATCTACATCAAAAGGGGATTAGAGGTTGACCTCGTTCCTTATGACCACAATGAAATGCAAAAGGAAACACAAGCTCTTACATGCTGGCCGCGCCACACCACAAAGTTGACCAGCCTCTCGGCTTCCACATCCTGTAGAACCGACTAGTCATGTGGCAATCAAGAGTTATCAACCAGCCGGGCACGATCCTGCAATCTGAAAAGGTTAACTCTTTAAGCCCCACCCGATAGGCGGGCAGAACGAGATCTCTCTGGGAGCATGGGAGGTTGGCTTCCATCGATTTAAATGCCCCCATGGCCTGCTCATAATCAGGAGGAATCAGGCTCGAACTGGGAGGGCAGAGAATCCCACATGGCCACTTTTCTTCACGACCCAAGGAGCCCAGGGGCATTTATTGGACTTTAGGTGACATAGTCTGGTCAGCTGGGGCGTCGATTGAAGAGGAGGATAAAAAGACTGTCTCACACTTTGCCTTTTTTATTTTTGCCATATCAAGCCCGACCAGATATTGAGCCCTCTCTTCCTAGAGCCACCCGTGACCCCTAGTAAACCGTCGACGACCTTGGTCGGGGTTTTCATGGCCTTGGTAGGGTTGTTGACATTCGAAACCAAACCAAACATCTTCGGCCAAACGGATAGGTCCATCATGGGTTTATTTGACCCAAGCCTGAGGGGAGGGGCCACCATGGGATGTGACAACTGATGTTGCTCGATCGCATCTGTAAATAACCAAAAAGTGTCAGGGCAAGCATGAATAGACAAAGCCAGGGTGAGTGAGATCAGATGCAAGATTCTAAGGTCAGCCTTACCTCTGGACCACATTGTCCTCCTGAAAACATCATCCAACAAAATGAATGTGATGGACCGCTCAGAGCTCGACACCGACAACAATCTATTAGTTGCCCTGATTTCTATGTCGGTCTGGCTCTTTTCTCCAAAACCACCAAACTCGAGCGGCCCCAGTGAGTGAGGAAGCTCGCCTCCTCATGGAGAATTACAAATAGGTAGTTCTCCTTCAAGCCTTTGACAGAGCTTAGGAGCCCTAATACGAGGTTCTTCTTCCTCTTGGCATTTATGTAGGACCATATGCCCGATTTATGGAGACCTAAATGGAAGAAGTGAAAAAAAAAGAGAAATGGTTGACTCTATCTCGTTAAGCAGACACAAGACTGTGAAGCTAACCAAGGACGCTACAGAGTTGGGGGTGAGCTAGCAGAGGGATAGTTCAAGAGAAGCAAGGATCTAGAGGACGAATGGATGAAGGGAGAAGCGACAGTGAGAAAAGGTCTTCACGTATACTCCGACCTCGCATCTGCCAGGAAAACATATCCTTATATAGAGGACAAAGGTACATGGAACAAATCGTGGAAATTGAGGTAACAGAGACAACGTAAATCAGGTCCCTTTTTGTATCGGGCACCCGATGGAGATAATCCCTGGATCGTAAGATCGAAACAGTTGGGCCGGAGGGTAGGAGAGCCAAGGCGATGGGATTTTCTGGCTTTTCCTCTTTAGCTCGATCTTCATTGGCCGTCTGCCTACTTACCTCGGAATCAGAAGACAAAGACGATGAGGAATGCTTAGGAGAAGCTACGACCTGATACTGGCCCTTGCAGATTAAGATGGATGGGAGAAAAATGAAGGCTGAGTAAGGCATAATTCTCCTAAGAAGAAGAGAAAATGGTTTTTCTACTAAACAATCCCTGCTCGAGCGAAGCTACACACATATATCGATCAGATCTCGACCGTTCGATCTAAGGCACATGTTAACATCCCAAGATGGTGCCTCTTCAAATTCTGTGCTTGAATGGTGGGAGAATTTGGTATTCTGTGCCTCAATGGCCTTCATTAAATGTGTCGTCTCGACTGGCGATCCCACCCATACACGTCAAATCACCCGACCTCGACTTGCCTAACGGTTGAGCTCGGTCGATGGGGGGCCATTTTCATGATGTTTGGCCAACCCTGAAGTTAATTACCACTAAATGGGCCGAAGGACCATAAGCCAATGGAAGCCAATTGCCTCCGCCCAACCATCGAAAGACTCACACACGAGGCATGTGCCTATTCCATTGAAAACACAAATCAAGTCGATTGCCAGGATCCTTAAACCCACCCCAAACACAATGCTTGCCATCAATGGGGGCATTCATGTTTGATCAACGGACCCTCCATCAGAGGTGGGAGCCCAGGATCATGCGTAATTAAGCACCTTTAATGCTCGGGCATTATTCGAGCATATCCTTAAATAAATCATCGCCTATAAATGGCTCCCCAAACAAGGAGGGACGGGACTAATCTCGAAAATCTGAAACTCATGTACTCATATTCACTCAATCTAATCTACCAAATATATTTCTTCCTCCATATAGCTTGGTCAGAGAACTAGTGAACGGCCTCCTTACCGGTTGAAATCAGTCTCACCGAGCATCCTTTAGTCACGATCTGACTTAAGCATCGGATTTGATCGAATCCTAGATTTGACCCCCCTAACAAGCTTTTTGTCTTGTAGATCACTTAGGAGATAGCTTGATCGAAGCTTTGCTCAGCGTACATTGATTGGCTCAAAGCTCGCTCTTCCAGAGTTCGTTCGATCGACATACCCAAAGGTCGGCTCCGTCTGCCACGTCAGCGACATCCTTCGGGCTTTCCAATATCATATTCGAGGTAAGAAAACACCCTGAAACAAAGAGTATGTGAGTAAGATTCTCCAATCTCTCACACCTAAGTGGGAGAGGAAGCCGATGACCATAGAGGAAGAAAATGATCTTTCCAAGCTCACCATGGAGGATCTCATCGGTAACCTCATGGCATACAAGCTTCAAATACAAGAAAGGAAGGATATAGAGAACATCAACAAGATGAAAACTCTTGCCTTCAAATCCACATCGGAGACGAAGGACTCAGGAGATGAAGTTGAATAATCAAGTTGCTTTTATAACGAAGGGTTTTAGAAAAAATGATAAAGCCAGGTAAACTCAAACTCAATATATAAAGATTGTTTAACACATCTACTATTTGTTATGGATGCAATAAGGCAGGACACGTGAATGAGTGACCCTTGGATAAGAACAAAGGGAAGTTGAAGATGGAAAAGTCGAAGCGACTGAAGAAGAAGGTGTTATCTTCTTGGGATCAAGACCCAAATGAAACATCTAATGTATCATTCAAAGAAGAAGATGAAGAAGACGAAGGAAGAGAAGGAGACTACATGTGTTTCATGGCACTCGAAGACAATAAGGTAAATCTTAACTCTAACTCTGATGATGAAGAGTATGATTGAAAAGAAGAGGTTTAAAAAATTTATGTGCAATATGAAAACACCCTAAAAGAACTCTTAACTCTTAAAAGGAATCGTAAAAATGTTCCAACAAAAAATGATAATAAAGCCATAAGGAAACTAGAAAAATAAAATAAAGAGTTTAAAGAGGAAATTATTAGATTAAAAAGTGAAACAATCCTAGAAGACTTAGCTAAAATTAATGATGATTTAGATAGAGCACACATAAAATTAAGTATAGAAAACTGTGATTTAAATGAAAACAAACAAGTTCTTAAAAGTGAATGTAAAAAACTAAATAATAGGATTAATGAACTAGATAATAATGTTTCAATCATTAAATTAAAATATGAAGATTTGTTTAAACATGTTGAAATTTTTAACAAAGGAAAAGGGGATTTACGTTTGAAGAAAGAGCAACCTGGCAATAGCCAATGGTATCCTTTTATTCATTCATAGTATAGGAGGTTACACCTAGTAGCCCAAGGGTTCACCACACTACATGGTAGTGGGGTGTTATGGTGGATAATGAGGGTGGGGATTCATGATGCTAATGGGGTGGATACTTCTGGATCCAGAGTAAACATGTTTGCCTCGTTAAAACCTTAGCTATGGAAAATCCAGTGGGAAAAACCAACAGTCTTAAGGAAAAAGAGTACAACCTACTGGTTACTCCCCCTGATCCGTACAAGCTTCAGGGTTGTATGTCTCTCAGCCGTCTCATCCCGATTCCTTTTACAAGCTTTACCAAAGTACATCTAGGTAGAGCCGTAGTGAACAAATCAGATAAATTATTACAAGACTGAATCTGCTATACTTCGACTTGCTTCTCCTCTTGTGGGTCGTGCGTCCAGAAGAACTTAGTAGATATGTGCTTCGTCTTGTCGCCCTTGATGAAACCAGTCTGTAGTTGGGCTATGCAGGCTGCATTGTCCTCAAATATTGTGGTTGGCTAAAGGTCACCAATCTTCAGGCCGATAGTCTCTAAGATGTGATGAATGACTGGACGAAGCCATACACATTCTTTGTTTGCTTCATGGAAATTGAGGATCTCGGAATGGTTGGAATAGATTGCTGTAGTGGTTTGCTTCACAAATTTCAAGAGATGGCTGTACCACCGTAGGTGAACGCAAAACCAGTTTGTGATTTCTCGGTGTGAGGATCAGACCTGTAACCTGCATCTGCATAACCAATTAAAGTGGGAGATCCACCTTTAGGGAAATATAATCCCAGGTCAATTGACCTTTGGAGGTAGCGCAGAAGCAGTTTAACTCCGTTCCAGTGGCGCTTTGTATGCACTGCACTATATTTGGCTAGAAGATTCACTGAGAACGCTATATCGGGACGCATACAGTTAGGCAGATATAGAAGTGCTCCAATGGCACTAAGGTAAGGTACTTCAGGACCTAACATTTCCTCCCCCTCTTTTGGCGGATAGAAGGGGTCCTTATGTACATTCAAGGATCCAATGACCATTGGTGTACTTAGAGGATGCCGTTTATCCATTAGGAATTTTTTCAGTAATTTCCTTGTATATGCAGATTGGTGTAACATGATACCACCACGTAGGTGTTCGATCTATACGCCAAGACAATACTTTGGTTTGCCTAGGTCTTTCATTTCAAAAGTATTATTTAGGCTTGTAGATATCTCAGAGATCTCTGCAAGAGATCCAATGAGATTTAAGTCGTCCACATAAACGGCGACTATAACAAAACCTATTCCTGATCTTTTAATAAAGATACATGGGCAGACTTCATTGGTGAAAACCTTGCTGCGCAAGGAAATCACTCTGTCTGTTATACCACATTTTACCCGATTGCTTAAGACCATATAATGATCTTTGAAGCCTTACAGAGTAGACGTCCCGAGGTCTCTCTGCTATCTCTGTAGGTAATTTATATCTGTCAGGGAGTTTCATATAGATATCTTTATCTACATTATCATATAGATATGCAGTTACAACGTTCATGAGCTGCATTTATAGGCTTTCCAGAGATGATAGGCTTAATAAAAATCGGAACGTGATCGCATCCATAATAGGGGAATATATTTGTTCAAAATCTATCCCCGGTCGTTAAAAAAATCCATGTGCTACAAGCCGTTCTTTGTAGCGTACGATCTCGTTATTTTCATTTCTTTTTCTGATGAAAACCCACTTATAACCCACAGGTTTTACACCTTCAGGTGTTTGGACTACTGGTCCAAAAACTTCTCATTTCAAGAGTTAGTCCATCTCTACTCCTATTGCATCGTTCCACTTTGGCCAATCATCACTGCCTTTACATTCCGCAAGAGATCGTGGTTCGATGTCACCGTCTTATTCATCTACATGCATGGAAATATTGAACGCAAATTCGTCGTCAACGACAGTGCTTATTCTGTCCAGTACCTCCCTAGTACGTACAAAATTTAATGATGTTTCTCCTATAGTTTCCTCTTTAGGGGAATGTATGAGGGGAGAGGTAGCGGGTCTGAGCTCAGCATCCTGTGTAGGGTTCATCTTTATTTCTCCAGGATTTTTTCTTTTTCGAGGAGCTTTGTCCTTCGAACCTAGGGGGCGTCCTCTCTTCAATTGAGGTACAACCGATTCTACTGCCGGTGGATTGCATCCATCTTTGGGGATGTCAATCTTAGTTGGCGTATTAGCAGCAGGGACGTGTGATCTGACAATCTTCTGGTTGTCAGTAAAATTATCACATAGTAAATGTACTGTATTTTGAAGATGAAGGATCTTCAGGATCTCATCTTCACATTGACTAGTACGCGGATCATAATGAGACAAAGTCTTTGTGTCCCAAGAAATGGTCTCAGAAGCTTCTGGCTTTTTAGATTGTGTGCCTAGTTTTGAAAAAAACATTTTCATCAAACTCACAGTCATCAAGACGTGCCTTAAATGCGTCACCCATCAGGGGTTCAAGATATCTAATTATAGAGGGTGAATCAAACCCTATATAGATACCCAAACGATGTTTTGGACCCATTTTTGTCCTTTGAGGTGGTGCAATGGGGATGAAGACTGCACAACCAAACACTCTCAAATAAGAGATATTCGGAGGTGCACAATATGCTAGCTGTATCGGAGATAAAATATGGCCACCAGAGCACCGTATTCTGATAAGCGATACGACAAGCAATATGGCATGTCCTCAAGCATTAACATGCAACTGTGATTGTATCCATAATGGACGTGCAATCCATTGCAGTCTCTTTATCAGAGATTCTGCTAACCCATTCTGGGTGTGAACATGTGCTACTTGATGTTCAACTTCGATGACAGTTGCTCGGTAATAGTCTTGAAAGACTTGAGAAGTGAATTCTCCCACATTATCAAGAAATAGTTTCTTGATATGGTTATCGGGAAAATGTTTTCCCTCAACTTAATTATTTGTGCCAATAGCTTTGAAAAAGCTAGGTTGCGGGTGGACAAGAGGCACACATAAGACCATTTTGATGATGCATTTATCAGTACCATAAAATACCGAAATGGGCCACTTACGGGGTGAATAGGCCCGTAAATATCCCCATGTATTCTCTCCAAGAAGCTAGGAGACTCTCATCCCACTTTCAGTAGGGATGGTCTCGTTATTAGTTTACCCTTGAAACAAGGTAGACATGGAAAATCACCCTTCTGAAGAATCTTCAGATTTTTCAGATTATGTCCAAAAGATTGGGTGATGATGCGGTGCATCATTGCCGATCCAGGGTGACCAAGTCTGTTATGCCAGAGTTTGAATCATGGCGATGAAAGGCACTTCTGGTGCACAGTCAAATTAGCTTCTATAGGTTGAATATGAGTATGATAGAGACCCGACGGGAGTCCCTTAAATTGTTCTAAGATAGTTTTTAAACCGTCTTTTTGACGAGTAAGATACAGATATCCATCCTCATTTATATCTTTAGTTTCTAAGTGTTATCTGTTTAAACGAATATCATTGAAACTTAATAGATTCCTATTTGATTTAGGAGTGAAAAGGACATGTTTATTAGGATGTTTTAGAATTCAGTCCACCAAAAAATGGGTTATTCGAAAAGAGTCCCCCAAATCATAGCATTTGCAAATCGGTCCCCAAATCTTTTAAAACACTCGAAAAGAGTCATTTTGGATGGATTCTGTTACAAGGCTTAACTCGGGTGTAGTTTAAGCTAGGTTATACTCGAGTTAACCCGAACCTGAATTAAAAACATCTCTATTTCCATTTATATCGGATCCAAATTACCCCTTTATTGGACATCCACAATGAAATGACATCCACTATACTGGAACCTCCATGAATACACCCTCTCCAAGCTCCTCAAATGCTCACAGTTCCATTGCCCCAAGCATCTGAAATAACATTTTTGGTTTTTGGAACCGGGTTGTTGATTTTTTACTAGGGTTTCTTCGATTTTGGCCACTTGGGTCTTTCTGCACTCTGTTGGTGGTTGCTTTCATATGTAATGTGATGGTGTATCTGAGTTGGTGGCCAGAAAATTAGTTCTTTGAATATTTGAATTCCCAGTTCTGGACCAATGACACTGAAGCTTTGTTGACAAGAATTTCATGAGTGTGGGTAATTTCCAGTTTTTGATGGACTGGGATTTGAAGTTGCCATGTGATTTAGCTGAGGTGAAGGCAAACGTCGAGGCCGGAATCGGGCCGATGGTTAGACAAGGCAGCAACCTGGAAGTTCAGGCCGACATGGACCCGTTGGACTGCTCTGTAGACCTCAAGCTTGGCGGGCTGGGAAGCTGGGAGAGGGTTGAAGATGAGGATATATTTGTATTTCACGTTTTCTGTTAGTCTCCACGGAATATTCCTCTCCGAGCTAACACTTCTTAACCTGAGGGACGCTTTTTGAGTGTTTTAAAAGATTTGGAGGACCAATTAGCAAATGCTAGGATTTGAGGGACTCTTTTCAAATAACCCATTTTGGGGGACCGAATTCTAAAAAACCCCTTTTATTATTAGTCTCGTGTTATTTGGGAGCAAAATCATTGCTTCACCAGATCCTTCAATTATGTTTGACAGTCCCGAAATAGTAATGACAGGACCATCATAATCATTTAAGCTAATAAAATAGCTTTTTTCGCGAAGGATTGTGTGCATCGAGGTACTGTCCACTAGGCACTAACACTTCATCTATAGAACATGAATTTAATACTTTAATAAAAAGGAAGACATTCATTATTGAAAAGGAAAGATATACCATGATTAAGAAAACTACAGATGAAGTACTGATAATAGATAAATTAAATGCATAACAAATAAATATGACATCAGTCTAGGAGGCCGTTATTCTCGAAGTCGTCCATTGTGAACTTGGTTGACAGCTGTTTTTCCACTAGATTTGTTTCAACGGGAGACTTTAGGCTCGACTGATACAGATCTTAGAGGTGTCGTGGAGTACGACAGTTTCTGGACCAATGTCCAGTCATGCCACATCTATGGCATTTGTCCTCCCAATTTTTCTTGGGAATAGACGTCTGTCCAGTGTTCTTTTTCTTCCATTGGAGCTTCTTCTTTCCCTCATTGTTGTTGCATTGGGGAGGGTTGTTATTCTGGGGAGCACATCTGGCCTGCCTCTTAGGGTCTTTCCCTTTGTTGAATTTCCACTTCTGTTTGTTCTTCTGCTTCTGGGAAGAAACTTTATGAACCTCAGGGAGAGAAGCCGAGCCTACAGGACGTAGGTTATGTGTGTCCAGTAGCAAGTCTCTGTTCTGCTCTGCCATGAGAAAGCAGGAGTACAGGTCAGAGTACTTAGTGAACTTGCATTCATGGTACTGTTGCTTGATGATTGCATCCTTCTCATGGAAGGATATGTAAGTCTTTTCCAGCATGCGTTCTTCCGTGACTTCTTCACCACATAACTTCAGGCGTGAGGTGATATTGTGAAGTGCTGAGTTATACTCAGCAACGGACTTGAAGTCCTGAAGTCGGAAATTTTCCTACTCATAACATGCACGTGGGAGGATCACATCTTTCTGATGCTTATACATGTTCTCCAGTGCAGTCCACAACACTAATGGATCTTCTACAGTGAGATATTCGGCCATCAGGGTCCGATCAATATGTTGCCTGATATAGATTATGGCTTTTGTGTTATCTACATCAGAGACTATTGGGGTAGAAGCTACCTCAGCAGTGCCCGTTGTCGTGGCTGTAGCCGTAGGATCAGGAATAAAGATTGTGGCCATAAGGCCGTGTGTGCGCAAGTGGAACTTCAAGTCCACTTGCCAGCTCAGATAATTCTTTCCATCCGCATCGAGAACTTCAAAGTCGACGCTCGCTATTTTTTCCATATTATCTAAGCATTTAAAATAACATGAATTAATAATAAAGCATATTAAAAATTCATGTAAAATTAATAAATTAGTTGCGTGGATCGACCAGTCACCACATAATAAAATCCAAAGTCCATAAGTTATGCAGTCCAGAGAATACAAAAGACAAACATGGAAAATTTCAACTTGGAAACCCGTTGCGTTCCCAGCAAATTTGCAATTTTTCCTTCGTCTTCAAGGAAAGATACTCTGGTCTTTGGCTTATACAAATATATCATTACTTAAATTTCTCTCAAAAAAGAAAAGAAAATGCGAGGAATATAAAATGGTGACAAACTGGCCGATCCAATATCACAACGTAATTTATTAAATATCCACGCAATTTATAAATTATGCAACAAACACAGGCATAAATCATGGTGCAACATCACGTGCAAGTAATTATATGGAAAAATTAAAATATTTAATAATTACTTAGGCCACAAGGAGACATATCATGCACCATTAGGTTCGATAACTAACGGCAGCGATCTCAGGACCTTTCATAATTATTAAACATAAAAATATTAATTAATCCAATGTAATAATTATGCAAATAGTGATGTTAGTAATATTATATGGACCAAAAACATTATTTTATAAACAAAAAATTCTCCAAAAATTAAAATTTATTGCCAATAAATGATTTACGATTTTTCTTATTTTTTCAGAATTTTCCAGAATTTTTCTAGATTTTTCTGATTATTTTAAGGATTTTTAATAGAAAATCTGATTTAAAAACAGATTTTACTATTTAGAAAGGTCATTTATATGTAATAAGAGACATTTTGGGCCAGCTAAGGGCATCAGGCGCAGTAGACAGATATAAATTTATTTATTAAAACAGGTTGAGAATCAAAATCTTACTCCCATAAATTTCAGCTTGGCTGGAAATTTCATAACAGTCAGGTTTAATAGCAAATTTCTCCACATTTTTGTACAGAATGTGACAATTCAATGTAAATAAAAGTTGTACATATAGGTGTTCTGGGTTCACAAATCAATTTTTATGAAGTTTAGATGAGTATTCTATTTTCTACAGAATTTACGCCAAAGTGTACATGTGCTGGAATTGAAAACAGAAACTGCATTGACTTCATGACTTAATTACTCCTAATTTCAGTTCAATTCAGCAAAAGTGGAAAACTACAAAGTTGTAGATCTTGATGTTATCTTTCCAACAAGGCCAAGAACACTAAATTTCATTAAGTATTCAGGGACTGTGATCACTGTTTTCGTGAAAGGTGTCCCAGATTGGATAAAATCAGACATGTTGGAAAGATTAAATTCATACTCCTATTTACAGTCCGAATTAGACAAAGTTCACAACATGAAGGTTGTAGAAAATAGTCCAAACCTTTAGTCATAAAATTTTCAGAACAATATCAGCTCTAGAGGAATAAATAAAATAATGCGCATGTAAATCTGTCCTGATTTCTAGCAACATATCATAGCATGTAAATCGCTTCGGGCGATAGCCGAAAAATCATTTGGCATGCTCCTAACAATTTCAGCTTGGCTGGAAATTTCATAACAAAATCATTTTCAGAACAATAATGGAGATAATTTTTTTGTAATAAAATAGTTTTTATTTGTATTTTGATTTGATTATTACAAGCAACTTGCATATGTAATAAAATTTTTTTATGGTCCATAAACTTTATCTACGGGAAAATAAGTATACCTCTAGATCAATGATCTAGGGAAGAGCCAAAAAATCCGTAGATAGAAAAAAATCAATGCTCCTGCAATGCCTTGCAAGTAATCGATCGCTTGTCGTTGTAAAAACTTTGTCGCAACAACTAGATTCCTTCGCAAGAGAGAAAATATGTGGGGAAGACGGAATAAAATTTTGTGGCTCCAAAAGAATTTTTCTAGAGTTTCGTGCTAATAACGTGTTTGAAGAAAGAGCAAACATGGCAATAGCTCATGGTATCCTTGTATTCATTCATAGTATAGGAGGTTACACCTAGTAGCCCAAGGGTTCACCCCACACATGGTAGTGGGGTGTTATGGTGGATAACGAGGGAGGGAAGACCATACGTTTCCCTCACTCATAACAGTTTAAACAATTTATTAAACACACAAAACCAACTAATAATAAGTTTAGCTTACGATATAATAAGAGTAGTAATAAAAAGAATCAAACTCAATATAAATCTAAGCAAAATCATGCCTATTTGTACACAAACTTTTCTAAGAAAACAATATTTAAAAATCGTAACCACTATAAGTCTAAAGAGATAATAAAAATTTGTTACCTAAAATGGATTAGTTAAAATGAAAAACAAATATGTTAATAATTTTATAGAAAATATTCATATGTCTAAAACTTTAAATATGTAAACAATAGAAACTCAAAACCCAAATGGGTTTGGTTTCCAATTGAATCACATAATCTTATGAAACCCCTAAGGTACCACAAACCCTAAAGCTAATTCTATGGGTACCTTAGATAAGAAAAAAATTAATAATAATAATGATTATATAAATAGATGTAGTGAAAATCTTCTTAATTTACATTCTCTGCATGTTTAGTCGACTAGAACATGTTGCACTGTAGTCGACTAATCCTGAGTTATATTAGCTTCTCATTCAATTTCCAAGAATTAGTCGACTAGTAATATCTTGTTAGTCGACTAATACCATGATTAGTCGACTAACAATGGTATTCTAATCGACTAGTCATCCAATTTTCTGACAGAGTCTGTCTTTTGAAAAAAAATGCGTATCTCTATTTTATTATGCAAATTGGGTATCATCCAACTCAATAAGCTTGAGTTTGGAATTCTATGACTAATTATATGGAGCCAAAAAATAGGATACCAAGTCTATTGTTTATTTTCAGGTATGTATTGATGCTACCACATACAACCCCAAAATTTAATACTTCAACATTTGGAGAAGGAAAATGCTTGATCCCAGGGGAGGCCTAAAAGTTTGATACACAACTTTGTAAGGGTAGCTCAATAAAAGTTTGTAAATATATTTTAACAGTTGGCATCATATATCATTTGGTTTCAATATTTGGTATCCCTGTTTACTTAGTGTCACATTGATATAGGATGCATATATAAATGATATAACACTTAGTATTATAATGCTTAAGATATTGAGTCACCAAGTCCTACATGAATATTTAATTTGACTCATGTCCTTTTAGTAATATTAACAGGGAGAGGTATACAAAGGGAGAGATATTTGACTTAATGTGACTTGTGTGATCCTTACTTGAAATATTAAGGGAGAGAGAGGTTTTCAATTGATTTGACTAGATACTATTTAATAATGGTGAAGCGGAAGAAAGATTAGATGACGTACAAACAATATGATGGTTAAACACTTGGCATAACATTTTGTACAGACACTTCTTGATCAATGTTTGCAAGTTTTAGCACATTTATAGTTATTAATGTTACATTTATTGCTAACATGATGTGTTGCAGGAAGAGTAAGTATTTATACCATATTATTATATATCCATGTTTGCCATCATCAAAAAGGGGAAAATGTTAGGATATTGAGACACACCAAGTGTATTTTGATGATGAGCAAACATATCATCCAATAATCTATAAGTGCAGCTATGAGAATATAAAGAAAATCAAATAACACTCACACCAAAGTGAGTTCAACCAGGGCATTGCAATCAAGGAAATCATGGCAAGGAGTTCAAAGATTCAAGACTACATCAAAAGCCACAAAGTATATGTACTATGATGTAATCTTTATATTTGTCTTGATTAGAATGTTAAGTCCTTAGTTGATGCTCTCACATACTAAGAAATGTATTAAAATATTTTAAATGTTTAAAAAAGTTCTCGTAGCATATCCTAAGTGTTATAGGTCAAAAATAATAATTTATAGGTTAATTAGGTGACACGAACAGATACCTAGTCGATCAGCTGAACCTAAGAATTATAGATTAGTAAGCATGTCAAGCTAGTCGATTACAATACATGAACTAGTCGACTAACTCAAGAGATAGTCTACTAGTAAGTGTACATTATTCAACTAGAAAAGAGAGAGCATGAAGTCTCTTGAATGCCTGGCATAGTCGACCAAAGCACTTCTCCTCGCCGACTAGCCGATGGCCTAGTTGACTAGAAGTTGTACTCTAGTCGACTAGAACTAGCCGTAGGTCCTAAAACAAAAAGATTTTAACTAGTCGCTTTTTGACCGTTGGAGGGATATTTTGGTCATCTGTCTTGACCCGAATTTTCCTATATATATATATATATATATATATATATATATATATATATATATATATATATATATATATATATATAGGGTTGTTCAGATTTTAAAGATAACTTTTAATGATCAATATATAAGAGAAAAAAATTTTAAGATGTAAAGATTTCAAAAGAAAATCATCTTTCTTTCGCCAAATTTCTTAAAAGTTTTCAATCTCTCTTTAGCCATGTCCTTGATTTCCAAGAGCTCCAAATTCCATCTATTTGAGATCAAGTTCTCCTATAGATACATCACGTACATAAGAACTTCAACTCAGGCAATATGTACTTATATCAACAAGCATTGCAACTATATTCTTACTTGTTGTTGTGGAAGGAAAGCCCTATTGTTGGTGAGGTGGTTGTAAAATCCTCTTATTGTAGAGGTGTTGAAAAATTCTCATTGTAGGTAAGGTGATTGTAAAATACTTATTGTAGGTGAGGTGGTTGGAAAAATTCTCAAGGTTGTAGAGGTGGTTCTCTTGTTTGAGAGGTGACAGTGTATGCTGAATATAGGTCTGCGTTTTGACCGAACCAGGGTAAAATACTTATCTTTGCGATTGTGTTTTTGTGCCTGGTTTCTACTTGCAAGGTTTATCTTCTGCTATTAATCTTTACATTGTGCAAGTTAGATAGTTGATAAAGAGTTTAACTTGGTAACTAAGTTAAAATCTTGGGAGAAACTTAGAGACTTATTTTAAATTTCATAAACAATATTCACCCACATCCCTTTAGTGTTCTCCTTGCCATCTCAGGAATCTAACATGTGTGTGTGTGTGTGTGTGTGTGTGTGTGTGTGTGTGTGTGTGTGTGTGTAAAAATGGCCATGTGGATGTGCACATGTAAGTTACATGTGTATGCCTACAAAAAATGTTAGTTCTTGGGTTCAAGACTAACATTGTTTTGATGATGATCAATACATTATGTTAGTGTGCTTATCAATCTTATGTTTTAGTCTCAATTTATCTTAATGATTATATGTTGATGAGACAAAGCATAATGCTTGGAGGAAGATACAATGGATATCTTAAAGACCTCTAAGAGTGATGGATTGCTCAAGCTTGGATGAAGTCATGAAGATCATCTAATGATGCCAAATCTTGGAGCATAAGGATGGACATCAAGAGGAGCATTGCCAAAGGTTGGAACTTGATGAAGGAAAGCTCATCAAGAGGTGCCAAAGATTGGAAGATGATGGGGAGATCAAGCCCACTCTTGCTTAAAGACTTAGACTCTAGGAGATGCAAATTGTAATCCATGTAATTCTTTATTACAAGCATTTCTCTTTTTGAGTCTAAGATCTTGTAATGCCTTGATTAGATGGTCTCTCATTCATGCATATGCATTAACCATCTTAGTGTACCTTAAGATTATCATAGAAACCAATCCAATAGGTTTCCCATGCCAAATAACTCAATTTGAGTTTTTGGCCTTCCAACAGGCGCCTGCTGAAGGCAGGACAGGCGACTGGTGATCTCCAGGTGCCTGGCTAGACTTCTACAGGCGGCTGTTATGCATTAGCTCAAGTCATATTTTCTTGACACTTTCTTGAGCTTTTGGTCCAGACGACTGATGTCACGCCCTGCTTCCCAAAATAGGTGCGAGGATGAGACGAAGGTCCGCATAGGCCGGGGCTGTGAGGCCTGGGCCCAATAAGCGTCTGTAGGGATACCATGTAGTTACAGGTTCTTGCATATAAAAGTTCTGAACAATGAAATAAGAGTACACATAAGGAAACTGCATTCATTAATATAAAGAGATAATATCCAGCGATACATCAAGTCTAAAAAGGAGCCCAAACATGGCTACAATTGCAGAAAGGGAAACTAAAGGTGCTACGCACCCAACCTAAAACAGAAAGTAAAAAGGTGCTACGCACCCAACTAAGAACAACGGGAAACTCCAAGGTCAGCAACTGAGAAACCCTTAAGACTGATCCTCGCCCGGGTCGTACTCTTAATCAGCAGCGTACTCCTGCTCCAAGTCCTCTGGTGCCGGCTCCTGGTCTACTAACTCTGTCTCGGTACCTGACGTACAAACACCAAGAGAAAGTGGTTGTACGTCAGGCGAGTCTGCAAGTAAACGTGAGAAGACTCCATTGCAAGGTGTATAACAATTTAAGGATGACATTTTAAAGGTTGTTTACATGATGATGATGCAACAACATGGCAATTATATATATGTGCAGGAAAGTAAAGACAACACAGAAAAGTAAACATGACAGACAATAGCTGTAGCGTGTGCTACTGGCTACAAGATTAGACAAGACAAGACAAGACAAGACAAGAAGTACCGTGTGACACCAAGAGGGTTCACGCCTTTCGGATAGAGGGGATAAAACCTGCTAAACCGAGCGCACGCTCAACCCTACCCCACCCAATGTGCACAAGACAATCATTACAAGGGATCACTCACACACTAGGTGAGTGCCCTATTCGCCCGCAGGCTTGTGTATCATGACAAGGGTTCACTCTCTCTAACTTGGAGAGTGCCCTATTCGCCTGCAGGCTTATGCGACACATGACATGACATGACATGACATGACGAAAGTGGATGGAAGTTGTTCATTCTAGGAGGTCCACACACAGGCACACACAAATAAAACCTAGGTTGTCAGTTGTTGTTGTTGTGCCTAGACTTCATCGTCAAGTCCAGGCTGTCGTGGGTGTCCCAGACGCTATCATTTCACGTCTGGTGCTCTTGTTTATACTTTTTACAGTTTAAAAGAGACAATGGCCTAAACGTGGCCAAAACTGCGCAAGTGAACACACTTGCCTGCGGTGGCAAGCAGTACGTCCGTCAGGAGCGTCTCGTCGAGGCAGAGCATTGGTAATGGGTCATCTGAAACGAGTCAAGTGACGGTGTCAAGTCGCGCTTATCAGAAATCCTATTAGGGTTCATTTCTAGGCTAAATATGGCTACCCTAACAGTTCCATGTCAAGATGTCTGTTCAGCCTATCCGACGATTCCATCCTATGTACACAGTTAAATAAGTCTGATCGTCGATCTACGGTTTCACATCGTTTTAAAGGAGCAGAAAGTAAATTTAGTTACTTTAGTTTTCGATTTTAGTTAGGTTTTGATGACTTAATGTTTGGGTTGCTACAAGTGAGAGGGCTAACCTGGTGCGACAAACGCGCACGAGTCTGACGTCGGGTCTAGAAACGGTGGCAGTGCTCGTGTCCTCGACTGCGGGTAGCGCAGTAAGGGTCGTCAATCATCTCAGCTGCGGATAGTGCAGTGAGATGACACAGCAACGGGTACGGCATTGGGATTGCTTCAGTTGCGAGTAACGCAACGAAACGTCATGGTGACAGCTACTACGTCGGGAAAATGCGTGAGATCCGTGGCATGCATGGACTCCTAGGAGCAAGGGGGCTGCCGGGGATATGAGGAGGCCGAAGGGGGGTCGCGCGGCCTGAGGGGTGACCAGAGCAACGGCCGACGGCGATGTGGTCGGCGGTTTTGTGAGGAAAAGGACAGTTTTGTGTAGATGACGGGCTGTTTTGGGTTGCAGCGAGATTGCCGCAGCCTGAGGGGGTAACAAGGGCTGTAGTAGTTAGAGGGGGTCGGAGGGAGGTCGACGGTGGCGAGGGGGGTTGCCGGCGGCGGCCGAAAAAGGGTGGTCGACGGTTTCAAGAGCTGGGCTGTCGGTAGTTTTGCTAAGCCACCGGGTCTGTCTTAGGGTAGAGAGAGAAGGGAGGAGGGGTGAGGTGTTTTTGAGGAAGAGGGGGGAGGTCGGAAGACGGCCGTGCGGTGGCCGTGTGACAGCGGGAGCAGCTGGCTGGCGGTTTTGATGGGGGTTAATCGGCAGTTTTGGGTTCTTGTGGCAAAAAGCAGCTCTTGGGGTGCTTCAAGGAGGGAGAGAAGAGTTGGCCGGAGCAACGGGGTGATCGCTGGAGCGACAACGTGGCCGACGGCCTGGGTGCGTGCGTGAGGTTGAAGAAAGAGGGGGGCGGCGGCTGTTGTGATGAGAAACCCTAGTGCTTGCGTTTGGGTGTTGTTATAACTTGATATCTTGCTAAATGGTGTTAAAAGAGGGTGTAGTTTAGGTTGATTGGAGAGAGGGTGTGTGAGAGGGATATGGTATATTTAGGGTGGGGATAGCCAGAGAATCACTCATGTGATACATAAGAATCCCAATAGATTAGGTTAAGTTTGAATTTCAAATTAGATTAGGCCAAATGGGATTTGAAAGTAATTAGTGTGATAGGTTGGGCTAACGGTGTCCGAAAATTATGAGAAAAATATCAGAACGACCGTGACGATGAGAGGATCGAGAACACGGGGTTCGGTCACGACCTGACCTAAGCCCACCGAGAACGATAATAAAAATAAAAACTAAGCATTGAAGTCTAGAGGCTAAAACACCCCTCCAAACAAAGCTGATTTGTGGGAGAACGACCCGTGAAACGATGTTCACTAAGAATCCCACAAATAACTACTCTTTCATACGGTCAAAACGATATATAACATCGCGTATTCCGGATAGAAGAAAGGACTAAGAAAAATACGCGTACAAAAGAGAAAAGTACGAGCAAAATACGAACGGTCGGAAAGCGGCCGTTACATTTTACCCTCCTTAGAAATGATTCCGCCCTCGGAATCTCTTATACTAATACCAATAATATCTATATGCACTTATGCCTGCAACTCCCATATCCCACATAATGATTGCTAATCCTATAACTTTAATCAGCATTCCTCAAATAATTCATTATTACTCGTCTCTTCACTGAATAATGCTTCAACTAGAATCACATCCTAGCACTTAACTATAAATCCATATTACCGTTTGCAAATCAACAATCATCTCGTCCCCAATATATTCTTCATCATATTGACTCATAAATTTTCGCCATAATTAATGAACCATTAAACCACATCTTATCCTTACCCCTATTATCTAATTTCCTAACCATATTAAATCCGTCTTCTTAACTATCCATTCGTCTTAACATGTCGTGTTATTTCTAATGTCTTCTTCACCCCAACTTTATAATCAAGTCTTGATGCTTTAAATACTCTACTCATTTTCATGATCACCCTAAATCATACTATACCTTCATAGCTACTCCTATCTACTACTCGTCTAAATTCTCAGATCTGATAAGTACTCATCTCCCTGTGTACAATTTCATTCAACCAGAATTCTCCATTGAGTCCGTTACGCATTGGTATTATAAAAAAATATGTCTGGGACACCTCATTCTTTTCATCCCAAAGAAATTTAATCTAACTTCCTTGTGTTCAAAATTAACTAATCACTGCTACATCATATCTCATCTCACACTATGCCTACCCGCAAACATAATCCTATAGCAATAATAACCAATTCTAACAATATAACAACAATGAAATTAACACTTCCGAAGAGGGAAAGAAGAGGAAAGAATGTTTAAAGCCAAGGATATATTTTAAAAACATGTGGGAAAAACGTGTGGAGTTGTGGTATTGGATGGGGGAAGATGGGGGGTTATGATCTTCATGGGCTAGTCTCAAAATATTAAAGATTTGATTTAAAAGAAAACAAAAAGTTTTGATACAATCACATGCAGCCAAAATAAATAAGCTATACTATAATATGAAAGACTAAGTCTATGGAATTACCTGCAATGATGCCATCCATGGCTGTCATAGTATATGCTCCACGAACAACAGCTCCTCTCTGAATGGGGGCAGGCGCTCTACTCTGCAGTGGGCTGGTGCTCCGCCCTCAGTATGGCGATACCTGGGGCAATCTATAACGGCGTGTCTGACAGCTCCACATGCCAGACACAAACCCATCTTCTTCCTGCAATAACTCGAATGATGCCCGGCTTGCCACAGAAATGACATTGATCCCTGGCCTGACTCTGTGCAGGTGCCCCTGGCCTTTTGAAAAGCACCGACTGAACGGGTCCCACTACAGGCCTAGCTGTTGGCCTGAACTCCTCCGTCGGTCGCTTTCCTCCACCAGCAAGAGGATCAGGAAGTCTCGCCACAGTCTCATGGTTTCTGGTTGCGTTCAGTACGGCTCCCATAGTAGTCAAGTCCGTCGAAGTCATAGAAGCCTGGATCTTGGGGCGTAGCCCCTGACGAAACCGATCAGCTCTGTTCTCCTCCTTCTTCACCATGTACGGGGCAAAGCGGCTCAACATCTCAAACTCTGCTTCTTACTCATCAACAGATAAACTCTACTGAGTCAGATTCACGAATCGCTGCAAGAGCTCCATCTTCGCAGCCTTGGGGAAGTACTTCTCCTTGAACATAGACTTGAAAGTGCTCCACTCAACTGGCTTCTGCAGACGCCTCTCCTCAATGCACCACCAGTTCCTAGCATTCTCAACTAGCTGCATCTTCGCTATCTCCACTCTGGTCCCATCAGGTATCTTAGCAGATATCAACTTATCTTCCGTACTCTGGATCCATTGGTCGGCATCTAGTGGTCCATTCTTCCCAAAGAAGGTCTTCGGCTGTAACTCATTGAACTGCTTCACTCCAGGAGCAACTCGAGGTACATGCAGAGGCGGCGGCGGCGGTGTAGCCAGAGCAGCCTGGGCAGCACGGGCAACCCGATGTGTCTGCTCAACAAACTAATGCTGAACATCCAACATCTCTCTCATAACGCCCAGAAATTGGCGAAACTCGCCACCTTGGCCATCCATGGTCCTGTCCGCTGAAGGTTCGGCTCGGGTATTGCGTCCTCCTGCCATCATATTGACAAGGAAAACCCCATTTAGACTTGTACATGTTAAATTGTATATTAAATGAATACGGTACTCTTATTGTTCCGAACTTTTTGCGTGACATGCATGGGCCACCACTAAAACCTGTCACGCCCTGCTTCCTAAAATGGGTGCGAGGACGAGACGAAGGTCCGCATGGACCGGGGCTGTGAGGCCCGGGCCCAATAAGCGTCTGTAGGGATACCATGTAGTTACAGGTTCTTGCATATAAAAGTTCTGAACAATGAAATAAGAGTACACGTAAGGAAACTGCATTCATTAATATAAAGAGATAATATCCAGTGATACATCAAGTCTAAAAAGGAGCCCAAGCATGGCTACAACTGCAGAAAGGAAAACTAATGGTGCTACCTAAAACAGAAAGTAAAAAGGTGCTATGCACCCAACTAAGAACAACGGGAAACTCCAAGGTCAGCAACTAAGAAACCCCTAAGACTGGTCCTCGCCTGGGTCGTACTCTTGATCAGCAGCGTACTCCTGCTCCAAGTCCTCTGGTGCCGGCTCCTGGTCTACTAACTCTGTCTCGATACCTGACGTACAAACACCAAGAGAAAGTGGTTGTACTTCAGGCGAAGTCTGCAAGTAAACGTGAGAAGACTCCACTGCAAGGTGTATAACAATTTAAGAATGAAATTTTAAAGGTTGTTTACATGATGATGATGCAACAGCATGGCAGTTATATATATGTGCAAGTAAGTAAAGACAACACAGAAAAGTAAACGTGACAGGCAATAGCCATAGCGTGTACTACTGGCTACAAGACTAGAAAAGACAAGACAAGACAAGAAGTACCGTGTGATACCAAGAGGGTTCATGCCTTTCAGATAGAGGGGGATCAAACCCGCTAAACCAAGCGCACGCTCAACCCTACCCCACCCAATGTGCACAAGACAATCATTACAAGGGATCACTCACTCACTAGGTGAGTGCCCTATTCGCCCGCAGGCTTGTGTATTATGACAAGGGTTCACTCTCTCTAACTTAGAGAGTTTCCTATTCGTCTGCAGGCTTATCCATGACAAGGGTTCACTCTCTCTAACTTGGAGAGTGCCCTATTCACCTGCAGGCTTATCCATTACAAGAGATCACTCTCTCTAACTTGGAGAGCACCATATTCGCCTGCTGGCTTATGCAACACAAGACAAGACAAGACAAGACGAAAGTGGATGAAAGTTGTTCATTCTATGGGGTCCACACACACACACAGATAAAACCTAGGGTGTCAGTTGTTATTGTTATGCCCAGACTTTGTCGTCAAGTCCAGGCTGTCGTGGGTGTCCCAGACACTATCATTTCACGTCTGGTGCTCTTGTTTATACTTTTTACAGTTTAAAAGAGACAATGGTCTAAACGTGGCCGAAACTGTGTAAGTGAACACACTTGCCTGTGGTGGCGAGCGGTACGTCCGTCGGGAGCGTCTCGTCAGGGCGGATCGTCGGTAAGGGGTCGTCTGAAACGAGTCAAGTGACGGTGTCAGGTCACGCTTATCAGTAATCCTATTAGGGTTCATTTCTAGGCTAAATGTGGCTACCCTAACAGTTCCATGTCAGGATGTCCGTTCAGCCTATCCGACGATTCTATCCTATATGCACATTCAAATCAGTCCGATCGTCGATCTACGGTTTCACATCGTTTTAAAAGATAAGAAAGTAAATTAGTTACTTTAGTTGTCGATTTTAGTTAGGTTTTGATGACTTAATGTTTGGGTTGCTACAAGTGAGAGGGCTAACCAGGTGCGACGAACGCCACGAGTCTGACGTCTGGTCTGGGAGCGGTGGCGGTGCTCGTGTCCTCGACTGTAGGTAGCACAATAAAATCATCTCGGGATCGTCTCAGGATCATCTAGGCTGTGGGTAGCGCAGTGAGATGACACGGAAATGGGTACGTCGTCGGGATCGCTTCGGTTGCGAGTAGCGCAACGAAACGTCTTGCCGACGGCTACTACGTCGGGGAAACGTGCGAGATCTGCGGTGTTCATGGACTCCTAGGAGCAAGGGGGCTGTCGGGGATAGGAGGAGGCCGAAGGGGGTTTGCGCGGCCTGAGGGGTGTCTGGAGCAACGGCCGGCGGCAATGTGGCCGACGGTTTTGTGAGGAAAAGGACAGTTTTGTGTAGATGCCAGGCTGTTTTGGGTTGCAGCGAGATTGCCACGGCCTGAGGGGGTAACAAGGCCTGCAGTAGTTAGACGGGGTCGGAGGGAGGTCGACGACAGTGAGGGGGTCACCGGCGGCAGCTGAAAAAGGGTGGCCGGTGGTTTCAAGAGCTGGGTTGTCGGCAGTTTTGCTAGGCCACCGGGTCTGTTTTAGGGTACAGAGAGAAGGGAGGAGGGGTAATGGATTATCAAGGAAGAGGGGAAGGCCAGAGGACGGCCGGCAGCGGCCGTATGGCAGCGGGGAGCAGCTGGCCGGCGGTTTTGATGGGGGTTAATCGGCAGTTTTGGGTTCTTGCGGCAAAGAGTAGCTCTTGGGGTGCTTCAAGGAGGGAGAGAAGAAAGAGGATGGAGAGAAGAGTTGGCCGGAGCAACGGGGTGATCGTCGGAGTGACGAAGTGACTGGCGGCCAGGGTGCATGCGTGAGGTTGAAGAAAGAGGGGGGCATCGGCTGTTGTGATGAGAAACCCTAGTGCTTGCGTTTGGGTGTTGTTATAACTTGATATCTTGCTAAATAGGGTTAAAAGAGGGTGTAGTTTAGGTTGATTGGAGAGAGGGTGTGTGAGAGGGAGAGGGTATATTTAGGGTGAGGATAGCCAAAGAATCACTCATGTGATACCTAAGAAACCCAATAGATTAGGTTAAGTTTGAATTTTAAATTAGATTAGGCCAAATGGGGTTTGAAAGTAATTAGTGTGATAGGTTGGGCTAACGGTGTCCGAAAATTATGAGAAAAATATCGGGACGACCGTGACAACGATAAGATCGAGAATACGGGTCTGGTCACGAGCTAAGCCCACCAAGAACGATAATAAAAATAAAAAATAAGCGTTGAAGTCTAGAGGCTAAAACACACCCCCAAACAAAGCTGATTTGTAGGAGAACGACCCGTGAAATGACGTTCACTAAAAATCCCACAAATAACTACTCTTCCATACGGTCACAAAGATATATAACATCGCGTATTCCAGATAGAAGAAAAGACAAAGAAAAATACGCGTACAAAAGAGAAAAGTACGCGCAAAATGCGAACGATCGGTAAGCGGTCGTTACAACTGATGTTCAGTATATAGGCTCCTGCCAACCATCAGGTGCCTGAACATTATTTTGTAATTGTCTGTGTACCATTATACGTAACTTGTCTCAAGTCATATTTTTTGACTCTTTCTTGAGCTTTTGGTCTAGGCGACTGATGTTCAATATACAGGCGCCTGCCAACCATCAGGCACTTGTACATTGTTTTGTAATCGTCAGTGTGCCGAGCATGTCTCTTGTGACTCCCGCTGGGCATTCTGGAGAAGGGGCCGCTCGATCGAGCGATGTGAATCGCTCGACCGAGCGCCATCTTTGGGCTTCAGCTCCTGGCTTGGGTGGAAGGATGTCGCTCGGTCAAGCGAGGAAGGCCGCTCGACCGAGTGAATTAGACTGAGAATGCTCCTTATTTTCAACTTGTCAGGATGAGAAGGTACTCGATCGAGCGGAAAATCCACTCGACCAAGCAAATTAGGCAGAGAGTTCTAGGCCAAATGCGAAGGTCCTCTACAGAGATAGCTCGATCGAGCAAGGTGTGTCGCTCGGCTGAGCGGCCCCTTGCAGTTTTCCTTCCTTCACAAGATCTCAGCTCGGTCGAGCATGTGGCACGCTCGAACGAGCGACCTGGAAACTCCTTGCTGGGCCTCTCTTTCTCCTCCTCTCTTCTTTCTTCCTTCATTTGCTCTCTTCTTTTGCTTTGCTCCTTCCTTCCTTTGCTCCTTTGAGTCGGCAAACATGGCGACATGAGCTCCGACGTTCGGTATCCATGTCCATCATCCATTATCGCTCCGAATCGCACCAAAGTTCTCAAAAATCCATAAAACATCGCAAGAATCAAATATATCGTGAAAAGCACGATGGAATATAAAAACGTAAACTTCGGGCGATCAAAATGCTATGGAAATGCACAATAAAACCATGAAAAATATGGACACATCACAAAGGCTTGTACTAGGAGGTTTTTGCAAATGAGGGAGGTTTTTGCTTGCTAGAACAAACCCAGTTGGCAGGGTTTGTCACATGTGCTAGGTGGAGGAGTGTGCCACCTCATCTTCCTACATTGGGGGGAGGGGGTGTGTAATATGGGGTGTGGGTTTGGAGACCCAAAAAGGCCCCTTCATTCACATTAATTGTGAGCTTGCCTTGCTTTTTCATAAAGCCCAATGTGTTGGGGTTCTTGCGGACCCCCAGAGCTCGGATCCGTATCCGTCCTAAGTCGGACAGACCACGGAGGTGCAAAAGCGCAGCGGAAAAACCAGAAATCATAATTTCTACACTAGCTAAACTATTTAGCTAGGCTCTAGGGAGCCAGAACCTAGCCCGATCTATGCCGACTTGGAGTGGGTCTGACCACCCCAAGAAGGATCTACACTAAAGCGACTGATTAAAAATTACGCTAAAAAACGCTTAACCACATACCCGGAATCTTGGCCCTGGAGCAGGCAAGATGTACCGCACCGTCTTGAGAAGCTCCTCGTAGCCGAGCCGCGTTGACCCGATCTCCCTGAGCCGCCTCGCATCCTCGCACCGATCCGCCCGAGCCGCTTTCGCCTCCGAGCCGATCACACGCGGTAGAAAGTTTCACTTGAGAAGAACCCGCGTCTTAGACGTCCGGATCAGATCCAAACCCCCTTCGTACTCGTGCTAGGACCACTCCGGAGAATAGGAAAATTAGAGAGAGAGATTTAGTCGCCGATCGAGCCTGCTCTAAAATTCTGGAGCTACTCGATCGTTGACTGGTGTGTTTTTCAACGAGGAGAGTGCACCCCTATTTATATAGGGAGTGAGCACTCACACTCTCGTTGCGGGCAATGTGGGACAATCCACATGAAGAGAAAAAATTAATTAAGTCATTTGGCTTAATTTCACTTTTAAAGTTAGCCTTTCACCAAGTCAAACTTTAACTAATTAATTCTCCTCACATACTAAACTTCAGACACCAAACAAGCTATCAATCAGAAAAGCTTGGAATGGTGATCGCGTAGGAACTGACGATGACGAATTTCGACTTCGTTTGACCCCTCAAACAATTGCTCAAAGTTTAGCAATTCTCACAAAATTCATAGCCGTCATTAGGGGTTTCAAAAAACCCTAATTGGCTTAAGTTGTGGGCGCGCCCGCTAGACTTAGCGGGCGCGCCCGCCCAAGGGGGGCAAGGGCGGGCCGCCTGCCCGCTGCTGCAGCGGGCGGGCGCCCGCTGCTAGCGGGCGCCCGCCCGCTGCGTGCAGCGGGCCGCGCCCGCTGCATCAGCGGGCGCTGGCCCGCTGTGCAACGGGCCACGCCCGCTGTGCAGCGGGCGCCCGCCCGCTGCACACAGCGGGCCATGCCCGCTGCTGCAGCGGGTCACGCCCGTTTGCCTTTGCACATGGGCCTTTTGGCCCAGTGGGTCTAACCCACTTCCCCTTGAACTCTTTCTACGTTTCTGGGCTCGTTTGAGCTCCGATTTGGACGCGGTTTGAACCTGTGTTTAGACCGGGACGATCCCGTCATCCAGGTAACCCTTTCCAACAAGTTTGTTCCTACTAAATTCGTTGCAACTAATTTACAACACGTTTAGTCAAAGTTAGCATCTAATACAACGTTGTGTCCCTATTGCTAATGCGACTAACTTTCACAACTCAGCTTTTGAATATCATCAAATGATATTTCTCTCTATTCTATATTCCTATTACTAAGACACGAATACTACTCGGTGTGAGACCCTACAGCCTGACCTTACTACAGGTTGGGGCTCGAAACCCCTAGACGACGGTCACTACGAGCAGTAGCTGTCGTCCCTGTTTCAGAGTCATCATAACGTGATCGACCCTTTGACAAAAGTGTCATAGGGTTTGCATTGGCTGTGTCAGAGATGAATTCCGTTAGCTAAAATCCCTTCGTCAAGACTGTGTTTGATGTTGGCCTAGGGTATGGTTTTCTGTCAACCCTATTAGACAACATTGGTCAGTATACGGCGGTCTTTATTGTATACACGTTGTACTACTTGCAACGTACCCCGGCCGAGGATTAACATAAAGACCGTACTGAGCCTATAACACTAACTTCCCTTTAATGGAAGTGACAAATCCCATCTTAGTCATTTACTCACCTTGAGAGCTTCAGGTGCAACCCAACCTAAGATCTTTCATCAGGACTGGTCCTCGAAGCTAGATCATGGGTCTAAGCTACACCGTCCGCTCACAGGTTGGTACAGATGACTTCAGGTCTTAAGGATCAACTAACCTATCATCACCCTAGAGTTATTAAAGACAGATCATTAAAGTTAACCATTTAATAACTCTAACTTGGTCGTTCAGTGAACTCATTCTCCAATGAGCACCTGTGTCTCGTCTCCGACTTCGCTAAGTCGAATGACTATGAGATCATCATTACCCGAAGGCAAGACGAAGACACAGTGATCTATCCGATGTGTCGATATCCAGTTCTCGACACATCTATGATCACGAACCGTTTAAGACTTACGTTTCTATTCGGTCACTTACTTACTCATAATCGAGATCTCATCTAGATATGTAAGGACCTAACTATAAGTCTATGGATATTATCTAAGTATATTAATACAAATCCTTTACACTTAGAATAATACGTACCATATACGGTATGAACAAGACGTATAATCAAGATAAATTGCCTTATGGGCACATATCTTCCTACATCTCCCACTTGCACTTAGGCTATTTATCTCGGTATCTCATGCCGTTATAGCATATCAGTCACTTTGACATTTGATATGGCAAACCTAAGAGTGGTATTACTAATAAGTATCTACAACGAATTTTTAATGGATTGAAATTACATCTCTTGATCACACAGCGTTGATCCTTTGAAAAATGATCTGGATCAATTTTCCTAACTTCGTATAGCTAACAGTCAGCGTATACGATTTAGATGTGGGGTCTAACATTTTCGTAAGTCAGTTTTAGCACACTTCACTTTATTGTGTCAATATGTCAGGTACATATTTGACACCCTAAGTCTATATATATATATGATTAAATCAAAACAATTTTGACTTAATGATTTATATAGAAGATTCATTAAAGTGAAAAATCCTTTTTACTTAGTCCGGAAAAACGGAACTAAGCATACTTACTTGCTCCCACTGACTTTGAGAATTACCTGGTTAAATTACTTCAACATAATAACTAAATCATATTTAGATTTATGTGCAAAAATAACCTTTTGGTAATTTAAGTGCCTTAGATGGAATGTACAAGTGTCAGATTCGGTTTGACGAATGAGTCAAGTCAAGATCGTTTTAAGGAATCTTGACATTGACTCGTTCAATCAAAACGTTCTACACTGTACTAATTCCTTTAACCACATTTAGTATTAACTCTTTTGATAACTAAATGCAGATAATCACGAGTTAAACTTGATATGCGTATTTACTGTGATTGCACACAATTTATACGCCCCCTGGAACTTATACTTAACTACTGATTGACTTCAGACATTTAGTCAGCTTCAAAATCAATATTATCGAAGCTCAACACCATTATTCGAAAATATACGCAACCATTACAGAAAAGCCACATCCACAGAATTTTAAGCCAATTCAATTTCAATTGCAACATACGAGACATCCATTCCAAAACAACGGGTTCATAAAAGGAACCTTAATTTGTTTATCAAAATAAACCTTGAGTGCAAAGCACTCATACAGTGTTTTCGATCTTTAAAGATGATACATTTTATTCAAATAAGAAAAATATCATCTCCATCACGATCATCGTCTCCAGAAGTCTTTGAGCGGTCCCAGCAGCAACTGTTGCTTTGATTGCCGACCGATCTCCGTACTTCTCCAATCTCCAGTTCTTATCAGCCACCTGTATACAGTACACAGATGTCTATAAGTATCTCATACTATATGAATGGAAATAATTGCATTTAATTGAATTTTAATTTGTACCTGAGGTAGAGGCATCAGTATGCCCCTTCTTCTTCTCTGCAAGATAGATCTTGCAGTTCCTCTTCCAGTGGCCAATCTTGTGGCAATGGAAGCACTCAGATTTCGACGGGGCCCCTTTGTTCTTCTTCTTCCCATTCTTAGCCTTCGCAGGTTGTGGGACCTGCCTCTTCTTTCCTTTGCCTTTCGGCTGGTCGGAAGTAGCAGAGCCAACAACCAGTGCAGCCGGCTTCTTATGAATCTCCTCAAACTGCCGGAGCATATTGAGGAGACCCGGAAGATCCGTCTCAAGGCTGTTCATTATAAAGCCAGTTATGAAAGGCTTGAAATCGGGAGTCAAAGACTTTAGGATAATGTCCGTGGACATCTCATTGTCCAGGACAAATCCTAACTGGGCGGCGTCCTCCACGTACCCGATCATCTTGATAACATGATCTTGTACGGGTTCTGTCCCCATCTTGGTGCCCCAGAGGTTGCTAGTGGCCTCGAACTTGGCAGCTCTTGATCGCTTGCCATACAACTCTTGTGCGTTGAGGAGCATGCTTTGAACATCCATATGTTCATGCTTCCTCTGCAACTCGTTGGTCATCGAAGCCAGAGTAAGGCACCTGGCCTTCTCTGCATCCCTCTGGTACAATTTGTAGGCTTCCTTTTCCTCGTGGGTCGAATCTTCATCCGGCTTATCTGGAGCGTCCTCGAACAGTACGTATCCTATTCCGGCTAGGGAAAGGACCAACTTGATGTTCCTAAGCCAGTCTTTGTAGTTCGTTCCATCCAGCACGTTCTTCTCAACCATGTATCTAAGTCCCGAATCCATTCTGTATTTTATAGATACTATAGTTAGTAAATGTTCGTAGTATAGTTTTAATGGTTTTAATAAAACTATATTCTCCCACTAAATTTATTTAAAGCCATAATAATAAACAATTTATTATAAAATAATATTTGTGAGTGAGGGATCCGACTACCCTGAGTCTGACAACCTTGAGTGTATCTCAACAAGTTGTCCGACTCTGCAGTCGGTAGACGAACTCGTCGTCAATCATATTTACTATGATTCCCTATCGATTTTTACCCCTAGTCATTTATGATCATGAGTGTGCTCAACCGGATCACAATGGCTAGCCTAGTCGGACCCTTGTCTTCGTGTCTAGCCTGACTTGCCCCTTTGCTCGGTGTATGCACGACGCGCCGGTTTGGGTCAGGTCTTAGACTACATTCTTGGTTAGACTTACGCCGAAGCTCGTGGGATGAGACAACGGTTTCAGTCAGGTTAAGATGTCAATCAAGAAATTGGTTTCTATAAGATTGACATGTCACGGCTTGAGTGTAGCTCAACAACCGGAACATGTTTCTTACAGTTGCCAACTCCTAAAACAAGGAGGGCTACGATTTATCTTGAACAAGATTATTATCGTATTGACTTAGGTATAGTCGATGGACTTACATAGTCATGAATCGACTCCTTGCGGTCCAGCGGACGCGGCCAGGGAATTGACTAAGCCAGGACCACTTGTTACCCAGTCTAGCTAGGTTGGTCCAAAAACTTTAGCCAAGCACATTGACCGACATCATGATCCATTGAAGGAGTTGTCATCAATCTTATGTTTTCCAAACAACTAAATGGCTTTTAATTAAAAGAACTAGTTAATCCTTATCAACTAGTGGATCCTAAAATTCAAAATTTTTCAGATTGGTTGAACATCTTTTATTAAGTCCTTATCAACTATAAGGTTTTACGTTCAACTTACTACCCCAATCTTATTAGGATTTTAATAAAACAATTCAACATTTTGTCTTTTATGAAAATCATTATTTAAACATTTTAATGAAATGATTTACAAACAAAGGGACTACCCTAATCAGGTATTAGGTTCAATGTTGTTTTGTTTTATTAAACATAACATGTCACTATCATGTTTTAATGGCTAACCTAACAAGGTTTGTGTATACATTATACAACATGAAATGAAAACTAACTTTATCCGCATAAAAGAAAGTTTCATTTTTAGTGACATATAAAAGGTATTTGCAAGTTTAAAAAATTATCTATATAATACAAACATGCAAATCTAAATTTTAACACTTAAAATTAAAGATTAAAATTTTAAAGCCTTCATTAAAAAATTTTATCGCATAAAACTAAGTCGTACAAAATTATCTAATAATTTTAAACCTAGGCCTTGAAAAAAATTTTGACCTCATTTCTAAAATTAAAATATCACATAAAAATTTTAGAAACATCTATGTAGTAAAAGAAATTAATTTTATATTACATCTCATGAAATAAAATTATTTCTATTATTAACAATTTTAAAACTCTTTTAAAATCTTTTAGAAATCCTTTTTAGAAGCTTTCAAATAAAGTTTAAAGATTTCTAACTTTATGTAACTAAAGAAAAATTCTTAATTTTCCCAAAAATAAATTTTCTAAAGTTTACATAAACTTTAAACACCCTTTAAAATTTTTAATGTCTCATAAAAATTTACAAAGTATTTAAAAACATAGTAGACTACTTTTAGATTTATTGCATAAAAATAATTGTCCCAAAATTAAAATTTTCCGTGTTGCAAAATTAATATTTGAAACACAAAATTATTTTCAAAAAAAAAATTTTTGAACATGCAGGCTAAGCATTTTTAACTATTTAAAAAGTCGCTATAGTAGATCTATAGCATAACCGTGGCTCTGATACCACTGTTGGGGTTCTTGCGGACCCCCAGAGCTCGGATCCGTATCCGTCCTAAGTCGGACGGACCACGGAGGCGCAAAAGCGCAGCGGAAAAACCAGAAATCATAATTTCTACACTAGCTAAACTATTTAGCTAGGCTCTAGGGAGCCAGAACCTAGCCCGATCTATGCCGACTTGGAGTGGGTCTGACCACCCCAAGAAGGATCTACACTAAAGCGACTAATTAAAAATTACGCTAAAAAACGCTTAACCACATACCCGGAATCTTGGCCCTGGAGCAGGCAAGATGTACCGCACCGTCTTGAGAAGCTCCTCGTAGCCGAGCCGCGTTGACCCGATCTCCCTGAGCCGCCTCGCACCCTCGCACCGATCCGCCCGAGCCGCTTTCGCCTCCGAGCCGATCACACGCGGTAGAAAGTTTCACTTGAGAAGAACCCGCGTCTTAGACGTCCGGATCAGATCCAAACCCCCTTCGTAGTCGTGCTAGGACCACTCCGGAGAATAGGAAAATTAGAGAGAGAGATTTAGTCGCCGATCGAGCCTGCTCTAAAATTCTAGAGCTACTCGATCGTTGACTGGTGTGTTTTTCAACGAGGAGAGTGCACCCCTATTTATATAGGGAGTGAGCACTCACACTCTCGTTGCGGGCAATGTGGGACAATCCACATGAAGAGAAAAAATTAATTAAGTCATTTGGCTTAATTTCACTTTTAAAGTTAGCCTTTCACCAAGTCAAACTTTAACTAATTAATTCTCCTCACATACTAAACTTCAGACACCAAACAAGCTATCAATCAGAAAAGCTTGGAATGGTGATCGCGTAGGAACTGACGGTGACGAATTTCGACTTCGTTTGACCCCTCAAACAATTGCTCAAAGTTTAGCAATTCTCACAAAATTTGTAGCCGTCATTAGGGGTTTCAAAAAACCCTAATTGGCTTAAGTTGCGGGCGCGCCCGCTAGACTTAGCGGGCGCGCCCGCCCAAGGGGGGCAAGGGCAGGCCGCCCGCCCGCTGCTGCAGCGGGCCGGGCCCGCTGCAAGCAGCGGGCCATGCCCGCTGCTGCAGCGGGTCACGCCCGTTTGCCTTTGCACATGGGCCTTTTGGCCCAGTGGGTCTAACCCACTTCCCCTTGAACTCTTTCTGCGTTTCTGGGCTCGTTTGAGCTCCGATTTGGACGCGGTTTGAACCTGTGTTTAGACCGGGACGATCCCGTCATCCAGGTAACCCTTTCCAACAAGTTTGTTCCTACTAAATTCGTTGCAACTAATTTACAACACGTTTAGTCAAAGTTAGCATCTAATGCAACGTTGTGTCCCTATTGCTAATGCGACTAACTTTCACAACTCAGCTTGTGAATATCATCAAATGATATTTCTCTCTATTCTATATTCCTATTACTAAGACACGAATACTACTCGGTGTGAGACCCTACAGCCTGACCTTACTACAGGTTGGGGCTCGAAACCCCTAGACGACGGTCACTACGAGCAGTAGCTGTCGTCCCTGTTTCAGAGTCATCATAACGTGATCGACCCTTTGACAAAAGTGTCATAGGGTTTGCATTGGCTGTGTCAGAGATGAATTCCGTTAGCTAAAATCCCTTCGTCAAGACTGTGTTTGATGTTGGCCTAGGGTATGGTTTTCTGTCAACCCTATTAGACAACATTGGTCAGTATACGGCGGTCTTTATTGTATACACGTTGTACTACTTGCAACGTACCCCGGCCGAGGATTAACATAAAGACCGTACTGAGCCTATAACACTAACTTCCCTTTAATGGAAGTGACAAATCCCATCTTAGTCATTTACTCACCTTGAGAGCTTCAGGTGCAACCCAACCTAAGATCTTTCATCAGGACTGGTCCTCGAAGCTAGATCATGGGTCTAAGCTACACCGTCCGCTCACAGGTTGGTACAGATGACTTCAGGTCTTAAGGATCAACTAACCTATCATCACCCTAGAGTTATTAAAGACAGATCATTAAAGTTAACCATTTAATAACTCTAACTTGGTCGTTCAGTGAACTCATTCTCCAATGAGCACCTGTGTCTCGTCTCCGACTTCGCTAAGTCGAATGACTATGAGATCATCATTACCCGAAGGCAAGACGAAGACACAGTGATCTATCCGATGTGTCGATATCCAGTTCTCGACACATCTATGATCACGAACCGTTTAAGACTTACGTTTCTATTCGGTCACTTACTTACTCATAATCGAGATCTCATCTAGATATGTAAGGACCTAACTATAAGTCTATGGATATTATCTAAGTATATTAATACAAATCCTTTACACTTAGAATAATACGTACCATATACGGTATGAACAAGACGTATAATCAAGATAAATTGCCTTATGGGCACATATCTTCCTACACAATGCCCCTTCATTTTCCACATATTTACGGGCTGCCATCGTTCTTTTTTCACTTTATCCCCTGCGTTTTTGCACTTTAACGCCTGCTTTCCCACCTTTACCCCATGTGGTTTGCGGTGGGATTTATGCACTCCCCCTCCCCACGTAAGTTGGTTTTGCAATTTAATCCCTTCCCCCGGATGGTACACACACACACACACTTCTCTCTTTTTCGATTGCACGTTGGTCCCTCCTCCTCCCGCCGACACACACACACACACACACACACACACACACTCTCTCTCTCTCTCTCTCTCTCTCTCTCTCTCTCTCTCTCTCCCTCCCTCCCTCCCTCCCTCCCTCCTATCTTGTTGGTTTTGCGCATGCATCGCATCCTGTGTGGGTTTTTTCTTGGGTCATCGTGCACTATGTGCACGCATTATTTCTTGTGTGTGTGTGTGTGTGTGTGTGTGTGTGTGTGTGTGTGTGTGTAGTATTCCGGTGAATACATTTTGCACAAAAAAATTGGCGCGAAAATATTTTTATATTTTTTTGCAAAAATTCAATTTTTTGCAGCATCCAATCTGTATACAGTTATACACCACATACGAAAATGGTTGAACAATAGCGAGCCTTGATCATCGATAAAGCCATTACGAATTCAACGACATCATATCAATATATTTATATACATTTTTTCATAATGCCTTGATCGTGGATCAAGCCTCAATATTTTTCAACCATTTTTTGTGGTGTATAACTGTATGGACTAAAAGCTGCAAAAACGTTTTGAAAAAAATTAAAAACATTAAAAAATGTTTCACACCACAGCTGTGGTGCAAAATGTTTGCATGCAAAAGATTATCATATATATATATATAATACATTTGACAATTGTTTTTGAATCCTAGGGCTGACTAGAACAATCTGACTAGGACAAATGGGTTGATGAAAGATGATCGAGCCAGAATCAACTCCGAAACGATGTCGTTTACCGCAAGCGCACGGTATAGTGGCAAGTGGGTATCAAACACGGGGAAGCGGTTCTATACTACCTATCTACTCCTATGTTGAGTTAGAATTGCGGGTTTATTGGTGGATGTGGAGTATGGAGTGTTGTAATGGTGATGGATGCGAAGGTCGTGTCACTCGATATCGCAAACAAGTGGGTCCACACAAAGAAAGAAAGAAAAGACTAGGGCTTTAGGACTCACCACTAGGACCGTCAGACGTCGATGCTCGGTTGAGACTTTTACGTTGCGTTGGTTTTATTGGGGATTTGTAGCATCTAGAAAGTGAATTCATGCATCTGGGCATCATGAATCTAACGTATCGTATTAACCCCGCTCTCGCGATAGGCGCATATCATACGTGCATTAAGGATCTACAAGGTTCTCACCACTCTCGTGGTTCGAACGCTCTCAACTCGTACCACTCTCGTTGGTTAGAGCTTTGAGGTATTTTGGTGGCTCTTATTGACGCAATGGCGGTAGCCGTCAATTAGTAATATAGTTCGTCGGTGGATCCCCTCAAGGCACGAGCCGGGCATGGTCACATACCTCGGTTGAATACACTAACTCCCTAATTAAATCCATAGGATACTCCTTAAGCTAATCAATTCCACCGACCGTGGGCACGATCTCAGTACGAGTTCTCCTAGGGATTTTGCTAGATCAACCAAAATACAACCCCATTTATAACCAACGCACCATAAAAATACCAAATTTACGTCTAAATCCTAAGATCCATGGGCTATTCCCTTAGCCCTATATAGAACTACACATGCATCATAGGAAAAATAATAGAAGATTCAATAATAGCAAGAGAATTCATCCTATCATGCATCAACGAGATATTCAATCAATAATCACAAAGAAATAACAAAAATAGAATTAAAGAGACAAAAGTACTTATCTTGATACAAAGGAAGGGCCTAGGGCATGGCCTAACTCCCCAAAAGATCGTCACCAAAAAACTCTTAAAAAACTCTCTAAAACTCACCCCAAAAATCTCCCTCTAAGTCCCTCTAAATCTATGTCAAAAATCTCCTCTCCGAACCGTCTGTAGAACCCCCCTGGCGGGTGCCAAAAATCACCCCCAAAACCCTCTAAATCGTCCCCAAAAAATCCAGGCGCAGCTCAAAGAATGGGCCCACAGCGACTCGGTCGAGCACAAAGCTGCTCGGTCGAGTCGTCCGACTGCTCGGTCGAGCAGCCCTCTTACTCGGTCGAGTACGACAGGGAATCAAGCTTCTCCGAAATATGTCGCTCTGCCAAACCGGACAGAGTAGATTTAGCTCGGTCGAGTAGGAGGTTGCTCGGACCGAGCAGACAACTGCTCGACCGAGCAACCTGACGTCGTCGCCAAATAGGACATCAAATGCACATTTCAGCACCTTGCTCGGTCGACCAGTCAACTGCTCGGTCGAGCAGGTTGATGTTCAGCTGATTAGGGGCTAAAAACACATTTCAGCATCATTTTGCACACTACTCGGTCGAGTAGTGCACTGCTCTGACCGAGTAGTGTACTGCTCGATCGAGTAGGCTGCTGAGAACAATTTCAGCACTGCACTATCAACTTATAGAAATTTCTCAGAGCTCATCTGACCTCCAATTGGTGTATTCTTAGTGAAGTTGGAACCGTCTTGAAGTCTATTATCTGGGAAAAATATCAGAAAAATAGTGAAAAATCCCAGGTGATAACAGATTTAGAAATATTGCACGGATGTCCTGTTTTCAGCACTTCGAGTGGCTCGATTCCTTTGCCGCATCATAGTTCGATCGAGCGACCTTCTCTCTTGCCCCTTCCTTGCTCCAGTATTCTTCTTTGGCACCTTGAGAATGTCATCATGAGTCTCATTGGTGCTCTCACGTCGCCGATCGTCTTATTGACTCCAAATTGCTCCAATATCGCCCAAATCCCTGAAATGGACATAAACGCTCCGAAAGTCATATTATTCCAATAATGAGCATAAAAGTATATGGAATATGTAATTGAGTAATCATTTTGACGTTGTCATGACCCGCTTCCCAAATACGGACGGCGAGGCGTGAAAAGTCCGCTCAGACTTGAAGCTGTGAGGCTACAGTCTGTAAAGCGGCTGGTATAACCAAGTAAAGGTCCTTGCAATTGCAAAACAAAATAATAATAAAAGAAGGAGAGATAAATAATGTTATTCCAATCTCAAAATGTCCACAAATAATGTTCAAACATCGCAGAAAAGCCACCAGGCATAAAAGAGTCTTAAAAGGCCCCAAGCATGGCCAACAGAAATAAACATACAGAAAAGGGAAAGGCGCTACGCACCGAAAACCTAACAAGAACTAAGCAGAAAGCAACACAGAAAGAAGTCTCTATGACTGGTCGCCGGTGTCCTCGAACTCCACGTCAACAGTGGACTCAGGCTCAGCATCAGCAAACACCTCGTCCTCAGCAACGAGCTCTGGCTCAGCAACTACCATGCGACACCTAAAAGAGACGAGGGCGCATGTCAGCAAGTCTACAAGAGACTTTGTGCAAGGAAACTAAAAGAAAGGGAAACAACCTAGCAGTTCTAAAATATGTGATGACATGGTAGTTTAAGGCATGAATGCAACAAGTAAGAACTGCAACAAGTATGACAAGGTAAGGGTAGCAAAGCTACTAAAACATTCACATGGATTTACAAATCAAGTAAGCACGTCGTGCACAGAGTTTACGCCCTTTGGCTGGAGCGGCTGTACGGGCCAACTCCTATGCTCAAGTGATCGCTTAACCCTATCATTCCTCGTGTAATCAGGCATTGGTTTTTGACCAACACACGTAGCCCGATTCTGGTTCACGAGCCAGGAAGTGTACTTGGCATAGGATTGTGCCTGCAACGCAGGTGCCTAGCCTCAACAAGGAAGTACAAGTAGCGTGTGCTACGAATGCAAACATTCAAGCATGGAATGACATGTTAGGATGCATGGCATGACAAGAGTACAAAGAAAGTGCCTACAGATATAGAAAGTAAACGTGATAGGCAAAATGTCTGAATGGCATGGCAGGGTGTCGGATCTAGCTTCGTTGTCAAGCTAGATCTTGAAGTTGCGTCTAGGCGACTATCATTTCGTCGCCTAGTCTCTTTTACGCTAAAAACGAGGGATGGCCTAAAACATGGCCTAAACACAAGTTGGCAAGTTTCACTTGCCTGCAATCAGTAATTCTGAAAACACCGTTCAATCAGTCCAATCTACCTATGTGCTCGGATTCACCAACCTACAGTCCCAAATTAGATTATCTTCATTAGTGATTTACTAAGCAATTTAAATACTGATTTTAATCTTGATTAACATGCATTGGTTGGGGGTCCTAAGAGATCAGAAATGTACCCTTGCACGACGCGAGAGCTACACTGACGTCGAGTAGCGACGTCAGGGGTTGGAATAAAGATAGCGCTCCTGATTCAGATCCAAAATATGATCCACGATCGCCAATCCTTGAACAGCGACGAGATCAGCGAGGAGAGTCCAAATCAGCGAGCAAGGTGGACGGTTGAAGATCTACGGCTCACGGGAAGCCGTAACGATGAACGGGGATGAAGGGGTCGACGCACACGAAGACTACGATGTTGAGCATCGTAGAGGCTGATCGTGACGTCGAGGAACACCTCTAGGCGAGGTATGGGGCGGTCGGAATGATCCAACAGCGAGAGAGGGCGACGAGATGCGTAACGACACGTCGAGACGTCGTTAGAATGCGAAACAGCGAGAACTCGCTGTTTCGAGGCTTGGACGGTCCGAGGGGGCTGCCGTCAGCGGCAGGGTGTCCAATGGGTTCGATGGGGGTGACTCACGGCGGCGACGACGCCGGAACAGTGCGCGGCGGCGACGAGATGCTGTTTCCACAATTCACGCATGCAGCGTGCTTTCTGGCGAACGGGGCGAACTCCAGCGAGGGTCGGGGGCCCATGGCGGTGCAGAGGTCGGAGGAAGGTTAAGGCGGGGGTCCTAAAGTCGGTCGGTGGCAGACTGAGGAAGAAGAGCGTGAAAAATATAGGGGGCCGATGGCTTTATGTTTGCTGGGAAAAATGTTAGGCTAGGGTTTTAAAATAATAACCCTAAGGTTCCTATTAAGTAGGGGAGAACTAAGGCAGCACGTTGGGGGGGGTGTCCTAGGTCTAGGTTAGCTGGGGTTATGTTTATTATAAAAAGTTTTAATGTTATTATTATCATTAGAAAAGCAAAAGATCCCACTCCCTCTCTCCCTCACGCATGGGTGCGACCTAGTGGCACAGGGCTAGGTCAAAATAATTTTGGATGTATATTATTATAAAAAATTATTAGGGAATAGAAGCCATGTGAAACTTAGGGTTAACCAATATTTAAACTGGGAAAAAGTGAAAGTGGGTCAAACGGAGCCCGAAAATTATGAAATAAATACTGGGGCGACCGTGTCGATGAGAAAAACAGAACTTAGAAGACTGCTCACAAGTTGGACGACGAGAAACGAAATTAAAAAATAAAATGGGCTCACGACAAAAGTGAAAATCGCTACGCCTCTGCAAACAAAGTCAAATTGTGGGGGAACGACCCGTGAAATGACGTTCCAAAATAATTCCACAATTTAATACTCTTCGAGAGGGTCACACCGGCATATCACACCATAGTGTCCAGATACAAGAAGGGTCCAAAATAAATGCGTGTACGAATAAAAGTACGCGCACGAAGAAAGTACGATCGAAAACCGACCGTGACATCCTACCCACCTTATGAATGATTCCGCCCTTGGAATTAACATTAATCACTGCTCGGAAACAAGTGCAGGAAGTGCTCTCTCATGTCATCCTCGTGCTCCCAGGTGGACTCCCCAGGGGACCCATGACGCCACTACACTCTAACCAAGTCGACGATCTTATTCCTCAGCTGCTTCTGCCGTCGATCCAGAATCTCCACTGGTTGCTGATCATAGGTAAGATCCGGGTGAACCGTGATCTCCGAGAAATCCACAGCATGGGACGGATCACCGATGTATCGACGTAACTGAGATACGTGAAACACGTCGTGAACTCCCTCCAATGACGGCGGCAATGCCAAGCGGTAAGCCACTGCTCCAACTCTCTCCAGGACGTCAAAAGGCCCAATGTACCTTGGACTCATCTTGCCTCTCTTTCCAAATTGAATAACTCCCCGATTCAGAGAGATCTTAAGAAAGTCGTGATCTCCTGGCTGAAACTCCAATGGCCTCCGTTTAGCATCTGCCCAATGCTTGAAACGGTCCTGCACGATCCTCAGCTTCTCCCGGATGTTCCTCACAACATCCACTGCCTCCATGACATCTCTGGTCCTAGCAGCTCCCTGTCTCCAATGTCATCCCAGCTCAGTGGCGATCGACATTTCTTCCCATATAGCGCGGCAAATGGCGCCATGCCAATACTCGCCTGATAGCTGTTATTGTAGGCAAATTCCACATGATGGAGATGATCCTCCCAGGATCCCTTGAAGTCCAACATACACGCTCTCAGCATGTCCTCCAAAATCTGAATCGTCCTCTCTGATTGGACATCTGTCTGTGGGTGGTACACGGTATTGTAACTCAGACTCGTACCTAAACTCTTCTGCAGACTCTGCCAAAACTGATATGTGAATCTCGTGTCTCTGTCCGACACGATACTCACGGGGACTCCGTGAAGTCACACGATCTCCTGCATGATTCACATTACATCACTATCTAAACTAGGGAAAAGAAATAAAACGAAGAGTAAAGAATTTACCTCCATATATCTTTTCACTAGCGTCTCAGTGGACTGTCCTACTCGGAAGGGAATAAAGTGCGTAGATTTGGTCAATCGGTCTACGATCACCCAAATCGCGTCATTCTGCTTCGGACTCCGAGGTAGTCCAGTCACGAAATCCATAGTGATGTGTTGCCACTTCCACTCCGAAATCGAAAGTGGCTGTAGCAACCCTGCCGTACGCTGACACTCCGCCTTAACCTGCTGGCATACCAAACACTTGGCTACGCTCCGAGCCACACTCCGCTTCATGCCATGCCATCAATAATTTAGGCAAAGATCCTTGTACATCTTGGTGCCTCCAGGATGCACAGAATACGGCGAGCAATGTGCCTCAACAATCAACTCCTCTCTAATATCTCCAGCTGGCACACAAACTCTGGCTCCATACCTCAGCGAGCCATCCTCATGAATCATAAAATCAGTCCGCAGACCGGCTTCTACCTACTCACTGATCTTCTTCAGCTTCAGATCTCTGGCCTGACCTGCCTTGATCCGATCCACGATCGTCGACTGTATCTGCATACACATCAACGACGAAGCCTATCCAGGAAGTACAATCTCAATACCAGACTCGCAAAAATCCTGCTGCAACCTCCATTGCGAAGTCAACATCATCACCGCTGGTAGTCTGCTCAGCGCATCTGGAACCACATTCAGCTTGCCAGGATGGTACTACAAATCGATCTCATAATCTGCCATGAGCTCCAACCATCGACACTGTCGCATGTTGAGCTCCTTCTGCGTAAAGATATATTTCAAGCTTTTGTGGTCGGTGAAGATCTTCACCTTCTCACTCAGCAAGAAATGCCTCCAAATCTTGAGCGCAAATACGACTGCAGCCAACTCCAAATCATGCGTCGGGTAATTCTTCTCATGAGCCTTAAGCTGCCGAGAAGCGTATGCGACTACATGCCCATGCTGATGCAAAACACATCCGAGGCCCTTGCCAGAAGCATCACAAAATATTTCAAAACCTTCACTCCAATCAGGCACAGCAAGAATAGGTGCTGATGTCAATCTTGCCTTCAGTATAGCAAAGGCCTCCTCACAATCATCTGACTAAACAAAAGGCGCATCCTTCCTCATCAATCGAGTTATCGACTCAGCAATCCGAGAAAAGTCCTTAATGAAATGCCGATAATAACCTGCAAGCCCAAGAAAACTCCTGATCTCCGATGCTGACCGCGGAACCGGCCACTCTCTGATAGCCTTAATCTTCTCAGGATCCACTGATATACCATCTCTTGACACCACATGCCCAAGAAAGGCAACTCTATCCAGCCAGAACTCGCACTTGGAATTCTTCGCATACAAGCGATGCTTCCTCAAAATTTCCAATACTGTCCTCAAGTGCGATGCATGCTCTTCCTCCGACCTTGAATAGATCAAGATGTCGTCAATAAAGATAACGACAAACTTATCTAGAAATTCGTAGAAGATCGGATTCATCAGATTCATAAAAACTGCGGGCGCATTGGTTACATCTAAAGGCATAACCACGAACTCGTAGTGATCATACTTCGTCCTAAATGCTGTCTTCTGGATATCTTCCGTCCTCACCTTCAGCTGGTGATAGCCAATCCTCAGGTCCAACTTAGAGAACACTCTCGATCCTCCAAGCTGATCAAAGATGTCATCTATACGAGGCAATGGATATCTATTCTTGATGGTGACGACATTCAGCTCCCTGTAGTCCACGCACATTGACGTGCATTTATATTTCATATATTCACGCACGTTCTCTTTTGTGTTTTTCCGTTGTTTTCTGCCGTCTTGTATTCGTTTTCTCATGTTTTCTTGTTTTCTTTCACTTTTTCGTGTTTTTTGTATTTTGCAGGAGTTTACTGGCGTAGGGGACATATAACGATGATATCATGATTCCCCGGAGCAATGGGAGGAGTCACACATGATCCAGGGGGTCAAACGACGAAGATAGCATTTTTCAGCCCCTCACCCGACCGGTTGGTCACTTCCAACTGATCGGGTGATGCACGCGTGCACCACCCGGACACAAGCTGAAGCGGGCGGAAAGTCAACCGGTCGGTTCAGAGACCGGTTCAAACGCCCCAACTCTATGGAATTTGATGCTGAATGCCAACCGATTGGGTGACCTTCACCCGATCGGTTCATCTGTAGCTGATTCTCCGAAGTCAAGACACGGAGAGCTCAACCGACCGGTTCACCAGACGGCACGAAGATCCAACCGATCAGCTTCAACTCTCAACCGACCGGTTTATGTGACCGGGTTAAGTCCCGTGCTGAGCTGCCGAAGAAACGAAGCAGGTCACCCGATCGGTTGACTTTTCAACCGATCGGGTGATATAGTATTCTATATATAGGACCCCTAGGTTTTCCAGAAACGAGAGTTGTTATTTTTTGCTGTCTTTTTTGACGGCTGTAATTTTTCAGATATTAGTAAGTTGTCTGATCTTTGTTAAACTTTAATATAGTGTTATTTGCATTACTCTTACTACTTTTCAATCGCCTGATCATGTTTCTAATGGTTGATTTTGATTTAGATTGCTTTTTAGTAAATATGTGTGAGTAGTTCCCAAATCTGGGATTTTGGTGGAAACCCCTTCGTGGGTTCTCCCCGATGCGTCCATAGGACTAGGAAATCGATAGGGATTATGAATCTACCGGTTACGCGGGGTGTTTTATTGTCATCGGCGGGAAAAAGACCGCCTTTGACCGTTGGGCCAAGGGGGAATAAACTTGGCGGTTGACCCCCTAGCCATAGCTCACGCCCTTAGCATAGACGTCGAATCCTAGCGCGCGGGAGCGACAGGATGAGACGTTGGGAGTTATCGTTGTGAGCTTAGTGCTCCCGAAGTCGGTCAGTATTAATGGACATGGGAATGCCCACTAACCGAACCCGGGAAGTCCGGCGTATCATCCTGGGCACCGACCGTAATATCGGGCCCATGGGACGCTGGTACCACTCTTAGAGGCAACGTCTCACCATTAGACCCTAATTCCGATCGCTATCCTACCAGTAGGCCGTATCGGCGAGAATCGCACGATAGGGTGGAAACCGAATTCCCGGGTTTCCCTTCTTATTGTTTATCCCTTGCATTCCATTTTCCGTGACAACCCTTCATCCGATTCGGGCTAGCTCGCCCACGGGGTGAATCCGATCCTTCTTGACACAAGCACAACCACGCCTCCCTGAGTTCGACCCCCAATCCACACTAGAACACCATGCGCTTGCGGTTATAAATATTTAAATCTCACGCCCCCAATCACACACATTGTGCCGGTCGCGCCGCGCTAAAACTCGGGGGACGTCATGCTTTATGGCGCCGTTGCCGGGAGGCAACGTGCTTGTTATTTTAGGATTTCATGAACCCTTAAGTCTAGCTCATATCCCCATCTCGCGATAATTTTCGCATTCTTCTTTTTTCCATTTTTATTTTATTTTCTTATTTTTTATTTCTATTTTTATTTTATCTGCTTCTTTCCCACTTTTCGCTTCACGGGTGTTTGTTGTTTTTAATGCGCAGGAGTTCAAGAAGTCTCGACGACTTGATTCCCGTTGATCCGGAGATAAACGCCATCCTAAGGCGACTTGCCACAGAGAAGTGAAGAAGAGAAGATCCGGAAACCATGGGGGAGAACACCCCACCTCACAAGTCTCTGCTGGAGTACTCGATGCCATCCCTCGAGTCCACCTCCGCCATCCGTCCTCCTGCTATTACGGCTTAAAGCTTCGAGCTTAAGCCATCTTTAGTGACGTGGATCCAGCAGGATCAATTCTCGGGGGCACCCATGGAGAGCCCCATTGAACATTTGGACTCCTTCTTGGAAAAATGTGACACCTTCTGGATAAATGGTGTCACAACTGAGGCGATCCATCTGAAGCTATTTCCCTTCTCTCTGCGGGATAAGGCCAAGCTGTGGCTTAGGGGGAAGGACCCGAACACATTCAAGACCTGGGAGAAGCTTTCAAATGCTTTTCTGACAAAGTTATTTCCTCCGGGGAAGACCATGAAGCTGAGGAGTGAGATCTCCTCCTTCTCCCAGGCCAGCCACGAGTCTCTGCATGAAGCCTGGACCAGATACAAGGAAATGCAGCGGAGATGTCCCCACCATGAGCTCCCCAAGTGGCAGATTATAAATCTGTTCTATAATGGGTTGAGGGACGATTTGAAATCTTCCATGGACGCCGCGGCTGGAGGGTCCTTTATGTCCCGAAGCGAAGAAGATGCCGGACAGATTCTGGAAAACATGTCATCGAATAATGAGCGGTGGTGTGACGAAAGAGCCGCACCTAGATTTGGAGGCATCCACAGGGTCGAGAAAGTTGACAAATTATCCAGCAGGTTTGACTTGCTGTCGACCCAGATCTCTGCATTGATGGTAGGAGCCGGTGGTGCCGGTACGCAACATATTGCCGCGGTGGAGACAGAAGTCATGGGGGACTTCGATGGTGGTGACATCTCACCACCATTGGACCAGGCGAGCGCTTTATTTTATAATCCTATAGGGAATGCACCTTTTCCACCACGGACTAGCTCCAACCCGGCCTACTCTCCAAACAACCGGAATCATCCCAACCTTAGTTACCAGGCACCGTATCAGCCACCGTCGCCTCAGCAGCAGCAACAACAGATATATCAGCCGGCAAGGCCTCAGCAGCAGCAGTTTCGTAGCAGCAGTTTCAGCAGTAGCAGCCTCTACAACAATATCAGCAATATGCTCCCAGAAATCAGCAACCCGTTTAGCAGCAGCAGCAATATGGCCAATAGAGGGCCGTCTCTCCGGTTGAGTCCCTTTTGACTCAATATATATCCAACCAGGAGAAGATAAATTTGAAGCTGGAAATGGGACACCGGGCTCTCACGGACCAAGTAACCCAGCTGGGGTTACAAGTGGCGAACCTTTCAAGGTCGCAAAACTTATTGCCGCCACAACCGGAGGTGAACCCGAGGGGAGCAAATCAGACCTTGGCACTCACGCACGAGCATGCGAACGTGTCTGCTATCGTCTTGAGGAGCAAAACACAAATCCCCACTAGAGTTCCCCCAAAGGAATCGGAAGCACCATTGGTCGTGGAGCGACCGATTGAAAAATTGAATGACGTCGGTGCTTCATCGTCAAAACCAACTACTCCAGAGGAAATCCATGAAGAGGAGAAGAAAAAGGATGAGGAAGGGAACCTTAGGGTATTCAAGCCCGTTGTGCCTTTTTCGCAACGGTTAGCCCAAGCCAAAATTGACGAGAAGTATGGCAAATTCTTTGCCATGGTCAAGGATCTAAGCTTGCAAATCCCCTTCCTTGAAGCTATAGAGACGATACCCTCCTACACGAAATTCCTCAAGGATTTGGTGACAAAGGGTTCTAGAAAGGAGAAGGTCGTATTGACGGCGGAATGTAGCGCTCTCATTCAGAGAGCAAATCCGCCTAAGCTTAAAGACCCGGGGAGCTTCTCTATCCCTTGCGCGATCGGGGAGGTAAAGATACATCATGCGCTCGTTGATCTTGGAGCGAGCATCAGTTTGATGCCCTTGTCGCTATATAAGAGGATAGGAATGGGCGACTTGGAACCCACCGGCATGACATTACAGCTTGCAGACCGTTCGGTTAAGTATCCGGTGGGGGTTGTAGATGACCTCCCTGTCAATGTTAGAGGGGTGCATATGCCTGTGGACTTCGTTGTCATGGACATGCTTGAAGATGCACACACCCCTATTATCCTTGGATGGCCTTTCATGGCCACTGCCGGCGTCCTGATAGATGTGATGAACGGGAAGCTTTCCCTGAACGTCGGCAACAAAAAAGTCGAATTTGACTTGGGGTTGTCAATGAAGCACCCCGATCCCCCGGATGATCCAAGATGCAATGCGTTGGAGTTAGAAGAAGAGGGAGCTGTGGAGGAAAGCTCCTAGGAAATTCTTTCAAGAAATCCCCCTGATAGCTTGGGGGACTCAGAAGAACCAGTCGGCCCGAAAAAGAATGATGTTGCTAGGATAATGGATGCGTCGCACACGATCCCTCCCGGATTCCCAAAGGCTCCTCCTACGAGGAGAAAAGAGAAAGAGCCTATGGGGCTCACCGGGGATGAGGTTCGGATCCTTAAACGAGTGGCGGTGGATGCCAATATGAGGGAGAAGCCACCGGACCCCGTCAACAAAGGGAGAGTCGTCGAACAAATTTTCTTGTCTCCACCGACTACACCAAAAGCTCCCGGCTCTGAAGCTGAAGCGATGCTAGACTTTGAGCATCACCCGTATCGCCCACCTTAAACATCATCAACGGGCGTCGAGCTAACGACGTTAAACAAAAGCGCTTCATGGGAGGCAACCCATGTTCTAAACTTTTGTTTCCACTTTTTAGGACTATTTTTAACTTTATTTCATCTATTTTAATAAATAAATCCAGCCGCAAGAACTTCCGTTGAGGGACTTAGGCCGTTTGTGGACTTTTGCAGAAAACAACGCCCCAACCGATCGGTTGAAAACTCACCCGATCGGTTGGAATGTATCAGCTGCCGGCCATATCAGTCACTCAACGAACCGATCGGGTGAAGGCATGTGAGAACGGTTGGCAGACCGGGTGAACTGGGCTGAAGTCTCGGGAATTTTTGAGAAATTATCAACTGATCGGTTGATATGAAGCTTGATCGGGTGACAGACCGGGTGAGCTATACCAAACTCTCGGGAAAATTTATGGAGCGACCAACCGATCGGGTGAGTTATCAACCGACCGGTTCGCCTGTAGCATCTCTTCAGCTGAAAATCTCGACCTAATAGTCAACCGATCGGGTGACAACGCACCCGATCGGTTGAACTAAAACCCTATAAATAAACCCCCGCCCCGACCGTTCATTTTCTCGCCCGATCTCGCAGATTTCGCCGTCGTTTCGCCTTCCCTGCTCTCCCAACGACCGGAAAATTCCTCCCACGACCTCCACTCCCCCTCTAGCCTCTCTCTCCACCTACCCCTTCCATCTCTCATCGTTTTCTCTCTCCCCCTCTCTCCCATTTCGCTTTCTCAAGCCCTAATCCCCCCATTTTCGGTTTTTCGCTGAAGAGAAGTGTCGTGGCTCCACACTCCTTCCGATTGCACGGTGTTGGGGTCAATTTCAAGCAAGGAACTCCAATCTCCGCTGGGTAACTTCGCTCCACTCCTCAAATTTTACTTTTTACCCTAGAATTTCTACTTGCTTGATTGTTTGTGTGTGCGTACTTTTATCATACTCTACACTCAATTGCATCACACTCACGCACCCACTATGGCCCGGGAACGAGATAAGGGGAAGGGTATCCTGCGGGAGGAGGAACCATCTCGAAAGAGACGAAAACAAACACGTCCTCCTCCCAATACACCACGTGCACTATCACTGGCCCCTCCCCCACCTGTTATCCCCCCTGAGGACCCAATGATGGGCCCGCATGGGTATCAATTTCGGAACCAAGAACATAAGGACTTCTACTTTAGGCTGGATGCTCGGGGGCATCTATCGACCAAATTCACCCACGCCCAATCGCTTATCGATCTCGGTGTCTTCACCGAGGTCGAGACTCTTTTCGCGAACTTAGGTTGGTTAGCCTTCCTGAATACCACCGCTACGTCTTACCCGTCCCTTACATTAGAATTTCTTTCCTCACTCGTTTGTGAGTCGGGGTCGACCGTCATATTCCGGGCACGTAACAAAACCATCCGCACCAACCTGAACACGATTAATAATATATTTGGTTTCCTCATTCTTGGGGACAACGCTATCTGACACTACGGGTTTCTGCCCGAATTTGACGTCGATAATTTTTGGTTTTGCCTCACCATACTAGGTCGCTATCCCCGAGGTAAGGCCAAGGCCTCCTCAATCATCCATCATGTATTCCGTCTGGCCCATCGGATCATATCCTCCGCATTTTTCCCGCGGGATGAGTCAGGCACCGTGACTATCCCTGATCTTTTCATTCTATGGGCCATGACTTTCCATTTCGTTCCAGACGATGATGGGATTAGCTTTAGGGCCCCTACTGTCCCCGTCCATGCCGGCGACTGGCTTATTTACAAGCTCCTAGAGATTAGTCGGGCCGGCAAGGGCAAGATTTGTTGTGGGGGAATAATCACTATCATTGTTTCTTTTCCCCAATTTAATATCCACATCCCCCGAGGTCTTCCCACTGCCGCAGGACCCTCACGTCTAGATCTTGATGTCCCGTGGCATATTCATATGATTAAGCCCCGCCCTGATCGTCGTTTCGATTTCAACTACGGCCACCCCCTGCCCCCTACACCATTCTCCCCAACCCAGCTTGCATGACTATAGCTTTAAGGTCAGATTGGACTTTTCCGCCTGATCCCGAGTTCCTAGCGGGGTTGCACCTTCCTTTCCTTCCCCATGACGCACGCAGACCACCTTCCCCTGCCGCCCGCTTAGGCGAGCAGGATATCCCTGCGTCCCGGGGAGACATCGGGGCTGGCCCTAGTCACACCACCCGTGCTCCTGGCCCTATCACTGCTGAGGATCTTTCTGAGGCCATCGCAGGCCTTGTGTCCAGTGCCGGCATGATCACTGCTGCCGGCACTACTTCCACATCACTTCCAGGCACCACTTTCGCTTCACGCCAGTCCACTTCTTTTGGTCGCTGCCAGACCTCAGCTCGTCTTGGTCTCGGGGCCGAGATCGCTAGACTCCGTGCTCTTGCTACGTCCTCTGCCCCCTCGGACCCATCTCTGTCCTCCTTTCTCACTCACCCACGTTTCCTTGCACTTGAGAGGAACGTATCCGCCATCCTCCGCCTTCTCACTCACGTCCACGGACCACCACCACCCACACCACACCCCCACCACCACCCACACCACACCCCTCACCACCACCTTCACCACCTCAACGATCGTCACCTCCCCCATCACATATTTCCCCTTCACCATCCCACCCATCCCCACCTCCTTCACCCCCACCTAGGCGATCATCTCCCCCTCCCACATCTATTCCCATCCATGTATCCACTTCTCCTCTCACGACCACTTCTATCGCCCCTCCACCACCTCCTCCCTCCTCCACCATCACTGCATATATGCGCCACAAGAAATTGCAAGTGCGCTCCAGATCTCTCCCACCGCCACCCACTACCGTCACCATCACGTCTCCTCCCCCCATTTCTATCCCTTCTACCACCGCCTTGATCGTCGTACTTCCACCACCACCCACCTCCACCGACACTCCGCCCATCATTCACACCCCCACTGCACCTATTCCTCCACCTCTTTCCCCACTTCTCTGCACACCCCCAGCCTCCCCCGACCACCCATCCACATCCTCTTCCGAGGAGGGCGAGGACTCCCCTTCTGCTGCTTTTTGATTTCCTTTTTGTTTTCTGACCCCCTGATCGCGCCCCGGATACACGTCCCGGAGTGACGATTGTAGTTTTACCGCAAGCGCACGGTGTAGTGGCGAGCGGGTATCGAACACGAGGAGGTGGTGTTGAGCTCCAATCTATCCTAGGTTGGTTTGACTACGAAGGTTTTATTGGTGGAGATGGTTATGGAATGATATAATGAAAATGGTGGTGGATGTCGGTGTCGATGATAAAGAAATCGGTCAAATATCGATTTAAATACAATATAATAAAAGAGGGAATTTGCCTTGCGGCGATCCTGTCACAATCGTCGGGCAAAGTATGGGGATATAAAATCAAATAAAGACGTCTAGGGCTAGGGAATCCCCACTACGGACCGTCATGCATCATTGTTAATAGTGAATCTCAATATTACTAGACTTGCGTTGAGGTGAACTAGTCGCAACTTAATGTAGAACCAAGCTCACGCTCTCGCGCTGTTGCCGGTCTATAGCAAACCTAGGTTATGGCCCAATCTCTTGCAAACCCTAACCTAAGCCACTAGCATGAGGATCAACATCATCGTCCAATCGCCCCTCGAGCCCACTCTCGTGCAAACTCGAGTTACGATCTAGGTTGTGATAGTTCGTATTCGTCCAATCTCTTGCAAACGAATATGTGTATAGATTTACAATTAAAAATCCTAGCTTTGGTCCAATCTCTTGCAAACCAAATCTAGAGAAACCCAATTGTAAACCTAAATCGAATATCTAGGCCTTCCCATCGATTAGAATCCAATCTCTTGCAAATCCCAAATCGATGGAAATCCCTAGCTATCCGTAGGAAATCAATCACAACCTAACCTCCTAGAAATTCTAGCAATTTAGAATTCATTCTTCACAAATATGAAATTAGATCCATAGGGTTCATCCCCAAACCCTAGAACAACAAATCTACTCAAGCATAGCAATAAGGATATAAGAATCAATAAAAACCATTGCTTGCATATAAAAAGATAGAAAATCAAAGATTCAAATAATAAGAATAGAAATACTTAGCTTAGATGAAGAATTCCAATCCAAATACAAGCTTTTCGATCCAAGAGGGGGCCTAGGGCATGGCCTAACCTCTAAAATAAATCCCTCCTAAAACATCTTGGGAACCCCCTTAATGGTGGCTACAAACCCCCTTAAATAGCCTCCCAAAACCCTAGCCAATAACCCTAGAAAACCCCTCAAATTCGTGCCCCAAAACAGCCCAAACCGCAACTTAAAATCTGGGCCCAGGCCGCACTCGGCCGAGTGGGAAATGTGACTCGGCCGAGTGGAAATTCCAGCACTGTAGCACCAACTTGCAGAAATTCTCCAGATTTCATCCGACCTCCGATTCGCGCATTCTTGGTGGCGTTGGAACCGTCATGAAGTCTACTATCCATAAACAATATGAGAAAAATACTTTGGTTGCTGGAATGATAGCAGATTTCAAAAGAGTGGGAGGCTGTCTGAAAATCTGGGCGCTGCGTGTCCTCGGCGTCCCTCGGTCGAGTGGCAAATGTCACTCGGCCGAGGGGCATTTGGTACTCGGGCGGACGGCTTTCGTCACTCGGCCGAGTCAGGCTTCTGGGGCAGACTGACGGATTACAGTAAGTTGGACATTTTGGCTTGTCGTCGTCTGGGTGCCACTCGGGCGGACGGAGTCTCCGAACTCGGCCGAATCGGCGTGCGATGCTCGGCCGAGTGCACGCTGATACATCTCTGTTGCGTGTCCGATCTGGCCGGCCGAGCGGGGTCTCAATGCTCGGCCGAGTGACTCCTTCACTCGGCCGAGTGGCATGCTGAAAATGCCCAATCTTCATCTTTTCGCTCCCCCATCGCTCCTACGACGTTCTTTCATCTTCCACTCCTCTTCCATTGCAGAATACCCCTCAAAAGGGCCATGGTTGACACTCCGGAGTGGGTGCAAATCCTCTTGATCTCACAATCGATCCAAATCGCTCCATATTTCCTGAAATACGACAAAAACAAGAAATAGTGAAAAGTATCGCAATATTGTCGAATAATCGTGAAAAGCGTGATATGGGCGATCAAAACGGTATGCAAATATGCAGAAAAAAGGTGTAAAATATGGAGTGATCAAAATCCCCCAAGCTTACCTCTTACTCGTCCTCGAGGAAGATGAGTAAAGAGACGAACTCGAGAGATGAAAAATAAGGGAAATGAAATAAAAGAATACGAAGTGGAAGGGGTGGTTAGATTCTTCTCTCAGGTCTCAAGCCATAAGCTACACATCACGATAACTTGGAAAATACGAATCACATGATATAAAGATTTCATATCTTACATAAACATGGTACTTGCAAGCTTTTAAGAACAACAAAAGGGATTCTCTAAATTCATGCAATCAATTCATATCCACATCATGCATTTCATAGAATTTAATATACAAATGTTGGTAATGCACTTTTCAATCAAAAGTTATAAATGAAGCATATAAGATACACACCAAGCATGCAATAGAGAATAGAATAAAAGTCATGGCATTCACATATTTATTTCAAATCATGAAAAATCTCCATATCTAATATATTTTGCAAAGTCTAAGCATTATCGAATATTCCCATTCATGCACGTCTCCACTCTAATGTCATACTCACTCATATGGTCAAATGAATTCACCCCCCCAAGCTTAGCTTGAGGCATCACATCTAAAGGAATATAATAGTGGAAATTGGGATTTTTGCCTCGGTTTTCCCAAGTATTTTGTGGCTCCAATAATGAGATAGAGAAATATCTTTCTTTTCTTTTTTTTTCTTTTGAACATTTTGTTTCTCATTTTTCTTTTTGGATTTTTGTAGGAGCTATATGATTTGTATTTTTGGATTTTGGCTCCTTTTTGGCTTTTTGGACTTTTTTGGAGCTAACTTTTTCTTTTGTGTGGTTTTTTGGGAAATAGATGCGATATAAGTAGCTTTAGGAGGTGAACTCAAGTGACATGTGGAGAATAAAAAGATATATGTGGAGAAAGAAATAATGTAACACTCGGTTCACTCTAAGATGTGCACGAACGGTTCAATAAAATAATACTTCAACTAAAACTCATATGTAAGCATGGATATTCTCAGTCATTTCAATAAATAGTGAAGTCAAGCAGTAAAGTTTACAACCATATCAGGCATGCAACAGAAGGTGAATAAGACAATAAAACTGATGCTTCAGATATACTAATGATGCGTGAATCTTGGTGCATTTTCAACAAAAGCATACTAAACGCTAATCCATACATTCAGTTTCAATTAATGTCATGCATTCATATAGAGGAATCATCAAAAGAATAAATAAGCAAGCACATGGATATCAAGACTATGGAATACTCAAAGTAGCATGGGAAGGAATAATAGCATCGTGATGGTTGCTAAAGCAATAAGAGATATCATCATAAGGAACGCATCTAGCAAAAGAAGGAAAAGAAGGAAAAGAAAATAAAGAAAATAAAATAAAAGAGAGGAAAGAAAAGAAAATCAAACACACAATATGATGCATGAACACACATAAAAGGAAAATAAGATGGAAAAATCAAAAAGATGATGCAAAAATTTTGAAAAATTTTAAAAAATCCTAAAATAAAGTAAAAATGCAACTTATGCAACCAAATGGCATGGAAATGCACTCCCCCAAGCTTAAACCTGACATTGTCCTCAATGTGATCATAAAAGGAAAAATATGAGGAACAACGATAAATATGAGGGAGTGAATGAAAAATGATGAAATGAATGACATGAAATCCTAATGCAACTACATGCACATACAATGATGCATGAGAGCGCTTTCCCCCAAGCTTATGCCAAACAATCCTATTCAAGTGACTCAATCAAAAATGTCATGGCTTTGCAAAGCGTGATCAAGTCAAATGAATAAGAAAGTGAGTATTCGCTTGAAAGAAAAGCTCGATGGTGGTGAGCAAAAGGATGTGGCGTATCAAAATATGGAGAGGGGAATTAATATAAATAATGGGTTTGGGGTGTAAAAGATTTTTGTTGCCATCATATGAGGTGATATTTATTCAAGAAAATCTATACGGTCCTCTCGCTGTCGAGAGAATTCGTGTTTATTCAAAGCATAAAAATTTCTACACTACTGGATTGATATCACCTATAACAAAAGGCGGATCCAGTATCTTTGCCGGTGCAGGCAACTGCTCCAACTGCTCTTTCCGTGGCTCCGCCAGGTGCATGCGTCCACGAACACCATCAGATTCCAGCAATGCGGCTTCCAGCATCTCTCCAAGGACTCCACCTGTACCCTGCAAGAGATAAGCCGCATCAATCTGATGTGGATAATTCTTCCCCAAAATAAATGTATTCCAAAGAGGGTCATCAACATAAGTATTTAAAATTAAAAATGGTTGACAACACTTCCCTGGAAATAAATCTCTACTCTCGTGTACCACATCGATCAACTCCTCATTGTTCGCCTCAGGTTGTTCAGGTAGCTTGGGCATAGAAGCGTAGGTCTCATCAGGCAGCTCCTCATCATCGTCAGACTTATCCCATCGCACCTCCTGATCATATTCAATAGCGTCCATGGGTGCTAACTCCTCGCTCTCCTCCTCGTATACGTCCCATCGTACCTCTTGATCATATGTACATGAATCCTGCAAAAGGTGCAATGAGTCGTCAAAATCTGAATCATAGCAAGCATCATACACGGGAGGGGAATCAAATATAAAGGGCGAGGGAGTAAAGAGATCTCCCTGAAGGGGAGCCATAAGCTCTACGGGATTGTCCTCGGCGTCAGTGGACGAGTGGGCCTCTGAGGGATGCTCAGCCTCTGTAGAAAGTAGAGGTGGTTGCGGTAGCTCGAAAGGAGGAGGGTAATGCTTGGGATCCTCATGAATGGTTGTGTCCTCGTCCCAATGCACGGCCTCCTCGGTGACAAGCTCTGGCTCCGCATGTAAGGCCTCCTCAAAAGCAAGCTCTGGCTCATGCGGGTGGCAAGGGGGAGCGACGATGGCACAAGCTGACTCTCCCCCTCAGGCTGAACGTGGACATCCTCCTCAGGCTCCTCAGGTATAGAAGGCAATGTAAACGTCATCATCTCCTTTTCATGCCTCCTTCTTTGTTTCTGTCCTGGAGCTCGAGGCACCCGATTGCATGGCTTGGCCTCCTCAATAGTAGGTGCAGGTGGCTCTATGGGCTCATGTATCTTGACTGCGGTATAAAAGTGGGTCTTGTGCCCCTCAACTAGAGCATAGACTCCATCATCAATTGTGCCTGTGGAAGAGATACAATGAGTAATAAAGTTTTGAAATTCAAACTCAAAAGGATCACCTGCCGTTATTGTCAATGGACCGGAATTTCGAACTACGTCGACAATGTTTCTCAATAGGTCCGTGTACATGTCCTCCTTTGGCAACTCAGATGTCTCTATTTGTGGAGTGTTGATGGTATAAAGGTGGATATGATCACCTTCAAGTGAAGCATACACTCCATCTATAATAGTACCTGCACTAGAGACATTAGCCATAACAAAATCGATGAATACTTGGTCGTATGGTTTACTTACCGTAACGATTAGTGAACCAGTAGATCGAGCATCATCTATCATTTGCTCCAAGGCTGCTGCCAACTGCAAATCACTGAACTTTCCCACTTGCATCCTCTTCAAAAACTCACGTGAGGGTCCCTTTAGCTTTTTAGTGAAGATATCAAATAGCGTGGAGTCATTCCACTCATGGTCTGACTCCGTCTGGAACATTTCTAACATCCCTTCAAACCTAGACAAGGCTTCCCCGAAGGATTCTCCATCAGCCTGATAGAATGCAGCGAGATATATGTAGGATTGTATAGAGCCCGCTCGCATTTTCTTTGGAAGCACCATCGCTGCAACAACTATACCTGATCAATCAAAGTAAACAACCTGGAAAAGACGTCAGTGGTACAAAGAGAGATAAAGATAATAATAGCAGGTGGTGGGAAAAAATCTCTCTCAATGTTTTTTTTTTGATTTTTTTTTGTTTTGTTTTCAATGTAATCTAATCAACCTAATTGTGACAAATTGGCACCCAACGGGAAACACCTCCCCGGCAACGGCGCCAAAAACTTGATCGCGCCCCGGATACACGTCCCGGAGTGACGATTGTAGTTTTACCGCAAGCGCACGGTGTAGTGGCGAGCGGGTATCGAACACGAGGAGGTGGTGTTGAGCTCCAATCTATCCTAGGTTGGTTTGACTACGAAGGTTTTATTGGTGGAGATGGTTATGGAATGATATAATGAAAATGGTGGTGGATGTCGATGTCGATGATAAAGAAATCGGTCAAATATCGATTTAAATACAATATAATAAAAGAGGGAATTTGCCTTGCGGCGATCCTGTCACAATCGTCGGGCAAAGTATGGGGATATAAAATCAAATAAAGACGTCTAGGGCTAGGGAATCCCCACTACGGACCGTCATGCATCATTGTTAATAGTGAATCTCAATATTACTAGACTTGCGTTGAGGTGAACTAGTCGCAACTTAATGTAGAACCAAGCTCACGCTCTCGCGCTGTTGCCGGTCTATAGCAAACCTAGGTTATGGCCCAATCTCTTGCAAACCCTAACCTAAGCCACTAGCATGAGGATCAACATCATCGTCCAATCGCCCCTCGAGCCCACTCTCGTGCAAACTCGAGTTACGATCTAGGTTGTGATAGTTCGTATTCGTCCAATCTCTTGCAAACGAATATGTGTATAGATTTACAATTAAAAATCCTAGCTTTGGTCCAATCTCTTGCAAACCAAATCTAGAGAAACCCAATTGTAAACCTAAATCGAATATCTAGGCCTTCCCATCGATTAGAATCCAATCTCTTGCAAATCCCAAATCGATGGAAATCCCTAGCTATCCGTAGGAAATCAATCACAACCTAACCTCCTAGAAATTCTAGCAATTTAGAATTCATTCTTCACAAATATGAAATTAGATCCATAGGGTTCATCCCCAAACCCTAGAACAACAAATCTACTCAAGCATAGCAATAAGGATATAAGAATCAATAAAAACCATTGCTTGCATATAAAAAGATAGAAAATCAAAGATTCAAATAATAAGAATAGAAATACTTAGCTTAGATGAAGAATTCCAATCCAAATACAAGCTTTTCGATCCAAGAGGGGGCCTAGGGCATGGCCTAACCTCTAAAATAAATCCCTCCTAAAACATCTTGGGAACCCCCTTAATGGTGGCTACAAACCCCCTTAAATAGCCTCCCAAAACCCTAGCCAATAACCCTAGAAAACCCCTCAAATTCGTGCCCCAAAACAGCCCAAACCGCAACTTAAAATCTGGGCCCAGGCCACTCGGCCGAGTGGGAAATGTGACTCGGCCGAGTGGAAATTCCAGCACTGCAGCACCAACTTGCAGAAATTCTCCAGATTTCATCCAACCTCCGATTCACGCATTCTTAGTGGCGTTGGAACCGTCATGAAGTCTACTATCCATAAAAAATATGAGAAAAATACTTTGGTTGCTGGAATGATAGCAGATTTCAAAAGAGTGTGAGGCTGTCTGAAAATCTGGGCGCTGCGTGTCCTCGGCGTCCCTCGGTCGAGTGGCAAATGTCACTCGGCCGAGGGGCATTTGGTACTCGGGCAGACGGCTTTCGTCACTCGGCCGAGTCAGGCTTCTGGGGCAGACTGACGGATTACAGTAAGTTGGACATTTTGGCTTGCCGTCGTCTGGGTGCCACTCGGGCGGACGGAGTCTCCGAACTCGGCCGAATCGGCGTGCGATGCTCGGCCGAGTGCACGCTGATACATCTCTGTTGCATGTCCGATCTGGCCGGCCGAGCGGGGTCTCAATGCTCGGCCGAGTGACTCCTTCACTCGGCCGAGTGGCATGCTGAAAATGCCCAATCTTCATCTTTTCGCTCCCCCATCGCTCCTACGACGTTCTTTCATCTTCCACTCCTCTTCCATTGCAGAATACCCCTCAAAAGGGCCATGGTTGACACTCCGGAGTGGGTGCAAATCCTCTTGATCTCACAATCGATCCAAATCGCTCCATATTTCCTGAAATACGACAAAAACAAGAAATAGTGAAAAGTATCGCAATATTGTCGAATAATCGTGAAAAGCGTGATATGGGCGATCAAAACGGTATGCAAATATGCAGAAAAAAGGTGTAAAATATGGAGTGATCACCCCCCCTTGCATATCTATGCATTTTCATGATCATATCATCTTGCTAGCATTGTCATGTCTAGCTTGGGGGAGGTCAAATTTTTCTGTGTGTCGTCGTGTGCTGTTTTCTCTGTGTGTTTGTTTACTCGTCGTGTCGTGTGATTTTCCTTTTTACTTCTTTTATTTTCTGTTTTTCTGTCATGTGGTGTGATTTTTCTTTATTTTCAGTTTCGTTTGTGTGTTTTTCTTGTCTTTCTTATCTTTTTGTGTCGGTGCGTAACCCCCCCATTTTCTTTGCCCTCCCGTATTCACTTTTATTGCATTGAGGGCAATGCAAACTTTAGCTTGGGGGAGTCGCACTTTGTGCGTCATTTGAGTCTTTCTCTTTCGTTTTTGAGTCCTTTTCACCATGTTTTTATTTTTTATTTTCTTCTTTTTTTCATCTCTTTCTCCTAGAGAAGAACCCTATGATGAATTGCCACAAAATCACACACACCTAGCATGGCATTGATAATCACATTCACTAACCCTAAGATATCGAGTCCTCTTGTATTTCATGCATCGTGTGTCCACTTAGCTATTTTGTGAGTCGTGTGTCGTGCCTGGCTGTTTGGTGTGCTTCTACTTTGTGATTTTATTTTATATACCTGTCCAAGAATGGCCCCTAGATTATCATGTTTCGATTTGAATATGCGGTATTCGCTTCTCCTACCTGCTTCTGTATGCATGAATATACATATCGTATGCTTCATTTCGCATGTGTTGGGATTCCGCAGTTAGGACTAGGATAACCCATTTAGCCTACGCTCTGATTAGTGAAATATCTCCCTTGCCCAAGTGTCTAGAATCCGATTTCTTTTTTGTTTTACTTGGTGCAAATCCCCTCGTCGTGTACCGTTCTCCCACTTATGAGAGTACACATGTGTATAGCCAAAAATCCAAAAAGTTCAGAAAAAAAGAGAGAAAAACCCAAAAAGAAAAGAAAAGAGAAAAATTGTATAGCCAAAAAGTCAAAAAAATACATATATCCAAAAACCCAAAAAAAACATATGAGTGTGAATATTTTCCTACTTACCGAGAATTAGGAGAAGGCGAGAATTTGCACCGAGTGTTCTACTCCACATCATCTCAACCTCATCGCTTTCTAAAACACTTGGAATAGGGAATTTCTTGCTATTATCTAGGTGATAGTGTGGTGATGTCCGAGCCCCTAGCTGTGGAGTCCATAACGCATGATGCATTTCTATTCTCATACTCTTTTCTTGCATGCTTGAGCCATATATTCACCGCTATTTCTAAATCGAATCGATATTTGGGTCATTACTTGGATTTGTGTATATGGAGTTTATTGCACAATGTAGATAGTTACACCATTTGCTAGCACAAACCACACTCACTCGCGCTTCACGGCGTGGGCCCACGACACTTGTCTGGACTCGTATTCCTTGGTTTAGTGGTTTGATTTGGCGTTTGTTAGCTTGGTGTGTGTTTTTGATTTTGCTGGCTCTGACGTGCGATTTAAGATTTTCTGTTTTCTCCTTTCCTCTCTTCCTCTCTATTTTCTCCCTCCGAGCTCCTACTCTCACCCGTCTTCCTCGAGAATGAGGAAGGGTTCAGCTTGGGGGATTTTGACGTGCGTTTATATTTCATATATTCACGCACGTTCTCTTTTGTGTTTTTCCGTTGTTTTCCGCCGTCTTGTTTTCGTTTTCTCGTGTTTTCTTGTTTTCTTTCACTTTTCCGTGTTTTTTGTATTTTGCAGGAGTTTACTGGCATATGGGACATATAACGATGATATCATGAGTCCCCGGAGCAACGAGAGGAGTCACGCATGATCCAGGGGGTCAAACGACGAAGATAGCATTTTTCAGCTCCTCACCCGACCGGTTGGTCACTTCCAACCGATCGGGTGTGCACGCGTGCACCACCCGGACACAAGCTGAAGCGGACGGAAAGTCAACCGGTCGGTTCAGAGACCGGTTCAAACGCCCCAACTCTCTGGAATTTGATGCTGAATGCCAACCGATCGGGTGACCTTCACCCGATCGGTTCATCTGTAGCCGATTCTCTGAAGTCAAGACACGGAGAGCTCAACCGACCGGTTCACCCGACGGCACGAAGATCCAACCGATCAGCTTCAACTCTCAACCGACCGGTTCATGTGACTAGGTGAAGTCCCGTGCTGAGCTGCCGAAGAAACGAAGCAGGTCACCCGATCGGATGACTTTTCAACCGATCGGGTGATATCGTATTCTATATATAGGACCCCTAGGTTTTCCAGAAATGAGAGTTGTTATTTTTTGCTGTTTTCTCTCTCTCTTGACGGTTGTAATTTTTCAGATATTAGTAAGTTGTCTGATCTTTGTTAAACTTTAATATAGTGTTAATTGCATTACTCTTACTACTTTTCAATCTCCTGATCATGTTTCTAACGGTCGATTTTGATTTAGATTGCTTTTTAGTAAATATGTGTGAGTAGTTCCCAAATCTGGGATTTTGGTGGAAACCCCTTCGTGGGTTCTCCCCGATGCGTCCATAGGACTAGGAAATCGATAGGGATTAGGAATCTACCGGTTACGCGAGGTGTTTTATTGTCATCGGAGGGAAAAAGACCGCCTTTGACTGTTGGGCCAAGGGGGAATAAACTTGGCGGTTGACGCCCTAGCCATAGCTCACGCCCTTAGCGTAGACGTCGAATCCTAGCGCGCGGGAGCGACAGGAGGAGACGTTGGGAGTTATCGTTGCGAGCTTAGTGCTCCCGGAGTCGGTCAGTGTTAATGGACATTGGAATGCCCACTGACTGAACCTGAGAAGTCCGGCATATCATCCTGGGCACTGACCGGAATATCGGGCCCATGAGACGCTGGTACCACTCTTAGAGGCAACGTCTCACCATTAGACCCTAATTCCGATCGCTATCCTACCCGTAGGCCGTATCGGCGAGAATCGCACGATAGGGTGGAAACCGACTTCCCGGGTTTTCCCTTCTTATTGTTTATCCCTCGCATTCCATTTTCCGTGACAACCCTTCATCCGATTCGGGCTAGCTCGCCCACGGGGTGAATCCGATCCTTCTTGACACAAGCACAACCACGCCTCCCTAAGTTCGACCCCCAAGCCACACTATAACACCGTGCGCTTACGGTTATAAATATTTAAATCTCACGCCCCCAATCACACACATTGCGCCGGTCGCGCCGTGCTAAAATGCGGGGGACGTCACACATACGACACGAACCATCCTTTTTCTTCACCAGCAACATCGGTGCTCCCCACAGAGACACACTAGGATTAATATACCCCTTCTGCAAAAGCTCATCCAGCTGCCTACGCAACTCCTCCAACTCTACTGGAGCCATACGATACGGTGCCTTCGAAATGGGCTGCGCTCCCAGGATAAGATCGATTGAAAACTCAAGAGCTCGATCGGGCGGCAGTCCTGACATCTCCTTGGGGAAAACGTCGCCGAATTCTCTCACCATAGCTGGTCTACTATGCTCCATCTGCATGGCAATGATCTCCACCGGATTGGCCCGAAATCTGACAGGACCAAGCGAACTGCTACCTCGACTGAACTCAAACACCGGATGACTTAGAATCTCGAACACTACCTTCTTCCGTCGGCAATCGATCGTGGCGTAGAAACTCCCAAGCCAGTCCATCCCAAGGACGACATCATAGTTGATGATGTCGTAGACAATAAAGTCAACGTAAAGCTCATTCCCACAAACCACCAAAGGACAAGACTTGCAACCACGATGCACCGAGATCACACCATTCCCTGTAACGATATCCCAACTCTTGGGAAGAGGGGAAGTCGACAAGGAATGCTTGTCCACGAAGCTCCGGGATATAATGCACATCGATGCACCAGAGTCGAAGAGGACTCGTGCAGGGAATGTGCAAACTAAAATCACAGCTAACAAACAAACTAACAATCAAATCCTATTCTAGCAACATAATATATTCTAGCAACCAAACACTATTCTAACAAACAAGATTAACTAAGGAAAGAAAAACAAACTAGACTGAGGGTTACCTGCAATAACCTCATCCTCAGCCTCAGCCTCAACTGCAGTCATCAGGAAGGCCTGCCTCCTTGGGTAAAAAGCCTGCTGAAAAGCCTGCTTCTGCGGAACAAGTGATATCCCACGTCCAGCAGGTACAGGTGCTCTCTGCTGCAACGGCTAAGCTGCAATTGGTCCTCTCCATGGCTGCTTAGACTTCGGGCAATCCTTCATGACATGAGTAGGATCACCACAAACCAGGCACTGTACCAGCATCTTCCTGCACTGCTTCTTGACATGCCCAGTCATGCTGCAGAAATGGCAAGTCTTCTGAGTAGGCCCACCTGGCCTCTTGAACTGCACCGACTGGTTAGGCTTGAACCCTGACCTAACCACTGCTCTGACCTGCTCCATAGGCCTCTTCCCAGCTCCAGAAGTCTGCCCTCTCTTCTGGCTCGCAATCAGCTCCTGCCTCCTAGCAGCTATCAGTAACTTCTGATAAGACTCCAAATCTAACGAAGACATCAGGCTCTGCAAATCTAAGGAAAGACCCTGCAGAAACCTCTGAGCTCTCTCCTCGGCATCCTGCACCATCTTCGGCGGAAAGCGGCTTAGCTTGGTGAACTCTTGATGATACTGGTCTACCGATAGATTTCCCTGCTTCAGATCAATGAATCACTGCAACATCTCCCTCCGGGCAGCCTTCAGGAAATACTCCTCATCGAACCTAGCCTTGAAAGTAGCCCAAGGTATAGGTTTCACCAACAGCTCCTCCTCTGCATCCCACCAGTTGCGGGCATTATCCTTGAGCTGCTTCTTCACCAATTCAACCCATCCAGCCGGGTTGTTCTTCGACATCAGCAGATTGTCCTCCGTATTCCGGATCCACTCCTCTGCAGCCAACGGTCCTTCAGATCCATCAAAATAGGTCGGGCCCAGCTCCCGAAACTGCTTCGCTTCCGGCTCGAAGCGAGGGGCATTCTGAAGCATGCCTTGCTCCACCTGCATCATCTGATGCATCATCCTCATGACTTCAGCATTGGTGGGCTCTCTATCCGGCACCTCATCACGATCTGGCCCACCACCAGCTCGGGTATGTCATCTAACAGCCATCTAGTGACATAGAAAACGATTAAAATTAGACTCAAGGCTTATGACTTGGATGTTTTAATTTATTTAATGGACATTCTATAATTATTATCGGTGTTCCGATAATTCGCAGTTGCAAGAAGATACCTACATGGGCCACCACTAAAACCAGTCACGACCCGCTTCCCAAATACGGAAGGCGAGGCGTGAAAAGTCCTCTCAGACTTGAAGGTGTGAGGCTACAGTCTGTAAAGCATCTGGTATAACCAAGTAAAGGTCCTTGCAATTGCGAAACAGAACAAAAATAATAAATATAGAAGGAGAGATAAATAACGTTATTCCCATCTCAAAATGTCCACAAATAATGTTCAAACATCGCAGGAGAGCCACCAGGCATAAAAGAGTCTAAAAGGCCCCAAGCATGGCCAACAGAGATAAACATACAGAAAAGGTAAAGGCGCTACACACCAACAACCTAACAAGAACTAAGCAGAAAGCAACATAGAAAGAAGTCTCTACGACTGGTCACCGGTGTCCTCGAACTCCACGTCAACAGTGGACTCAGGCTCATCATCAGCGAACACCTCATCCTCAGCAACGGGCTCTGGCTCAGCAACTAACATGTGACACCCAAAAGAGACGAGTGCGCATGTCAGCAAAGTCTACAAGAGACTTTGTGCAAGGAAACTAAAAGAAAGGGAAAACAGCCTAGCAGTTCTAAAATATGCGATGACATGGCAGTTTAAGGCATGGATGCAACAAGTAAGAAGTGCAACAAGTATGACAAGGCAAGGGTAGCAAAGCTACTAAAACATTCACATGGGTTTACAAGACAAGTAAGCACATCGTGCACAGAGTTTACGCCATTTGGCTGGAGCGGCTGTACGGGCCAACTCCTACGCTCAAGTGATCGCTTAATCCTAGCCCTCCACATGTAATCGGGCATTGGCTTTCGACCAACACACGTAGCCCACTTCTGGTTCACGAGCCAGGAAGTGTACTTGGCATAGGATTGTGCCTGCAACGCAGGTGCCTAGCCTTAACAAGAAAGTACAAGTAGCGTGTGCTACGAATGCAAACATTCAAGCATGGAATGACATGTTAGGATGCATGGCATGGCAAGAGTACAAATAAAGTGCGTACAGATATAGAAAGTAAACGTGACAGGCAAAATGTATGAATGGCATGGCAGGGTGTCGGATCTAGCTTCGTTGTCAAGCTAGATCTTGAAGTTGCGTCTAGGCGACTATCATTTCGTCGCCTAGTCTCTTTTACGCTAAAAACGAGGGATGGCCTAAAACATGGCCTAAACACAAGTTGGCAAGTTTCACTTGCCTGCAATCAGCCGTTCTGAAAACACCGTTCAATCAGTCCAATCTACTTATGTGCTCGGATCTACCAACCTGCAGTCCCAAATTAGATTATCTTCATTAGTGATTTACTAAGCAATTTAAATACTGATTTTAATCTTGATTAACATGCATTGGTTGGGGTCCTAAGAGATCAGAAATGTACATTTGCACGACGCGAGAGCTACACTGACGTCGGGTAGCGACGTCAGGGGTTGGAATATAGATAGCGCTCCTGATTCAGATCCAAAATACGATCCACGATCGCCAATCCTTGAACATCGACGAGATCAACGAGGAGAGTCCAAATCAGTGAGCAAGGTGGACAGTTGAAGATCTACGGCTCACGGAAAGCCGTAACGACGAACGGGGACGAAGGGGTCGATGCACACGAAGACTACGATGTTGAGCATCGTAGAGGCTGATCATGATGTCGAGGAACACCTCTAGGCGAGATAGAGGGCTGCAGGAACGATCCAACAGCGAGAGAGGGCGACGAGATGCGTAATGACGCGTCGAGACGTCGTTAGAATGCGAAACAGCGAGAACTCACTGTTTCGAGGCTTGGACGGTCCGAGGGGGCTACGGTCGGTAGCAGGGTGTCCAAGGGGGTTGACGGGGGCGACTCACGGTGGCGACGGCGCCGGAACAGTGCGCGGAGGCGGCGAGATGCTGCTGTCGCAACTCACGCACGTAGCATGCATTCCGACGAACGGGGCAAACTCCAGCGAGGGTCGGGGGCCCACGGCGGTGCAGAGGTCAGAGGAAGGTTGAGGCAGGGTCCTAGGGTCGGTCGGCGATGGACTGAGGAAGAAGAGCGTGAAAAATATAGGGGGGCGGCGGCTTTATGTTTGTTGGGAAAAATGTTAGGCTAGGGTTTTAAAATAATAACCCTAAGGTTCCTATTAAACAGAGGAGAACTAAGGCAGCACGTGGGGGGTGTCATAGGTCTAGGTTAGCTGGGGTTATGTTTATTATAAAAAGTTTTAATGTTATTATTATCATTAGAAAAGCAAAAGATCCCACTCCCTCTCTCCCTCACGCATGGGTGCGGCCTAGTGGCACATGGCTAGGTTAAAATAATTTTGGATGTATTGATCACGCCCCGGATACACGTCCCGGAGCGGCGACACTGTAGTCTTACCACAAGCACACGGTGTAGCGGCGAGCGGGTATCGAACACAGGGAGGCCTAATAACAGTGTCTTCTTCAATCACCTGGCTATAGGAAAAGTCGAGAAATGTTCGCAAATATGCGGTCACAGTCGTTCAAATGTATAAAATAAATAACAAATCAATAAAGACGCCTAGGGATAGGGAATCCCCGCTACTTGCCGTATTTCATCATTGTGATTCGTAGGTTTTAACAATTGCTAGATTTGAAATTCGGGTGAACTAGTTGCAACTAAATGTAGAACCAAGCTCACGCTCTCACGCTATTGCCGGTCTATAGCAAATCTAGGCTAGGGTCCAATCTCTTGCAAACCCTAACCTAGGCAAACTAGCATGAAGAACAACATCATCGTTCAATCGTATCTCGAGCCCACTCTCATGCAAACTCGAGCTACGACCTAGGTTGGGATAGTTCCTACCCGTCCAATCTCTTGCAAACGGGTATTGGTATAGAATTACAATCGAAAACCCTAGTTTCGGTCCAATCTCTTGCAAACCGATTTCGGAGAAATTCAATTGCAACCCAATTCGAATTTCTAGGGCTTCCTATCGAGTTGGGATCCAATCTCTTGCAAATCCCAATCGGTATGAATCCCTAGCTATTCGTATTATAGCATCCCAAACTAACCCTAGTCAATCCTAGCAAGAATTTCACCAATTCATCACAAATTAGAAATAGGGCTCATAGGGTTCATCCCTACGCCCTAAGACGATGGAACTACTCACAATTCATAATAAAATGCAATAGAAACTCACAATCAAAATCAATAGAATTCATTGCTATATTCAAAATATCAATAAAAATAGAGTTTTTGAGGGAGAGAGAGACAAACCAATGAAGAACAAGATAGAATCCAACAAAATCTCACTTTTCTCTCCTCCCTAAAAGCTAAATCTAATCCCTAAAAAGTTATTCTAAAAAGGCTGCAAAAAATTCTGGAAAAGCTCTCTAAACTAGGTTAAAAACTGGTGTTAAATAACCCCCCCTAAATCGCCCAAAAACTCCTGACGAAAATGCCCCTGTGCAGCCTCAAAATCACAGTTTACGCTACAGGCAGCGCGGCTCACTCGGCCGAGTGACAAATGTCACTCGGCCGAGTGAGAGACCCTGACGGATTCCAGAGAGTTGGGGGTCTAGGTGGTCGTCTCCTCGGAGGTCACTCGGCCGAGTGACTTTTCTTCACTCGGTCGGTGGGCGTTCTTCACTCGGGCGGACGGTCTTTCGTCACTCGGCCGAGTCGGTCATCGGAGCTGACTGACGGATTCCAGAGAGTTGGACATTTTTGATGCCGTCGTCTTGGCTCCACTCGGGCGAGGGGCGACTCGGTGCTCGGCCGAGTGGTATGGCGATGCTCGGCCGAGTGCACGCTGATATTGGCTCTGTTGCGTGTCCGATCTGGCCGGCCGAGCGGGCTGTCTATGCTCGGCCGAGTGACTCCTTCACTCGGCCGAGTGGCATGCTGAAAATGCCCATTCTTCATGTTTTTGCCTCCTCGTCGCTCCTACGACGTTCTTTCTTCTTCCACTCCTCTCCAATCGCAAAATACCCCTCAAGAGAGTCGTCGGTGACACTCCGGAGCGGGTGCATCTCAGAATCACTCCAAATCGCTCCAAATCTCCTGAAATACGACAAAAAACAACAAATCGTGAAAAGCATCGCAATATTGTCGAATAAACGTGAAAAACACGATTTGAGCGATCTAAATGGCATGCAAACATGTAGAAAAAAGGTGTAAAATACGGAGTGATCAAAATCCCCCAAGCTTACCTCTTACTCGTCCTCGAGGAAGATGAGTAAAAAGCGAACCTGCTGGATAAAGATAAAATAAAAACGATGGAAAGGCGGAAAACGGAGAACGAAAAACAAAATAGAAAACGAAGAGGGAAGTTGCTAGATCATTTTTCTCAGGACGTGGGTTTTGCTTACTCATATAGCATGCATCGAATATAAACCACATGTCAAAGACTTTTATTTTGATATCATATTATAATGGTGCATTTGAAATAGAAAACCCAAGAATATCAATATAGCATGAAAAATGGGATAATTCTAAGATTAACATCGTCTGAAGCATCTAAAGCGGTATACAATATCGTAGATCACACACTTTTCAATTGAATGCTTTCTATAAGGAGTATAAGAGATATCACACGATAGAGTAGTAAGAATAGAAAAAGTGTGGTTTTCATGAAGTGAATGCTAAGCGTAGATTTCTGGATTTCGTGAAACTTTAGCAATCTCACCGAGTATAAAATATTACTTAGCCTAGGTTGTCATGCACCGTCAGGTAGTCACTCTCTCACACATCATCGGATTCTCTCCCCCAAGCTTATCTATAAGCGTGGTGGCATATACAAAACGATATTTACATCCCCGTTTCTTTTATGAAGCTCCAAAAGTAAAAGAAAACAAAAAATAAAAGCTAAAGAGGGAAGAAAGAGAGAAAGTGTATGAGATGGGATCGTTTTCGAACTACTTTTCTCTTTTCTTTTCTTATTCTCAAATCTTTTTCTTTCTCTCTCTCTTTTTTTTCTTTTTTTTTCAAGTAACATATATACACAATGATCCCAAACTAAAGAGAATGATATACAAGTATATATTTTTTTGTTCTTTGGATTTTGGGGAATTTGGAGCATGTGATATAATAACGGGGGAATGCCAATAATAGAATCGCTAAGGGGAGATTCACCAATGAATATAAAATAGAGAAATAATGTTCAAGATATGTGGAGAAAGAAATAAATGTATCTCTCAGTTCACTCTATAGGACGTGCATGACAACTTCAGCAGGGTAATATAATCTACTCAGTTTAATCTCAAAAAGTAAACTAATCCAGATTTATCAAAGCTAGCAAACATTCAATCAACCCGAAGTGAAGCGTACAAATCATGCAATAAGAAGTGATATGAGAAAAGAAAGCAGTACTCCAGATATAAGCATCAATGCGTGAATCTTGGTGTGTTTTCTACGATAGCATACATATGAATCATCAGACATCAGCTAATAATAGAATTTCATCCATTTTCATACAGCAAAAGAGAGTGGGTTGCTATTTCTAAATGCAAAGCAGAACATAGCATATGATATCAAAAATAAAAAGCTATGACATGACAAATATAGCATGCATATAGAGAAAAGCTAACACCACGTCATCATCATCACAGAAAAGTCATCTCTAGCAAAAGATGAAAGAAAACAAAGATAAACGAAAATAAAACTATTTACAATGCAGCACACAAGAAAAATAAGAAAAACGTGATGCATGGTAAAAAAATGAAAAAGTGATGAAAAATGGGTGCGAAAGTGGAAAAAACGTGGAAAAACTAAAAATAAAGGTGACAAAAGCAAAAAGTGTGAGAACTCACTCCCCCAAACTAAAGTGCACAGTGTCCTCAATGTACGAAGTGTGGCACACCGAGAGACGTGTAATGGAAGGGGGGGTGGGTATGCATGCATGATAAAAAGAAATAAAAATAACAAAATGAAAAATATGATGCGAATGTGATGCATGCAAGGATAAGAGTGATGCAGATATGTGTATGTCACCAAAAATACTCTCCCTCACTCCCGAAAAAGGATATAGAATGATATGATCAAAATATGGACAAAAACAGTGATGGGAGGAGGGGTGGGCAAAAATCATCAGGACCAAGCAGAGAATGGGCAGCATAACGACAAAAAATATCGATGGCATCAAGGGTGTGCCTAAGCTGGTGGTGCTGTGCCATCTCCGTCCTGAGGTAGAGGTGGGGGTGGTGGTGGCTGGGTAACAGTCTGCTGGGTGGGTAGGGGTGGGGGTGGAGGTCGTGGAACAGTCTGCTGGGTGGGTGGTGGTCGTGGCAGTCACTCGAGAATCTGGGTCAGGCAAAAGTGAATGCCGGGAAGTAGCTCGAGGCGGTGCTGCATGGCGGTGACTGTGGAAGACAGAGCCCTAAAATATCCCCGGAGTCCACTCATCGCCCCCTCAAGAGCACAAACGCTCTGAACTAAGGCATCAGGGGGTGGTGGAGCGGAGGGACAGACAGGTCTAGGCTGAGCAGGTCGGGGCTGTCTAATACGGGCAGTGTAGGTGATCGGGACAGCAGGCATGGGTGGTAAGGGTGCTGTGCTCACTAGTGGATGCCCAGCCTCAGTGCGAGGCTGGGACGCAGGCTGGTGTGAGGTGGAAGCAGCAGCAATGGAAGTGGAAGACAGAATCGGTGACGAGGCGACAAGAGAGGTCAGTGACACAGACGTGGGAACGGACGTCACGACACTTCTCAGATAGAACAGCTACGGTGGAGATAGAAGGGTCGACCGCCGGGGAGGAAGTGTGGGGTCCAAAAGGTGAAACCCCGGTGGAGATCAAAGTGGATAGGGTCTCCACGACGGAAGCAAAGGAAGACTCGCCGCTCTCTAGTATGGTGGGTGGACGCTCGGGTAGCAGAGAGGTGAGTGGCTCAACCGACAGGGGCACATCAGTGGTGGGGGTGGTGGAAGACGGGGTGGGCGTGGAGGACGGCTCAGCAAGTGTACTCCCGACACTGGCATAAGTGGGGACAGAAGTGTCGGGAGCGGCAGAAAGTGCAGGCTCAGGCTGAGGGAACACAGGGTCTACAGGTGTAGGGGGTGCCTGCTCAGCCTCCTCGTCCTCAAGCACGTAGGCGGCGGGGATCAGGAGATCCATCGCCGGAAGCCAGTCCTCGTGTGCTGGTCCTATGTGTGTCCGAGCGGGGCTCGGGAGGATCATGTAGTCAGCACCGAAAGGACCATGCAACCATACCCAGTGCCGCTGGCCGTGCGGACGAAGCATCTTCATCCGGGCCATGACGTCTATCGAAAGTGTAGTGGGGCCCGAAGGTCGACACAGGTCAGCCGGAAGGTCCTCGCCGGTCATCAGGGCTAGCAGCGTGATCAGGCCGTCGCAACATATCGGGGAGCGAGCGCCCACCGATACGATGATGCGGTCCAAAAACCAGCTAGCGACGTCAATCTCAACGGCGGGGACCATCGTAACACCATCCCTATCCAGAACTCTGGGGCGAGTCATCGCGTAGAGCATATAGAGCTCAGGCGTAGACATCGTCCCAGGCTCATACCTTGCTAGAAAAGTGGTCGCCATAAGGCGTTGTGCTATAAGGAGGCAGGGGTGGACTATGGCCGAGGCCTTGGCCCTACTAGGGTCAAAGGCCTGTGGTAAACCCGTGATCCTGGCCCAAAAGGTGTGTGAATCGAAATATGGGGGATGGATGTGTGTGGGGGCGTAGTCTCGGTCGGGTGTGGGGACTGCGGGCCACTGAAAGAATGCTCTAAGCATATCGAGAGTGATCTGACACTCTCGATCCATAAGTCTAAAGGAGCATCCCTCAGCGGTCTGGGCGATCGAGCTGAGTACCTCGAGTGTCGGACGGACGTAGGTGTCCGCCGACACAGAAAGAAAATCTCGCCAACCCACATTGTCGTACAACGTGAGCATCCACTCGAGTACCCCCAGGCGGTCTAGGTCAGCTAAATGGGCGAACCTGGAGGGTACTATCAGGCGCTAGGCGATACGCTCAAATCGGACGCGCTGTGCGTCGTCTCTGAACGTAATCCCCAGCGGCCCGACAACCAGAGCCGGTGGTGGCTGTGCGTGAACGGGATCGGCTGGAAGTGGCTGTGGGTGGGCGGGGTCAGCTGGAAGTGGCTGTGTGGGGTGAGGTGGTGAAGGCGGAGGGGAGTCCTCCCTAGCGTGGGAGGGGCTGGGTTCATCCGTCCGCTTCCGCTTGGCGGAAGCTCCCCGAGTGCGTGGCCGTGTACGGGGCGGCATATGTGCCCCGAGTGCTCACCCAACTAAATGAAAAATGCGGCGTGCTAAAAGAATGGAACGAAGGTACCTGAACACGCCGCGAGAGCAAAAAAAACGGGTAGGTGCGAAGACGACGCCTCCACAAAGCCAATAGCGCGTCCGAGAGCTCTCCTAAGCTCCCCCAAGATAGCCTGCGCATCAAACAATGATATCAGCGTATAAAATTCAAAATACATGGGGGAGATGGAGTATAACAGATAAATAAAGAAATCGATTTGAGGTAGGGGCTCAATGGGTACTCGGATCGTCAAAAATGGGGGAGAAAATAGGATTTTACGCGAAATAGGGGTTACCGGAGCTTGGCCGGTGGCGAGGGAGGTTGCCGGCGGCGGGGGGTGGTCGTCGGAGCGGTCGTCGGCGGTGGGTCGGTGATCGGGGCCAGCGGCGTGGGGGATCGGGCAAGGGGGGTAACGTCGCGGGTGAGGGAAGCTGAAGGGGCGCGGGCTCGGGCGAGAAAAAAAATGAATTTGGGGTTTCGAAAATCATGCCGACCCGCAGTCCCTATATAGGAGTAGTTACGACTCGGCCGAGTGAGTCTTCCACTCGACCGAGTGACGTAACGAAAAAAAAGATTTCAAAAAACTCCTCGCCACTTACGACTCGGCCGAGTGGCTTTGCCACCCTCGGCCGAGTGGATAAATTCCATTCGGCCGAGTGGCACAAGCTACTCGGTAATTTTCGCCCTAGGAGGGTATCGGTTTCACTCGGCCGAGTGAAGAAATATCTCGGCCGAGTGGCAGTTTACACTAAAATCATAAAAAAGACAGAGAGTTGGGTACAGAAGACTTCCCTCGTTGGTGCGCCACTCGGGCAGACGGCTTTCTTTGCTCGGCCGAGTGACTATGGTACTCGGCCGAGTGGGGCTCTGTTTTCTGCTTCGGGGCTCCGTTTTGGCTCTACTCTCTGTTTTTCTTCCTCCAGGTGGTTTCTTCTTCCTCCTAAGCCTCAAGCGCATTCCTGGAGTGCTCTTCTTCGCCTCGGTCATCCTCCTTATGATAGATATCCTTTTCTCCTCCTCATGTCAAAGAAAATAGGACCCGTTGTCAAAATTTTTCGGGCAAACGACTCAAAAACACTAATAAAGTCTAAAACAAAAACAAAAACTAAAATAGAAAAAATGCGATAACCGTCGGGTTGCCTCCCGACAAGCGCTCGTTTAAGGTCTTGAGCTCGACCCCTTTAAATTTTCAATTTAGCGCGGTATGTTTGGTGCATATGGGATGCACCCGTCGAATTTGCCGGGAAGACCGCTCGGATTTGGATCATGGTGGGGTGTGGTCTTCCTCAGTGCCCCTTCGTCGTGGGCAATGTTGGGGGGTGGCTCCCCCAAGCTAGAGCTTGCTCCTGTCTTCGACTTTGCCGGTGACACCGATCGTCGTATCGGTGGAGCTTTCTTCGGAGTCCTTAACTTCGAGAGCTTGCAGAGCTCCCGTATTCTTGCGACATCAGTGTCGCCATCATCAATCGCCATGGGGATATCGGGGGAGTGCTCCATCTTCTCTTCCTCGGCCAAATCTAGGCCTTCTTTGAAGCTATCTTCGTGGGTTGCACCGATGGAGTGGGGGATCGCCTCTTCGATGACCTCGTCGAGGAGGTCCATGTAATCTAGCTCCTCATGATACAGTATGTGTTCCATTGCCTTCGGTTTATGGAGCTCCACTTCGATGTTGCCGACGTTCAAGGTAAGAGTCCCCTCCCGCACGTCGACGATGACACTGGCGGTGGCAAGGAATGGGCGTCCAAGTATGAGCGATGTATCGCCCTCCTCCTTGATGTCCATTATCACGAAATCGCATGGCAAACATATGCCCCCCCAGAACTTGGAGTGGGATTTCCTCTGCGATCCCAACCGGCCTTGTAATCCGCCCGTCCGCTAGTTGAATCCGCATGTCGGTAGGCTTTAAATCCGTGCCGGTATTCAACTTCCGGAACATGGAGAGAGGCATAAGGCTAACACTAGCCCCCAAGTCTACCAAAGCTTTTTGTAGGGGGGACGCCGCCTAGAGTGCAACGAATCCGGAAACTCCCTGGATCTTTAAATTTGGCGGGCTCCTTTTCCCTCTTTGTGAACCAAGTCCCTTCCTCCGTGAGCATTACCTTCTCCTTCCTCTTCCTTCCCGTAATCAAGTCCTTTAAGAACTTGGCGTAGGATGGGATTTCCACTATAGCGTCGAGGAAGGGGATATTGAGGCTCACCCCTCTCAAATACTCGAGAAACCTAGCTAGCCGTTTCTCCATCTTGGCTCTAGCTAGTCGTTGAGGGAAGGGCACCGATGACATAAATCGGCGCTCATCAATAAGCTCCTCTATTCTAGATTTTTCTCCTTCTTACGGCTCCTTCTCCTTTGCCACTTCAATTACCGGCTCGCTTTCTTCTAGATTCTCCACCACGGGTTCCTTAATTTGAGTCATGGGGGGTGGTATCCTTCCCTCCTCTTGTAGTAACCGCAACAACCGCGTTGATATGGCCGGTGTTGCCCCGTGGATTCGGCTCGGGTTGAGCCGACAATTATTGATTGTTCCTATTGAGCAAAGCAAGTTGCTCCCCAATTTGATCGACGACGGTGGCGAGAGAATCTTGTCCCGCCTTCAATGTGGCGTTAATCTTTCTTTGTTCCGCCATAAACTCCTCCACCTTGGCTTCAAAATCCGGACGTGGTTGAGCTTGCGGTGGGTTGGGATTTCTCCACCCTTGATTATACCCGGGTGGCCTATAAGGTCCCACTTGTTGCCTCGGTGGGAAGTTTTGTTGCGGTGGCCCCCTTGGTGGATAATTCGGTTGTGGTGGTGGAGCTCGAGCTTGAGGAGGTTGTTGTTGCGGGGGGTTCAATGCACCATCATTATTAGCATATGAGAAACCCGGATGGTTTCTAGCGGCCGGATTGGCCCAATATCCAGGATTCCCCGCGACGTATTGAATTTGCTCCAAAGCTCCTCCTCCTTGCTCTCCTCCTACATATATGGCTTGGGATTGGTCTTGCCAATCGCTCATATGATTTGTCGGCGTGGATGTAGAAGGGGCTCCTTGAGGCTCCGTAATGAATTTCTCCAATCTCTCCACTACCTTGTGGAGAGAATCAAATTTGTTGGCTAGCTCCGCGACGGCCTTGGCCTCATAAATGCTAGACGGCTTCAAGGAGGACGAAGAGTGTCCTCGCTCATCGCCCCACTGTTGGTTGTTCGAGGCCATCTCCTCAAGCAAGGCCTTAGCTTCATCGGGAGTCTTCGACAAAATGGCTCCATTTGCGGTGGTGTCAATAATCTGCTTCGTGCCTGGTTGTAGTCCATTGTAGAAATTGTGGACAAGCTCCCAATCCTCAATGATATGATGGGGGCATTGATGTTGCAAATCCTTGAAGCGCTCCCATGCTTCATAGAGAGTCTCCTGTGGTCCTTGCTTGAAGGACATGAGAGCACTTCTTATCTTCACCGTCTTGGAGGGCGGGTAAAATTTGTCGACAAAGGCACTCGCCAATTCATCCCAAGTGGTGAAGATTCCTTCAGCTTGCGTCCTCAACCAATATAATGCCTTGTCCTTGAGTGTGAAAGGGAAGAGGCGCAGTCTGATAGCACCACCGGCATTTGAAAGGTGGCACACTTTGATAGGAAGAGCTGGATGTGGTAATGAGGGTTTTCATGGGAGTTCCCATGAAAAGGATCTTGTTGCATAAGGACCACCAATCCGGTCTTCAACTCAAAATTTTTGTCGGCCGCCAACTCCGGCATGGCTATGGACGAGGTCGTGGAAGAAGTCTTAGGCCGAAGCCTATCTCTTATGGAAATAATCCTCGCCATTCGCTCTGCCAATTCTTTGGGTGTCTCAGGATGGGTCATAAAATTTCCTTCCGTAACGGGTCTCCTCTCCGCTCGGATCCTCCTTAATGTACGCTCGATCTCCGGATCGTATAGTATCTCTTCGGGGTTCGCTGAGGATCTCGTGTACATGCAAGGGAAAACAGAGTTTCAAAGAAATAGTTAGCACAACGGAAGGGTAGAATAAAAATAGAAATAATAGAACAAAAGAGAAAAATAGATAGGTAGGTAGAATCAAACACTATTGCCTCCCCGGCAACGGCGCCAAAAACTTGATCGCGCCTCGGATACACGTCCCGGAGCGGCGACACTGTAGTCTTACCGCAAGCGCACGGTGTAGCGGTGAGCAGGTATCGAACACAGGGAGGCCTAATAACAGTGTCTTCTTCAATCACCTGGCTATAGGAAAAGTCGAGAAATGTTCGCAAATATGCGGTCACAGTCGTTCAAATGTATAAAAGAAATAACAAATCAATAAAGACGCCTAGGGATAGGGAATCCCCGCTACTTGCCGTATTTCATCATTGTGATTCGTAGGTTTTAACAATTGCTAGATTTTGAAATTCGGGTGAACTAGTTGCAACTAAATGTAGAACCAAGCTCACGCTCTCGCGCTATTACCGGTCTATAGCAAATCTAGGTTAGGGTCCAATCTCTTGCAAACCCTAACCTAGGCAAACTAGCGTGAAGAACAACATCATTGTTCAATCGTATCTCGAGCCCACTCTCGTGCAAACTCGAGCAACGACCTAGGTTGGGATAGTTCCTACCCGTCCAATCTCTTGCAAACGGGTATTGGTATAGAATTGCAATCGAAACCCCTAGTTTCGGTCCAATCTCTTGCAAACCGATTCCGGAGAAATTCAATTGCAACCCAATTCGAATTTCTAGGGCTTCCTATCGAGTTTGGATCCAATCTCTTGTAAATCCCAATCGGTATGAATCCCTAGTTATTCGTATTATAGCATCCCAAACTAACCCTAGTCAATCCTAGCAAGAATTTCACCAATTCATCACAAATTAGAAATAGGGCTCGTAGGGTTCATCCCTACGCCCTAAGACGATGGAACTACTCACAATTCATAATAAAATGCAATAGAAACTCACAATCAAAATCAATAAAATTCATTGCTATATTAAAAATATCAATAAAAATGGAGTTTTTGAGGGAGAGAGAGAAACCAATGAAGAACAAGATAGCATCCAACAAAATCTCACTTTTCTCTCCTCCCTAAAAGCTAAATCTAATCCCTAAAAAGTTAATCTAAAAAGGCTGCAAAAAATTCTGGAAAAGCTCTCTAAACTAGGTTAAAAACTGGGGTTAAATACCCCCCAAAATCGCCCAAAAAATCCTGACGCAAATGCCCCTGCGCAGCCTCAAAATCGCAGTTTACGCTACAGGCAGCGCGGCTCACTCGGCCGAGTGACAAATGTCACTCGACCGAGTGAGAGACCCTGACAGATTCCAGAGAGTTGGGGGTCTAGGGGGTCGTCTCCTCGGAGGTCACTCGGCCGAGTGACTTTTCTTCACTCGGCCGGTGGGCGTTCTTCACTCGGGCGGACGGTCTTTCGTCACTCGGCCGAGTCGGTCATCGGAGCTGACTGACGGATTCCAGAGAGTTGGACATTTTTGATGCCGTCGTCTTGGCTCCACTCGGGCGAGGGGTGACTCGGTGCTCGGCCGAGTGGTATGGCGATGCTCGGCCGAGTGCACGCTGATATTGGCTCTGTTGCGTGTCCGATCTGGCCGGCCGAGCGGGCTGTCTATGCTCGGTCGAGTGACTCCTTCACTCGGCCGAGTGGCATGCTGAAAATGCTCATTCTTCATATTTTTGCCTCCTCGTCACTCCTACGACGTTCTTTCTTCTTCCACTCATCTCCAATCGCAAAATACCCCTCAAGAGAGTCGTCGGTGACACTCCGGAGTGGGTGCATCTCAGAATCACTCCAAATCGCTCCAAATCTCCTGAAATACGACAAAAAACAACAAATTGTGAAAAGCATCGCAATATTGTCGAATAAACGTGAAAAACACGATTTGAGCGATCTAAATGGCATGCAAACATGCAGAAAAAAGGTGTAAAATACGGAGTGATCATGTATATTATTATAAAAAATTATTAGGGAATAGAAGCCATGTGAAACTTAGGGTTAACCAATATTTAAATTGGGGAAAAGTGAAAGTGGATCAAACGGAGCCCGAAAATTATGAAATAAATACTGGAGCGACCGTGTCGACAAGAGAAACAGAACTAAGAAGACTGCTCACAAGTTGGATGACGAGAAACGAAATTAAAAAATAAAAAGGGCTCACGATAAAAGTGAAAATCGTGACGCCTATGCAAACAAAGTCAAATTGTGGGTGAACGACCCGTGAAATGATGTTCCAAAATAATTCCACAATTTAATACTCTTCGAGAGGGTCACAACGGCATGTCACACCATAGTGTCCGGATACAAGAAGAGTCCAAAATAAATACATGTACGAATAAATGTAAGCGCACGAAGAAAGTACGATCGAAAACCGACCGTGACAGACGTGTAATCAAATAGATAAAATGTGGAATACAATGACACATCAAAATCCCCCAAGCTTACCTCTTACTCGGCCTCAAGGAAGACTAGTAAGAAGCGAACACGGGAGATGGAGACAATGGCGATGTGATGTGGTGGTGTGTAAATGGAGACAAGGGGTTCAATCTTAAATTCAGAAAATATAAGAACCCAAGATGCAAGATCTCGTGAACACACGTCAATATGAAATTAGAACACATATACACCCCAAATAATTAAATCTCGCATAAATTAAATTAACGTGGATTTCAATAAATAAAATAAACTTGATAGACAATAAAAAGATATTAGAGTTATATCATATCATAGTTTATCATGCAATATACTAAGTTCACAGGAATGAACCCAATGTTCACAACTCATTCTCTAAGCAGTATAGTATGTCATGATCAAACATTTTCAAGCATGCGTGGTATTTTCTTATACTTCATGAAATGAATTTAGCAAATTCAATCAAGATGAGGCATCACCACACTACAACCATTTCAAGACTCCTAGGACCCATCAACTTTGCCATGTCTTAGTTCTATAAATAAATGGAGATAAGGATATGGGATTTTGTAGTTTTATATTGTTTTTGGCTATATGAAAATTCCATATGCATTTTTCTTTCTTCGTATACACGAGATAACTCAATATATACAAGAAGCAGCCTATGCATCCCAGACCAGACTGTCTTAGGGCATTAGGTTAGGAAGAACCCCTAGGGCCTTTATTCAGGATTTTTGTTTGATTTTTGCATTTTTGGGATTTTTGCAAACTCACGTAAACGTGATGGAATGCAAAATATGATTAAAGATCATTTATTGGCTATTCACAAAAGAAAAAGAAAAAGCTTAGAATTTAGACATGGCTCAGTTTCAGGAATCCTAATCATCACTACTTTGGTTGTCGTGGGGTTATCCTATCTCTTTTGAATCACTAAATATCCATGAAGCAATAGAATTATCAAGAAAATCACGCAGGAGTCAAATAATTTTCAAATTTGATTCATTCATTTTTAGCTTAACTGTTTCGAGAATATGGTTGTGAAACTATGGATTCTACTATGAAAAAGCATATTAACAAAGATACACTAATCAAGGAATTAAACTCTAATCTAACAGATATTAACGTTCATAAAAAAAATCCACGATATTTCATAAAAAATGAAGCATATGAGACATAACTATAAGAGTGAACATGGTTCATATGGAAAATACGAAGTGTGTTTCACGATAAAGCAAAGTGCGTGCACTATGCACTCCCCCAAGCTTAAACATCACATTGTCCTCAATGTGTGTTTGATATAAATAGAGGACAACGACAAGGTAGGGGGGCGCCACTCAACAAAATGGTCACTGTCCCCCAAGCTTAAACATCACATAAAAATTAGGGGGAGAGGCGAAATAAACGCCAAATATAATGGTGGGCTAGCATGATAAGTAGATGGTTGGGTGCAAAAGATAAATGAGCCATCATATGTGGTGAATTTATTTAACTAAGAAAGCATATAAAATCCTATACGGTCCTCTCGCTACCGAGATGATTCATGATTATTTACAGCATAAAATGCTACACTACTAGATTGATACCACCTGTAGCAAAAGGCGGATCCAGAATCTTTGCTGGTGCTGGCAACTGCTCCAGCTGCTCCTTCCATGGCCCCGCTAGGTGCATGCGTCCACAGAATCCATCAGATTCCAGCAATGCGGCTCCCAGCATCTCTCCAAGGACTCCACCTGTACCTTAAAAGAGATAAGCCGCATCAATCTGAGGTGGAAAATTCTTCCCCAAAATAAAATTTTTCCAAAGAAGATCGTCAAAAGAAATATGTAAAGTAAAAATAGGCACACGATACTTCCCTGAAAATAAATCTATATGCTCGTGCACCACGTCGATCAACTCCTCGTTGTTTTCCTCTGGTTCCTCAGGCAACTTTGGCATAATAGAGTGGGTCTCGTCAGGGTGCTCCTCATCATCGTCAGACTCATCCCAGCGCACCTCCTGATCGTATTCAACAGCGTCCATGTGTGCTAACTCCTCACCCTCCTCCTCGTATACGTCCCATTGTACCTCTTGATCATATGTATGTGTATCCTGCAAAAGGTGCAATGAGTCATTGAAATCCGAATCATATCTCTTCCCTGAAGGGGAGCAGTAAGCTCAGGTGGGTGGTCCTCAGTGTCAGTGGAATGACGAGGTGGCTGCAGAAGCTCTGAGGGAGGAGGGTGATGCTCGGGATCCTCATGAATAGCTATGTCCTCGTCCCAACGCACGGCCTCCTCGGCGAAAGTCTCTGGCTCCCCATGCAATATGTAAAATAAATATAGCTCGGCCTCCTCACGATGCACTGCCTCGGCCTCCTTCTCGGGTTCCTCTGGTATAGTAGACAAAGTGAATTTCATCTTCTCCTTTCTTCACATATGTCTTCGTTTCTGTCCTAGAACTCGAGGCACCTGATTGCATGGCTTGGCCCTCTCAATAGTAGGTGCAGGTGGCTCTATGGGCTCCTGTATCTCTGTCACAGTATAAAAGTAGGTCTTGTGTCCCTCAACTAGAGCGCAGACTCCATCATCAATTGTGCCTGTGGAAGAGATACGATGAGTAATAAACTTTTGAAATCCAAGATCAAAAGGGTCACCTGCCGTTATCGTTAATGGACCGGTGCATCGAACTGCGTCCACGATGCTTCTCAATAAGTCCATATATGTGTCCTCCTTTGACAGCTCAGATGTCTCTATTTGTGGAGTGTTAATGGTGTATGGATCTGATCACCTTCAAGTGAAGCATACACTCCATCTATGATAGTACCTGCATCAGAGACATTAGCCATAACAAAATCGAAGAATGCTTGGTCGGATGGTTTACCTACCGTAACGGTTAGCGAACTGGTAGATCGAGCATCATCTATCATTTGCTCCAAGGTTACTGCCAACTACAGATCACTGAACTTTCCCACTTGCATCCTCTTCATAAACTCACGTGAGGGTCCATTTAGTCTTCCAGCAAAGATATCAAGTAGCCTGGAACCATCCCACTCATGGTCTGACTTCGTATGGAACATCCTTAACATTCTTTCGAACTTGCACAATGCATCTCTGAAGGACTCCCCATCAGCCTGATAGAATGTAGCGAGGTATATATATGACCGTATAGAACCCGGTCGCATCTTTGAAAGTACCATCGCTGCATCAATTGTACCTGATCAAGAAAAATAGACAACCTGGAAAAGACGTCAGTGGTAGAAAGAGAGATAGAGATAATAATAATATCAGGTGGTGGGAAAAAATCTCTCGGTTTTTTTTAATTTTTATATATATGTTATTTTACGCAATCTAATCAACCTAATCGTGGTAAATAGATAATATGGCAGAACGCCTCCCCGGCAACGGTGCCATAAACTTGATCGAGCCAGAATCAACTCTGAAACGATGTCGTTTACCGCAAGCGCACGGTATAGTGGCAAGCGGGTATCAAACACGGGGAAGCGGTGCTATACTACCTATCTACTCCTAGGTTGAGTTAGAATTGCGGGTTTATTGGTGGATGTGGAGTATGGAGTGTTGTAATGGTGATGGATGCGAAGGTCGTGTCACTAGATATCGCAAACAAGTGGGTCCACACAAAGAAAGAAAGAAAAGACTAGGGCTTTAGGACTCACCACTAGGATCGTCGGACGTCGATGCTCGGTTGAGACTTTTACATTGCGTTGGTTTTATTGGAGATTTGTTGCATCTAGAAAGTGAACTCATGCGTCTGGGCATCATGAATCTAACGTATCGCATTAACCCTGCTCTCGCGATAGGCGCATACGCTACGTGCATTAAGGATCTACAAAGTTCTCACCACTCTCGTGGTTTGAGCGCTCTCAACTCGTACCACTCTCGTGGGTTAGAGCTTCGAGGTATTTTGGTGGCTCTTATTGACGTAATGGCGGTAGCCGTCAATTAGTAATATAGTTCGTCGGTGGATCCCCTCAAGGCACGAGCTGGGCATAGTCACGTACCTCGGTTGAATACACTAACTCACTAATTAAATCCATAGTATACTCCTTAAGCTAATCGATTCCACCGACCGTGGGCACGATCTCAATACGAGTTCTCCTAGGGATTTTGCTAGATAAACCAAAATACAACTCCATTTATAACCAACGCACCATTAAAATCCCAACTTTACGTCTAAATCCTAAGATCCATGGGCTAATCCCTTAGCCCTAGATAGAACTACACATGCATCATAGGAAAAACAATAGAAGATTCAATAATAGCAAGAGAATTCATCCTAGCATGCATCAACGAGATATTCTATCAATAATCACAAAGAAATAACAAAAATAGAATTAAAGAGACAAAAGTACTTATCTTGATACAAAGGAGGGGCCTAGGGCATGGCCTAACTCCCCAAAAGATCGTCGCCGAAAAACTCTAAAAAAACTCTCTAAAACTCTCCTCAAAAATCTCCCTCTAAGTCCCTCTAAATCTCTGTCTAAAATCTCCTCTCCGAACCCTCTGTAGAACCCCCCCTGGCGGCTTTCAAAAATCACCACCAAAAACCCTCCAAATCGTCCCCAAAAAATCCGGGCGTGGCTCAAAGAATTGGCCCACAGTGACTCGGTCGAGCACAAAGCTGTTCGGTCGAGTCGTCCGGCTGCTCGGTCGAGCAGCCCTCTTACTCGGTCGAGTACGACAGTGAATCAAGCTTCTCCAAAATATGTCACTCTGCCAAACCGGACAGAGTAGATTCAGCTTGGTCGAGTAGGAGGTTGCTCGGACCGAGTAGATAACTGCTCTGTTGAGCAACCTGATGTCGTCGCCGAATAGGACATCAAATGCACATTTCAGCACCCTGCTCGGTCGAGCAGTCAACTGCTCGACCGAGCAGGTTGATGTTCAACTGATTAGGGGCTAAAAATGCATTTCAGCATCATTTTGCACACTACTCGGTCGAGTAGTGCACTGCTCGGACCGAGTAGTGTACTGCTCGACCGAGTAGGCTGCTGAGAACAATTTCAGCACTGCACCATCAACTTGCAGAAATTCTGCAGGGCTCATCCGACCTTCGATTAGTGCGTTCTTAGTGGCTTTGAAACCGTCTTGAAGTCTTTTATCTGGGAAAAATATCAGAAAAATAGTGAAAAATCCCAGGTGATAGCAGATTTAGAAATAGTGCACGGCTGTCCTGTTTTCAGCACTTCGGGTCGCTCGATTCCTTCGCCGCATCATAGTTCGATCGAGCGACCTTCTCTCTTGCCCCTTCCTTGCTCCAGTATTCTTCTTTGGCACCTCAAGCATGTCATCATGAATCTCATTGGTGCTCTCACATCGCCGATCGTCTTATTGACTCCAAATTGCTCCAATATCGCCCAAATCCCTGAAATGGACATAACGCTCCGAAAGTCATATTATTCCAATAATGAGCGTAAAAGAATATTGAATATGTAATTGAGCAATCATTTTTACGTGTAATCAAATAGATAAAATGTGGAATATAATGACACATCAAAAGACGGCCATGATTAATTCTTGGAGAATGAACGGTTTAGATGAAGTTTTGAGATGATAAGTTTGTATTTTAACACATATTTGTGGGTCCCATTTAATAGCAACAGAATTTTAATATCCCGAAATTTAATAGCAACAACCTTAAATAATATCCCGAAACTCAATTCTTCTTGGGTATAGCAACAGACTTTTTTAGGGAGAGCAAGAGGCGTTCTCGGGTATAGCTCGGCACTTGCTCTTCCCCAAAATCATATCCCACATCAATTCTTCTCGCAAGGTGCCTCTTCCCCCAAAATCATTTCCCCAGACAGCTCAGCTCTTCTCGCAAGGCGCCTCTTCCCCCAAAATGATTTCCCCAGCTCAGCTCTTCTCGCAAGGTGCCTCAGTTCTTCTCGCAAGTAGCTCCTGCCCGTTGTCTTCTCGTAAGGTGAAGATCTGAAGGTTTATGCATCTTCGCCAAAGCAGCTTAGATCTGTCCCCTTTATCTTCTTGCTTGCCAATTTCTTGCAAGGTGAAGTTCTTACTTAGTCTTACTGAAGGTCATTTCTTGCAGCCTTAGGATTTTTTCGCCTATTTCTTACTGAAGGTCATTTCTGAAGATTTTACGCTATTTCTTACAGGGTCCGATGAGTGAGGAATTAATTTAATGTTAATATATACATTGATCAGTTTCATTCTTGTACATGGATGATAATTTTCGTTGTATTTTTTTGGGCATCGCATTAATAATTATTTTCGATACATGGGGTGAAATTAAATAAAAAGGAAAGTGACGTGCATTCTGTTCATGTTCTTGGATTATTAGGGTTTTGTTGTCATGATTTTGGATTAATTACCATTACCTTTGCCTTTGGTAATCACAATATTCGTTGATCTTTGTAAACAATAATAATAACGACAAATCACATTTATACTTTCATACACACTTTCAAATTGATTTAACCAAAGCATATATTAATAATAACGAATAATAATATCTATGGATTTATTCATAAAACACTGATTCTTCTGGAGAAAAAAGTTACTAATCATCAGTACATGATTACGAACAAATGTTTCAAAAAAAAACCACATGATAAATTTTTCAAAGGGAGAATGTGCAAATTTTTAGGGTACCCATATCAAGTTTTAGAGCCAGAGCCGGAGTACCCATAACAAATTTTAGCTCCTTTGTGTTCCCAAAAAAATTAGAAGTACAAATGAATCTCATGTATTCAAACATTTCATAGATTGTTTATCAAGATGATTACACAGCACCATCCCCACTGATCTGAAGCAACCATATTTCTGGATTTCTGGATTTCTTGCAGCCCTAAGAGACAAAGGTTTGAAGGTGTGGATTTCTTGCTTGCCGACGATCTGAAGGTGCGGAATCAGTTCTTACTTAATTTGTAAAAAATTTCTTGCTTGCCCTACGCCTTGAACCATGTTTAAAATATTTTAGCATAAGAAATAGAAATGTTATATTCTAATTTTTAGCAGTCTTTAGCCCTATTTCTGCATGTTCAAGCCATGTTATAATTTGTTGCACTCTATGCAAGTGAGTTCGATGGGAGAAGAAGGGCAACATAGCTGCAGTCTCTCCCCGTGTGCATTTATTGAAATTTTGTGGCAATGGCCCAATGGAAAGAAGAGGATGGGCGTTGTTAATTTTTGTGATCTTCTTTGAAATTTATCTGGCAAAAAACCATTCAAATCAGCTTTGTTAATCTCTTCATTTTCAGTTATCAAAATGACAACGTCATCAAAGAAGAGGTCTGTTTTCATTTTCAGTTAACAGTTTTGAAATTGCATTCTTTTTCTCTTTTTAAAAAAGAAAATTATGGATTAGTAAGAAATTATTCTTAGAATGTACAATAAGATACACATTTCAATACATTTCCAATGGTAGAAAAGAGTTGCTAATCACAATACAATTCCACTGGTAGGAAAGAGTTTCAATTGTCCTGGAGTAGTAAGTCAAAGTATTAGTGGTACATCTCAAATGGAAAGGATATTCTGGACAGTGTTTTGGGGTACGCCTCCTGCTCTTGGAAAGAGAACAAAAATTATTTAATGCTTTGTACATCTCAATTCTTCTCAGGTATTAGTGGTACATCAAAATAGTATTAGTGGTATGCCTCTTGCTCTAATTCTGTCATTTGAGGGTACTTAATGCTTTGTACATCTCATTTTTAGCAATAGGCGTACACCCAAATAGTATTAGTGGTACATCAAAATGATAGACTTTGATGCTTTAAATAATATCCAAAAGCTTTGATTGATCAATTGCCTTAAATAATATCCAAAAGCTTTGATGCTTTGAAATTTATCTGACATGATTAGAAATAGTATTCTTAGAAAAGCATATTCTGCAACCCTTATACTTGCTTGATTTTAAGACTTTCCACAACACCTCTCACCACCTGGAGTAGTAAGTTACAGAAAATGTCTGCCTATATAAATCACACATGATTTATACAGTTAAAAAATCTACAAAAGAAGTAACCTTACTTGGTGTTCACGGCTTCTTGGTGGATTTCTCTCCGATTCTTATCTTAGCAGTTTCTGGACCATGCTAATCTTTGGATTTGTGGAGCTCTCAGTAAGTAATTACTCCTCTTTCAATTGTTCAACAAAGTGGCAGCAAAAGCTATGTAGGATATTGCCATATAATCTGATTGTGATTCCTTAATCTCTGTCAGCAATTCATACTGCTCTCAGTGCAAGCGCACCTCCCACAACCAAGACTGCCACACTGCAACATGATGTCAACAGGGGATCACTGCACGGAGGCCAACAGCTTTAAGGCAACCATATTCTTCATTGCGATGTACTTGGTGGTGCTCGGCAGATTGTATGTCTACCGGATGTATAAGTCTCAGAAGAAAATAAGTGTTGCAACTGCATAATCCAGATGGATAAGTTTCAGTATGTGTATCAAACTTTTGTCAGTATATGTATCAAACTTTTGTCAGTATTCAAATTGTATGTCTCTTATATGTCGATTTTAGTAATGTTAGATTGCATAAGCTTCCTTTAAACTGGACCTGCTTACGAATATATTAATTATTATGATAACAACAACAAATTGACCAGAACGTGTATTAAACTTTTGTCTGTATAATGGAAGTCGAATTCAGTAATGTGAGATTGCATAAGCTTCCTTTAAACTGGATATATCCAATATATTAATTATTATTGTCACGCCTCTCTTCCCAAAAATGTGGAGGCGAAGCGTGAGAAGGTCCGCTCAGACTTGAAGCTGCAAGCTCCAAGCTCGATAAGCGTCAATCAACAATAAGTTTGCAGGTCCTTGCAACGCGATACGAAACAAAGATAATAATAAAGGAAAGGAGACAAAAGACAATCTCAGAATATCCATCATATTAAATTCCAACATCACAGAAAAAGCCACCAGGCTTAAAGAGAAAAGAATCTAAGGGCCCAAACATGGCCAACAAAAGTACAAAGTACAACAAAGGTGCCACGCATCGACAACTAACAGGAATCCAAAAACAAAAGGAAACTGCAAGGTCCTAAGAAAGAGCACCGGTATCTCAAACTCATCGTCCAACAATAGAATCGGGCACGAACTCCACGAACTCGTCGCCCTCAACAACAATCTCTGGCTCGGCAACTAACATGCGACACCCAAAGAGAAAGGGGCACATGTCAGCAAGTCTAAAAAGACTTGGGCAAGGAAACTGAAAGGGAGGTAAACCAGCAACCTAGCAGTTATAGCATGATGCGTGGCAAGTATAGCATGGAAGTAACAAGTGGTAGGTGTGACATGTGTTGTCAAGTAACAAGTACAAGGGATCACTCACACACAGGTGAGTGCCCTATTACCCGCAGGCTGTGTTCAAGTACAAGTCAAGTAAATCACGTCAAGTAAACACGTCGTGCACAGAGATTCCGCCTGTTGGCTAGAGTGGCTGATCGGGCCAACTCTTAAGCTCAAGTGACCGTTTATCTCTACCCCTCCCACGTGTGTCGAGCCAGGGAATTACCCCGAACACGGAATGCTCGCTTCTGGAACACGAGCCAGGAAATGTGCTTAACACGTATATCGAGCCAGGGAAATACCCCGAACACGGAATGCTCGCTTCTGGAACACGAGCCAGGAAATGTGCTTAACACGGATGTCGAGCCAGGGCATTACCCCCGAACACGGAATGCTCGCTTCTGGTACACAAGCCAGGAAATGTATTGACACATATAGCATAGGGTTATGCCCACGAAAAGTGGGTGCCTAGCCGGAAACTAGTAGGTCGGGCATTGGCTATCAACCAACACATGGCCCGCTTCTGGAACACGAGCCAGGAAACGCAAGTATTGTAGCGTGTGCTACGAATGCGACATTCAACATGGATGGCATGGCATGTAGTAAGGCGTACAAATAAAGAATTTAAACATGGCAGTTTAATATGCATGAACAACAAGTTAAAAGGGTTGGATCTAGCTTCGTTGTCAAGCGAGATCAATTGAGGTGACGGATCTAGTTTCGTTGTCAAACTAGATCAAATAGGCGTCTAGGCGGCTATCATTTCACCGTCTAGTCTCTTTTACGCTACAACAAGAAAATGGCCTAAAACATGGCCTAAAACCCTAAGTGGCAAGCTTCACTTGCCTCGCACCAAGGATGACGATCACCGAGGCACGTCATGAAATGTTATCTACGGAGATGAAATCGCTGCCACGGCAAAACAACATCCAACCTAGTTTATTATTAGGGTTTCAATAAAATCACAAGGAGAGTTATGAGAAAACCAAAGGATCGAACCCTACCATATAGAAGCGGAAGATCGAAGCCGAGCAAGCACGACAACGGAAGAAACGATCCGGGGAAACCTAGGGTTTAGATCTGGAATGGGGAGAAAATATGGAGAAATGGGGTTTTGGGGATTTTTGGGGGTTTTCCGGCGATCTAGAGGAGGTGGCCGGCCTAAATGGCGAGGGGGATGGGCTCTTGATGAGGGGAAGAGCTAGAGGAAGGTTGGGGAAGATCAGAGGTCAATGGGGGAAGGAAAGATGCCAGGAGAAGAGAAAGAAAGAAAAGAAACGAAGTGGGGTATTTATAGAAAATGACCTGGCGGCTGCCCAGAAATTAGGGTTTCGACACTGATTAGTCGGTCAAAGAGCAACCACTGACCGACTAATTTGGTAACTAGTCGGTCGGTTGACCAACGCAGACCGACTAAGTGGAAACAGTAACTCCTGACGAAAAATAGGATTCAGATTTAGTCGGTCAAAGAACAACTACTGAC